>JAAOAL010000050.1:0-420047 GCA_013186775.1 Fusarium dlaminii | reverse complement strand
TATATATAAGTGCATTCTTTTCCGGGCTGGCTTTTCGTTATTTCATTCTGGCCAGCCCTGAAGTGTGAAACTGACTCTCAAGTTTCTGGACAAGAATCAATTGACTGCTAACCTTAGATCGGTGTAAGACCTCAGCATCAGCAGAAAGAGGAAGAAATCAACTCATGAGCTGCGGAAATAAATCCCACGAGAACCCTTCCAAACGTTCTGGACGGCGGTAGGTCATCCATTTGCCTTTTGGCCTTTACTGTTACCCGTTAGTGCAGGGGGGCTGCGTTGTTAAGGAGCTCCATAAACTCAACGGTGCCCCTCATTGAAATATTCCGAAATCAAGGAGGTAATGAAGGGCTGAAGTTGAATTCAATATGAAAAGAGCCTTGATGTTAGGAGCAACTCCTTTCATAAGACAATCAAGATGCTCGAACCACGGTTGTAGGCTTTTGAGCATGCGATTGAGACGTTTACTGCCTCATTATAGCTGGACCGATGTCGCTACCACTCGTCATCGTGAACTGATCGTGTGCCCATGAAGTACCAAGACTTTTGTTCCCTTCTGCCCTTCTTTCATGATACAATAACCAAGTCTCAAGGATCCAGGTTCGACGGAGAATCTCCGAAGTACTCAAAAGTCATGAGCTAATAAGAAGCCTTAACAGCGCATGGCAAATTTGGAACGACGGCATCAACATATGATGAACCAGTGTTACAGCCTCAGTCTACAGGTCATTGAGCCCAAAGGTCGTCACGAGACTCCCATATGCCCATTCTATGTGGGACCTTGTTCAGACTAAAAACCACCCCCACGCAGTAAAGCTTGACTGCTAGTGAGTCAAATCAATCAATCACTCGTCACTGGTACATCGCAGAGCGCGGCATCGTCGTAGCCTCAGTGATCGCCTTGGAACCGGAGATCTAGAAACCCCCATCACTCCACTTTGTGGAATCCAGCGCTGTAACTACCGATCGATTCACATTGTCAACACGCAGGACCCTCGAATCATGTGGATAAAGTATCACTTTGGCTGATGACTATGGTCAGCTAGCCCATGGAGGGTCGTTCCAGGGACCTGGCTTTCCATTTCTGGCTCACCGAATAGGCTGTTCAGACCCAACAGCTGCAGACTCAAGGATGAAAGGCTACTGCAACTTGCCAGAAGGATCACCGACGATGGCGTCTCGGTCGAGAACGGGATACGTCGTACTCCGTCGTTGTTGGATCCATTGGCCGATGGCCGTGCATGTTGTCGTAATTCCAGCCTCATGGGGGGGGCAGTCGATGAGACTCGATGGGAAGAGACTCGACACGGTGTTGTGTGTTACCAGTTCATGCTTGAGGCAAAATGTCATGTCTTGTAGGACGACATGGGCGATCCCTCCAGCTGGAACTCTGGGGGTGTTGAGCAAGACGTTTGTAAAAGAAATTCGTGACACCATGTGTATATTCGACCGGATTGTTCACAGATAGGGCACCTCCAGGCGTAGGGATCTTCCCCGGACTCCAGATCGTAGCCTGCAGGTTACCTATCTACTCCGCAATCCATTACGTTGATCTTGAGATTTCCATGAGTGAATGGAACTCAGCGCCTGCATGTTTCGCGGCCAATAAAGAGTCCCTGAGATAAGGTCCAAGAGTTTGGACAAGGAGATGGCTAATTAGGGCCGCTCACATAGGGGAGGGACCTGCATACCTGAGGAAATAGTTGCAGGCGGAGGTGATGCGAGCCAATACAATCCCCAGCCAGATGTATCAGCCGCTGTGGAGAAGCATCATTGCGAAAAACCCGGGTTTTTTTTTTTGTCAGGCGACCTGTTAGCGCTCAGAAAGTTGACAAGTCTCAAAAAGTGTCTTAATTTTGAGAAACATGAACAGCTTGGAGTGTTAGGATAGGTGTCATGTTCTGGTTCATGGGTTGACAATCGCTAGTCAGTTATCACAAGTTTAGTCGATTCCCCAGGAGCTGATGAAAAAAAGCAAGTTTCTCTCTATTACCACGTAAAATTGACAATCAGTTTGGAGAACGAGGCATCGAGTCATCCTTGTTAGCATGTAATTGATATATGGTCGATGACATAGCGACTGCAGCCTATGATCTTGATAGTGTCATTATTAGATGTTATGTTTTCACAGCTTTCGGATTTGACTCATGAGAGTATAGATAGCTTAATGTACAGAATGCTCAATGACCCCGGTGACTGAAACATGATCAATAATACCAAGATTTTCCCTGGTTTATGTTTACGGTATCAAAAGCAAAGAGACAAGAATAAGCTGGTGCATCATTGCTATACCCAGTAGTTGAATCACGTCGTGGATCAATGATCGACAACCTTCCTGTTGAAGACTGTAAGAAAGTTGAAACGGTTGACGAAATTCTTTTTGCTACGATTCTCCAGTTCATGCAATCGAGGAGTCAGATTGCCGATGCCTCCTAATTAGAGCACCATAGATAGCATGAGCTCGGCTCGAGTTTAAGGATTACGTACCGAGTATTGCTACCTCAGATACGCGTCCGTCCTGGAGCGTTGGCCATCTCCCCACCCCGATATTCCGGGATGAAGCGCACTGCTCATGCCACCATTAAAGAGCTGATGACACACGAAAGTGAGCCTAAGACGGCCCGCAGGTTAGCATCATCGCATCACGCAAGGGCTGGTGTACATAATGCCAGCGTGACAGCGCAAATGGGAGCCCGGAGTGGCCCGTGAGATGTCGGCTCCCATCATACCCAACTTGGCTTCGGGGTGAGTGGTCCGAGAGATCGTGAGGCGCCCATTCATTGTAAACGATTATTGGATATAGTTGAGAACCCCAGGCTGGGGTTATGCCAGATTGGGTAAACATTGATTGATATTGGGGTCGATGAAGAAGTCATGTCCACCTCCTGAGTTGTAATGTTGGTTGGTCGGACCCATGAAATGTCTCACAAAATCGAACCAACAAGGCCTCGAGCCTTACGAATTATTTCTGGCCAGGTCTGCTAAACGTAACAAGAAAGTCACACTTGTTGGTGTCTATGCATGTCGCGATGGGTCTCAGCTCTCGGTGAACTGCCAAGATGCCGAGCCCAAGTGCTCACCTAAACAAATCCTCAGTGAAGAGATTGATCATGGATGCCAGGTCAAAATGTGAACAGACGTTATCACATCGACAAGCGCGATATCCCTGTGCAGCCATCCTCCCCGGAGCAAGGGTCCTCACAACCTGGTATATGGGTTCATTCGTTGCTTGAAAGCCCTCACTGATGAGATCTTCCTCTGAGCTTTTACCAAGACTGGAGGAATCCACAGCGCGCATTTTACCGTCTTGTATCTCTTCATGATCAGCAAAAATCATCGGCAGGTCGGACATCAAAGATGTGAATGAGGCTGCGCTAGTAGTTTGCGCAGGGATATGGAGGTTGCATGGAGAGAGGCGAGGGTGGAGAAACGAAGTGGAGGAGAAGACGGACACTTTACCGAGAAGGCAAAGACATGGTACGAAAAGGGTTCAGGCTCATTTGGGATGGTGAGCGTGGATTGGACATTGGGAGACCCTTGTATCGTAATTCAGTGAAGGTGTCGAAGCCTCGAAGGTAAGATTTTGGTTATCCAATTTTGATGGGTGAGACTCGAGAGACTTGAACATTTGAGGGGCTCCATCCTTTTTGTTAAAGTCAACGACCCCCCACTCTCTACCCGCACCCACGTTCCCCAGACCAAGCTCCGTCTTTTCTTCAGTTCCGTCCCGTCCATCCCACGCTTTTGCTCTGCGAATGAAGCTTTTGGTAAAGCGACTACACTTGCAGTCCAGTCAGTACCTGTACTTGCTTCTTCTGGTATTCGAGACCCTTTGATATCTCGAGTACTGCACTGCGTTGGTTTGCTTTTGCTGAGCGTGCCTGAACTCTTATTACTGTTTCTTATTTGTGGTGTAAGCCCGTTTCATCTCTGTTCCTGATTATCTCAGCCAGAAAAGTCACTCAACTCAGGCTGTATCTTTGTCGAGTACCTCGCTCTCATCCTGTTGTTCCGCCTTCCGTTTCTCTCTTCTCCTACAACCCCTCGGCTTCCAGCATCCTTCTGTCACACTTGTGTTGCATTCGTTGCACATCTGCGAACCTCATCTCAAGGTCGGTAATTATATAACTTTCTCTACTAATTCTCTCTCTGTTCACGTCTCATCTGCCCCTCTGCATCCTCATCCTTGAACGGCGCCACTTCAGACAGCAAGGACCACACTCGGGCACGTCTACTTGTACCACGAAATCACCACATGCTTCGAATCGGATCATTGCATGTGAGCCACGAGAAAAACATGGAATTGTCGTTGTCTACCACTGGCTAGATCATATCCAATACTGGGCCCAACCCCTTTGTCTCCGTCCCTGCCGTATGTCGTTCGACTTTGCTCTGCCTGCCGGACGACGATGGATTACACCTTCTCGAAACACTTGTTCAAGGATGATCCTGTCCATCATCAGTCAAATCTTCCGTGTTCCTGTCGAACGTTACACATAAATAAGCAACGACCTCAAGTCAACTCCGTCATATACAAGCCTGGTTTCCTTATACAAAAGGAAGAAGCCTCACCCGGCGCCGCAACAACGCCTCGGCCACTATCACGTCTGCATCTTATCTTCTCTCCACATCATGAGATATACAGGCCAGCAATACGACAACTCACAACGTTTAAATGACCAGCTTTAAGATGGTCTCTCGGCATCAACCCGTCTCCGGTCTCCAGTCATGGTCCCACATCCCGGCCTTCCCCAAGCTGGCCCGTCTTTCTTTGATCCACCTCAATCAATGGCATCCTCCATATTAGCCGCAAAAACACGCGACACTCATTGTCTTTCGCTGCTAACATTAAGGGACCAGTTCAGCTCCAAATTAACCCCATTAGCTTGACCCCAAGATCAAGTCTGATTTTTTAATCGCGTGCCGATCTTTTGTTGTTTGCGACTCTTGGACGTACAAGTCACGCTAGCTCGACGACATCGATTTCCCTTTCGGTCATGCGTTGATTGCAATATCCTATCATTGCGTAGGGGTCCTATAAGTAATTATACGATTTAATTCCGTCCAGTCCCACCTTCGCGAACCCCGGCCATCACGACCCCGCTATCCTCGGTGACAGACCCAACTGCCACGCTTTGCGACTCTAGCGATTACCAACCGTCATCCTCGAGCCTTGGCCTACCACTGCCTGGCTGGTGGATTCTTAGCCGGTCGCTTTATAGCACGGCTCGACTTGTCTGAGTCTTTTTCCCAACATAAACATCGCATCGCCTTCACTTCATAGGCTTCCTATCCGGACATTGGGTATGGCCTCCGTTATAACAAATAACGTGAAACCGACCCTTCCCATATCCCCGGTCAGCTCCGGCGCAATGGGAGCTCAAAATATATCGCCTCGCGACACTTCGGATTCCACAGGTCGCGGCCGACGAAGAAGTCGCTCACCCGCAGATGACGGCTCGGACCAGGTTATAAAATCAGAAGGAAATCAAGATGGACCAAATGGCGCATCTTCCAACTCCGACGGCCCTGGCCCTGCCAGAAAAAGAAGACGGAGCCGAAAGGGCCTGGACAAGAGGTTTGAGTGTAGTGCCGAAGGGTGTGGGAAGAGCTATTCAAGAGCGGAACATCTGTATGTCTCGAATTTGTGCAACACTCAAAGGTCCAAGCTGACATATGACAGGTACCGGCATCAGCTTAACCATAACTCTAAACAGACCTACCACTGTACTTTTCCTAACTGCACACGGACTTTTGTCAGAGGAGATCTTCTCAAAAGGCATATGGACCGACATGCTGCGAAGGGCTCGCAACTCAACCAGAGAGATTCTATCATGGCACAATCCATAGCTCCGGGTCAATCAAACCAACAAGTTCAACCTCCTAATTTCAGTCGGAATAATTCTATCGATTACTCAAAGCACCAGCAAACGAATATGCCTTATCAGACACCACAAGTTCAAACACCTAACCCATATTCGCCCATGAACAATACTCCAACAGGCATGTACCCTAACGGAGCTCTGCCAAATGGAATGGATAGTTACATGTCCCCGACCCAGGGTTATGATAATCGTACGCCACAACTCAGCCAACCACAATCTCCTTCAATTCAGCAAAGGCCGTCTATGTCTGCCGGCAATACACCATTCAACATGATGTCTCCAATTGCGAATCAGCAAGGGTTCCCAAATCAACAGAACATGTCGCAGAATAATTTTGTCAGCCAGCAAAACGTTATGCCTATGACCCTCCCTCCGGCTCAGTACCCCAACGGACAAAATGCTACCATAGTTACTTCAGCGGAATATTCAGAACCAGGAACCACGCAGCCTAGCGAGATGATGATGCTGGATCAGATGGCCATGCCGGCAACTGTTCCTGTCTTCGGAGAGGGGGGTGATATGAACAAGTCACCCTACGTTGGGATGCCGGAGGACTTTATGGCTTACCTCTTCAACTCCCCCAGTCAAGCCATGACACCAGTGATGGGCCCGAACTACACGAAGTCAGTAATTTCTAAAACATAACGGAACTCGTACTAACTTGAAACTAGTTATGCGGAATTGCAAGGAAATCAATTTAATATGAATCTTCTGGGTACAGATAGCAATTCACTTGGATACTTTCCAAGCGCTCCTCAGCAGGTAATGGCTGTCAACAATCTTCTTGATCAACAAGTTCCGGAAGCCACGATATCTGAGGAAAAGAGTCAAGAGCTATTCGACTTTATCAAAGAACGCTTCCATGACAACAAGCATGCTCCACCCGATCGTCAATGGGCCGACCTGCTTGAAGGTGATCGATCAAATGGCGAGCATATGTTGAGTAAGAGGATGATGCAGGCTTACATCGGCTCTTATTGGTATCATTTCAGCGATCAGATGCCTATTCTTCACAAGCCTACTTTCTCTCCTGACAAGACACCGAACTTATTGCTCCTCGCGATGATGGCCATCGGAGGGGCTTGTCTCGACAGGACCCATGGACACAATGTGACGAGAGCAAGCGCCCAGCTCTCCAACTTTCTTGCCTGGCATCTTCGTTGGGACATCTTCATGGACGTTAGCTTCAGGCCGCCTGCTAAACTGTGGATTTTCCAGGCTTTGATTCTCCTGGAACTATACGAAAAGATGTTTGCGACAAGAGAACTCCACGAACGGGCCCATATTCACCATGCGACCACTATCACTCTCATGCGACGAGGACGATCTCTGATCGGCAAATCTGCACTGGACTCTCCGCCAAACCCTCGTGACGTATCCAATGGGTCGCGGCAGTCCTCCACGTCCAGCTCGACAGGAACAGCTGATAAATGGTGGGAGCATTGGGTCACAAACGAGGCGACCCGGCGTGCAGCATTCGCGGCCTTCATTGTTGATTCGATCCATGCAACGATGTTTGGTCATTCGGCAGTCATGGTAGCTCATGAAATGCGACTGCCTCTTCCTTGTGACGAGTCTATGTGGCGAGCCGGCAGTAGTTCTGAAGTTTGGAGGATTGAATCAAACTTAATGTCAAATGGCATCAAGCCAACTTCATTCCTGGAGGGTCTCAAGAGAACTTTGAGCGGTCAAGATGTCCACACGACATCATTCGGTAGAACAGTGCTCATGACAGGCCTGTTAAGCGTCTCATGGCACATGCACCAGCGGGATCTTCAGGTCAATGTCCTGGGCGGCGGCATCATCCAGGCTCTTGGTGGTCGTGATCGATGGCGGGCTACTCTCACTCGAGCATACGACACTTGGAAAGCTGATTTTGACAAGCATCTTGAACGAAGCGAAGCCGCTGACCCATATCGAGACGACGCTACTAAGAGGCAGGAGTTCAACGTCGTATTTGAAAGTCGCACGGTTTTGCACCATTTGGCACACATGGCCATGCATGCGGATATCGTGGATTGCCAAATGTTTGCACGAGCAAAGCGTCTACTTGGTCGAACGATTGGGCCCCAAGAGTTTAATAGTGCTCAAAGGCGAATCAAAGACCACTGGGCTCACTCCGCGAGGGCGAGAGATGCAGCCTTTTACGCTATCAAGTTCCTCTGCTCAGTGCTTGCTCCAGACCAAGTATCTGCAGCACATGCGGGCGGATACCACCTCGATGAGCCTTACGACGCCCGCGACGATGTTCTCTTGAACCGGCCTTGGGTGATGTACTTCGCTGCCCTGGTTGTTTGGAGTTATGGATTCGCGCTCGAGGGACCTTGTCCCAATATTCCGCTACCTACCACAAGGCCCGAGATGCTGCAGCATATGAGGAACTATTTTATCAAGTTCGGTGGCATCGACAGTCCCGGTGCACTACAAGGTCGATCAGGGGTCAACGCCAATACAGCCCTTCTCATGGTCCTCAAAGACACGTTTCAGGTATTTTTTCTGAGCTTCAAGGCTGAGCAGTAACTAACAAGCTTGTAGACAACACGTTGGGAATTACTCCATGAAGGATCAGCTCTTTTAAGCAATTGCATTATCCTTAACCAGGGCGGAACAATTGATTAAGATGACGGTGCTCAGCTCTCTGTTTCAAGCAGGCGTAAAAATGTTTGAGAGTTGCACGAGTTGCTGGGCTATGCCTATGAGGGCAAGTGAACGATATTCCTTCGTCCTTTGAAGGAGGATGAATAGCATTTACGACGGATATAAAAGGATATTGGCGCATGGATACAGAGGGTTTACAATTGGTATGAGATATGATGGATTCAGAACGGCATGTTTTACTTAGATGGAGTATGCGGCTTCTTGCGTTTTGCATTTTTAGAATACCCCAGTGTCGTTTTGCACAAATAGGATGGTTTTCAAGCGGAATGTCCTAAGAAGAAAATTGCTCCAATTGTTTGGGTAAAATCGAAAGTATGGGTGAACGGACTCGCCAACTTCTGAGATGTTGTCCACTCCAAATTCGGACGCCATTGTATCAAAATCAATCAGTTCAGAGCATGGCCATTTGCGAGGCTCTCCTCTAAAGGCAAATTCGCATCGTGAAGGAGAGCCATCAGTTCCTCTCCTGCTGCAGCCTCCATCTCTTCGTCTTCGTCATCCTCGTCCTCGTCATCTTCGCCAGTGTACGGCATTTCTCCCTCCGGATCAGTCTCAGAATCTATGTCGATCAGAGCGCCGTATGGCAAGAAGAAGTCGTTTGGCAGAAGGTCGTCCTCCATGTTTGCGACTTGTGCAAGGGTCGCGCCCTTCCAGAAGGCGGTGGGACCGGCAGGTCCGTGAACATCGTAGTCACTGCACTCGGCATTAGTGAATTCCTAGAAGGTGAGTGTTTGGTGCTATACCTATCGAACCAGTTTCCTACGACGCCTCGAGCGGAGCGTACGCCTCCGATCTGAACACCCTCACTGCGCCAGCGCTCGACACCATGGAATATTGAGAATGTTGTCCATCTCACTTCGCCTTCTTTTGTCAGGCGAGCAGTGCCTTTGACGTTGAATGTTCCCATGTTAGCTCTGGCTGAACCTTTTCAACTTTACTTTTGGGAAGGGAGACACTCTACTTACCTCGGATATTTGAGTTGGCATTATCGTCAAGAGAATCGTCCAGAGAACAGCTCATACCCCGAAAGTGAACTACTGGCAGCTCTTGGCCGTCTTCGGGGCCTGGTTCTTCTATCGATGTAACATTGACTTTCATCATAATAATGCGAGTTGCTTCACCCACATCAAGTGGTGGGCGCGGCGCATCGGGGGTGATGAGTAGTTCGGGGTCACCAAAATTGAAAGCGAAGAAATCGCTATAATCAAGAAAGCACACAATCTGAAACCTTATCTGTCAGCTTAACTTTCATGGGAGAAGCAAATAGATACGGGAGTATCCTGGGGCCAACGAACGCGGTACCATGTGCCTGTGACTCCGTAGGGGTCGCGGGCCTCGAGTGAACTGATGTCACGAGGCGGGGGAGCCATAAAACTGTTTTGAAATGAACCCGAGAACGGGCTGTCCCAAACCTCAGCGAATATTCGTGCAATTTGGCGTCTTGCGCCAATGTTGTGGCCTAGAACAATGAGAATAGCTTCCACTTTTTCCCAGTCAACATTGAAAGTGCCATCGTCTTTGAATGGCCCCCATCCTGTGTTCTGAGTAAAGTGGCGCAAGTCGTAGACCTTGGAGCAAGCATAGGGATACGTTTTCATAGATCGTAGGCGACCAACGTTGAGGATAGGCCTTGAATAAAGGCAGTGAAGATGGGCGCTCTTTTGCTGGAGAGTCCTGTAGCTGTCATCACATGAGGTGGGCGCAGAGACACTATCTCGCGTGGGTTGGCGGCGCAGGCGGTTGAAAAGCGATGAGCCCTGGAGGAAGGCCTCGGCAGTATCGTCTCGAGAGAAGAGACTTTGAAGATGAGCGACATTGCGCGATGGCGCATGGGTCTTGGAGAGGTTGATGGCCTCGTCATGAGAAGGTGAAGCATTTTTGAGCAGACGAGTGACTGTGTCGTGTACAAATTCGAGTTCAGCTTTCTATATATCCATTAGATCTTGCATTAAATGGAACATGGGATTTCTTTTCTTGTCTTACCTCTGGGTTATTGCATATACTTTCAAGCTTCACAAAGTCGTGAATCTCTTGCTCGTAGTCAAGGCTCGGGTTACTTGGTTCATCCTGCATTGTTTGTTAGAATTTGCGAAACCCGTCAGGGAATAAATAATACATACCAGTATGTTCATATAGACATCTCGATATAATTTGTGGTTCACTTTCGTTACTGTTTGAAAGGCCCTACACACGCGGGGCAGGATAACAAGATCGGCTGGCGCTATCCACTGCAGTATGTGATGCAGTATTTCAGCTGGAAGCTGCAGAATCGGCGCCGCAGCGTTTGGACCGTCCATGGTGCGAATAATCTTGTGGTTTGGTTGTGTTGTCTTTGAGAGAATGTGAATCTTTGAGATGAGGCTGCCATGTACGGAGTAATGACGATACAGAAAGGCTTCTGACGTTACTTCCTCGCATCGGACTTTAACGTGCGGAGCTTGTGTGGGGGTTGCGCCGTGTTGGGCTAATCGTTCATAAGCTTACCCTAGAGAGAAATCAAATTCATGGTATTTGGCACCTAATCATAGAATATATTATGAAAAGCTTTGTATAGCATCTACATCTTGGCCAAAATATCGTCTATATTAACCTTACCATGCTCAGCTGTGGCTAGGAGAAGATTATCCGACCTCCTTCTCATACTTCCGTGCAAAGAAGCTAATTTCTTCCCGACTTGAGTAATCGAACACTCAATCAATACCTCAGTTCCAACTGGCACAGGTCGCATATAAGTGACGTTGAGTGTCCTGCTCACGCCCATATGCTGCCAGAAGCCAGGCTTGTTAACCAAAGCAAGGGGTAATGTCGTACACCAGTCAAAGAGTGTGGCCGCGCAACCTCCGTGTAGGTTCTGTAGCCTGTTGCAATTATCGGGCTGAACTGTATATGAGAATACACATGACGGGTGAGGTCCTTCAGCATTGGTGGACACGAGCTGGAGATGAGGGATGAGGGTATTCATCCAATCCTAGGGTTATTTGTAGTCAACATCCGAGACGAACCCGACCAAGTGAGGAACTTACTCCTTGCTTGGAATGTCCGTTATCATTTTGCGAAAGCTGTAACCAGGCTTTGACTCTTTCTTCTGGACTACCCTCTTTCAAGGTCTTTTTGGTGTCGGACATGTTGTTTGGTCTTTAGTGTACAAGTTATTGTACTAAAGTGAGGCTGCAGTCACGAATCAAGACGGATTATGGATTATGACAGCAGATGGCCTGGGCCTTTCAAAAAGATACAAAAGTAGAATCTGGGGTATCGCATTGAAATTGACATCTGGCTTACCTTTACTTTATTCGATACCTCGGTCCGTTGTAAACGCTAACCTTGATGCTGGTTATTGCCCTTTTCAGCTAATGACCCCAGAAGCCGAGGCACTTTCCATCGGCCAACCAGCCCGAGCCTGATGTCGTAGTCGCATCCACTTCACCCGTTATCACAGCTGCACAGTAATCCGGGGTCACTAACAAATTCCACTCCACTAAAGATCTCCTGTCGCAGCTGATCTCCATTCATCCTCAACCTTGAATTCATCACCGTTCATTGCCATTCTTCTACCCATCTTCCGTATCCTCTCGGCATATCCTAGAGGCAATGGAGTTCGTCACAGCCCTTCGGGGCACCTTCGACGAACAGAAGCCGTCTCTCTTCGAAGTCCTTTCTGAGCAACAGCTCAACGCCCTCCTCCCGCCTACCCTCCGCTACCTACTTACCATTGCGACGCATCGACACCCACGGTATCTCCTAAGAATACTAAACTCGTTCGATGAGATATACGCTGGTGTTATGCTGCTCGTTGAGCGGCATTACCTGCGCACCCGAGGCGGCTCTTTCACAGAGAACTTCTATGGCCTCAAGCGCGAAAAGGGCCTCCATGCCGAAGTGCCACGCGCGAGCATATCATCGCCCGATATTGTGCGCGAGACATTGAAACTCACGACCCGGGACGTCTGGAAGAATCTGCTCGTCATCGTCGGCATCCCTTACCTGAAACGGAAGCTTGACGAGAGCTACGAGGTGAATGCGCCAAGAGCTCTTCTCGGTGCGGCGTACACGCGAATGCCAGATAACCCGACTCTTCGCGACCGATTCCTATACTATTACCGATGGTTCCTCAGGAACATATACCCGAGCGTCAATGCCGGCTATTACTTTGCCATGCTTGCTTTCAATGTGGCGTACCTCTTCGACGGGAGCAAGTACCACAGCCCTCTCTTGTGGCTGATAGGAACACGTATTCGAAGAATGTCCGGGGCAGATTACAAGGCCATTGAGGCCTTGACACAGACAGCCGAGACAGGACACAGACCTGGGTGGCGGTCGTTGTTAAACCCCCGCGAAATGGGCCCACGGGTGTTGTCAAGCTTGTCGATTTTGCTACCTACAAGTATCTTTGCACTCAAGTTTTTGGAATGGTGGTATCAGTCGGATTTTGCGAAGGAACTTTCACGAAAAGCGACTGAAAGTGTTGATTTGCCCCCGCCTGTGATTTCGGCAGATGGCAAGGGAGGCTCCGGCAAGAAGAAGCCAGAAGTGAAGAAAGAAGAGTCAAACGAGGGAGACCCAATCCCTTCAGCAGAAGATGCACCCATCGCCACTCCCTCGTTGCTCCCTGTCTACACGATTCCATTTCCCAGCGATTCGGCATTGTGCCCTATTTGCGTCGATGAGATCGTCACTCCAACAGCCTGTCAAACCGGCGTCGTTTATTGCTATACATGTATCCACAAATGGATCGAGGGCCAGCATCAGAAACAGGAAGATTTTATGGAGTCACGCGAGGGCAAGTGGGAGAGTGGTCAAGGGAGATGCGCAGTGACAGGCAGAAGGGTTCTGGGTGGAACTGAAGGCTTAAGGCGGATAATGGTATAGAGAAGTCGACATTTACAGTATAAATTACTGCATGCGTCGAGTTGGAGATTTTCAAAGTGTTGGCGTGCAATTTTCGATACCCAGGAGACTTGAATGTCTCACCCTTTTAATTGAAGCAGCTTCACTACATCTCAATGCAGTCCATTATCGTAATTGCATCTCTCGACCTTGGAATGCATGCGCGTCTCCATGTTTCACTCAACGTCTGATTTACCTGCGTTAACACGCTATCATCGACGCCAACCGCTCAATGTCTCACTTTAATCTCCGCCGCCGTGAGGCGATTCAGAGGCCAGCCACACTCTGGTCGGCGAGTCAATGAAATGGAATGTATAAGATGGCGCACAAGGAGATCAACGTCATGCTCCCCAAGGCGAAATGCGACCCCAGCCTGCAGACAATGCACAGTTGATGGAAAGCATTGCATTCTCTCCAACTTGCCCCTCATGATGCTATTGGCTCAGCATAGAATCTCGTGGTGTCTTAGGATAGCGTCACAACTTCTTGACTACCTCGACTGCGTATGCTTTCAGACGTTTGCCAACCACTACCGAATTCCATATGCGGGTGGTGTTCACCGTGTAAGGCAATGGACCGTAAAGAATTAAAAGACGAACTGCTGCCCGCGGCTTTTCGAGATGAAACGACTCATCCTCTTCAGACAACTCTTCTACTTTTGTCTTTTGTCCTCATATCCGTCGTGGACTACGATGACATACTCATTAACTACCTCCTTCTTAGGAGACTCTCTTATCTCTGGTTTCGACTGGTTCAATGGCCGTGATCTTTCGAATGGATTCGTACAGTGAGAAAGACTCATCCGTCTCAGGCTTCTTTCGTTACTAACAGCATAACAGATACCAAGATCTAGAGGGTGCCGAGCAATATAGCTTATACTCCGTGGATCCTTTTAGTAATACTGTTCGGCTTAGACCCGACTCCGCTCGGAAATTTGGTCTGGACGAAGGAAGACCTAGTATTCGACTTGAAAGCAAGGAGTCCTACCAGTATGGATTATTCATCGCAGATTTCCAACACATGCCTATTTCACAATGTGGTACTTGGCCAGCCTGTATGATCTTCTAATCTATCTCGAGAGTAGAAGATGAGCTAACATAGTGGATATAGTCTGGGCATATGGTGCCAACTGGCCCAACAATGGCGAAGTTGATATCCTCGAGGGTGCCAACTTAGCTTACACTAATATCATGTCTGCACACACGGCCGATGGCTGCATGCTAGACCCTGCAGACTCGAATCTCTTCTCTGGAAACCCCCAGAGCTTAGACTGTGCTGTTGGTACAGATAATGTTGGATGTGGCTTCACCCCACCCGCCAGTGACACTTCCTCTTATGGTGATGGCTTCAACGCTGTCGGCGGTGGTGTATATGCTATGGAGTGGGACTCAGAGTACATCTCGATCTGGCACTTCCCACGAGGCGCAATTCCGGCTGATATCGAAGCCAAACGACCTGATCCTAGGAAATGGGGACTTCCTCAGAGTTTGTTTGGTGGTTCAAAGTGCAACGTTGACGAATATTTCAATGATATGAAGATTGTTCTGAATATTGTAAGTGGTAACCCGATCAACAGAGAATCTTGAACTAACTGACTTGTCTAGAACTTCTGTGGCGATTATGGCGAGGGAACTTGGGGAAGTTCTGAAACTTGCCGAGCTCTCGCCCCAACTTGTCGTGAATATGTTGCAAACAACCCTCTGGATTTCCAAGACGCCTATTTTGATGTCAGCTACATCGATGTCTACACTCGCCTGGGAGGAGACGTCCCGCCTGTTGTCCCATCATCAACCAGTGAGGCACCTACTGAGATCTCCATCCCTTCAGCTAGCACTCCTGGCCCCAACACTCCAATCTCGGGAATCAGTAGATTCCCGAACAGCACCGCCATCGTTACTCGTCCTCGGCCTAATGAAGACGCATCCGCAACAGCAGAGCCCACAACTACAACTACCTTGACAGGAATATCTTCTGTCGAAGTGACAATTCCCGGCTCTGGAACCAATAGTGCAACTGTTAGCTCTCTTCCTGTTGCTACGGGTGGAAGCTCAGCCAACCCAGCTAAGATTGATGATTACGCATATCTTGGTTGTTTCGGATCGCAGACTGGTTTCCAGACTTTCAATGAGAAAGCTGAGAGCGACGATATGACTATTGAGAAGTGCATTGAAGCTTGCAACGGCCTGACTTATATCGGACTCTTTGAAGGGTGAGTGGCTCAAATCGAAACTCAAGGCGACATTCAACTGACTATTTCTATAGAACCTGCTATTGCGCCTCCAAGCTTGACGCCGATACCCGTGCTTTGCGCAACGAGTCTTCATGCAATCGCCCTTGTCCTGGAAACGACGATCAATTCTGTGGTGGCATGGTCTCTCAAAGGTCTAAACGAAGCATTCCTCTCCGCCGAGATGCTCCCAACAACATCCTACTCACAGTTTATGCCGATACCAGCGACGCTGGACAGCCCGATGTCCCACCTGGCATGGGCCCCGGTGTTGATGGAACTGCCGCTGGTGGCTCATCAAGCCCAACTGGTGGAAGTGGTCAAGGCAGCTCGCCTGCTGATGGAGTAGATGGCTCGACTAGATCAGAGAGCCAAGCAGGAGATTCTGCTCAAGAAACTGCGAATGGACAAGCTGGCTCAGGCGATGACTTGCCCGCGGCTACTAATAACAGAGTGGTTTTCAGCACTTTGTCTGGCGGCGAGGTTCTCGAAGCAACACAGGCTATCCCCGACACAGTTGTCACAAGCACGATCACTTTCTTCACAGTGCTCCCAACGAACCCCGGATCACTTGTACCTCAAGAAAGTATCGTCACCATGAGCTACTCACTGTGTGACTACTGCGACACTCCCACCTTGATTCGGCCAGCAATGGCTACGAAGGTCGTTGAATGCGACGGCTGTGGTACAAATGGTAAAAATACAGTCACATTGACTGTGCCCGTCCATGTCACAGTCACCGTCACTGGTGCTGGTACCAATGCAACCCAGGCGGCCGGCAATGCGGCTGCAGGAGTCGTCCCAGATCAGACACGGGAGATTCCTCCTATTGTGCCAACCGGAATGGGAAGCAAAGCAAATGCTGGCCCTGAAGTAACGACCATCGTGATAACATACTTGGCAACCCAGCTGGTCACATATGGCACGGAAACGAACTCCATCTCTACCGAGACAAGAACCTTGCGACGCACGGTTGTCCTTACCGTATCAGACATTGAGACGATGAGTATTCTACCTGTACCGTCTCCTGGAAGGCCGAACACACCGATTTCCCATGCTACACCAACACCGGGCGCATCGACTGCGCCGGCCGTGGTCTCTAGTGCTCCATCTAGAGTCGATGACTTCTTCGTTTACTTTGCGATTGTGGCCATGGCAATTCTGGCCTTGTCTCTTTAGGCGCCCTTGGTGTTGATTTGATATTTGTTTCATCCATTCCTCTCCCCATGAGGATCTAATACTGGGAAATGTACAGGATATACAATAACATAGACATGTTTGATTATGGTTGGAAAGGGTACATGTTGTTCAACCACGATAGTCGATATTCCTTTTGTTTGTCACGACATATTAGAGCTTAATGCACGATAATACCAATAAGATGATATCTCAGGTTTTTCTACTAAGTTTCTCGGAGTCTATAGTTGACTCGGAAATGAAAAATGGCCTTATATATATTTAAACTTACTTGCTTGCTTGGCCTCTCAAATTTCAACAACAACCGCCCTACTCTTGACCTTGCCCGAGTTGCCTTTCATCTGCGCAGCATTTACCATGAGACTACCATTGTTACTTCCAGGACCTGACATGAGCCACTTCCAAGCCACGCTATGGAGGCCTTGGGCCACAAGACGCAGATAATCCAGCCAAGCCTCGTTAGGGATGAAGTCTCGGATCAGACCGCGACGAGGTCGTGACATGATACGTTCGTAAGTCTCCTGAAAGGTATCGAAAAAGGCTGATTCTTTACCATAGCCAAAGTGGACGTGGCCGAAGACGTGGAGACGGGGCTTGACGCGCCAAACTTCACGGAGGAGATTGCTGTCCCCGAGGCCAAGATCAAGATGATGTTTCTAACAGTGTGTGAGTTGAAAAGGTGCCACATTCGAACAGTAGAGGCTTACCGGAGGGCAATGGGTGATAAGAATGTCGGTTTGCGGAGGTACCTTGCTCAACCAAGGGTGTTTATCTTGAGTATATTGGAAACTAAAAGCATCATTCTGTTAGTTATCACGGTATAGCCGGATCTTTCATAGACTTACGCAAACTCCTTGGGACCAATGCTTGGAATATCAGGAACACCAAAGATATTGACGGTTCGACCCTTTATCTTTTGCACAGTCAAGCCGCTCTCAAGATAGTGAAGGCCCTCCATGTTGGGCTTAGCACCTGAGCGCGCATCCTCTTCATGTCGACTTTTGGTGTCAAACCAACTGTCATGGTTACCTGCAACGACGACCTTGACAGGATGAGGCTGTTCACGAAGCCAGTCGAGCTGTTTCTGGATGTCTGCTACGGTACCGGAATCTGTAAGGTCTCCTGCATGAATGAGAATGTCACCGTTGGGAATGTTGACTTTGAGATCGTGTGTGTCGGAGATGCAGACGACGCGAATGGCGGGCTTGTCACGCGGTGGGTGAAAGGGCCGACCACGGAGGAGGAGTACAGCGTGGTAGAAGAGGAAAGCGAGATATGTTAAAGGTGATGAGATGAGATTGTCGAGGAGAGTCATGGGCTCCCATTGATTCCGGCGACGAAGCCCTATGCAGGAGAGGAGGCCCATGATGGGCGTGTATGAGGTAAGGTAGTTTGAGCTGGGAGAGTTGAGAATGAGAGTTTAATTGGACGAGAGGTACAATTTGAGATATCTCAGTAACTGAATGAGTGATCGAATGGGTGAGTGAGTGAGTAGAGAGCTATAGCTATTGATGAGCTGTAGCTGTGATAGCTCAATAGGTGTGGATTGACCAAAAGCTATGTGCTATGGGCTATGAGCGGTGGTGACGAGAGCTCCAGCTATAAACGGCCCCGCAGTGACGCTAACTTGACAGCACCCATCCCGTCCCTACCTCTAGCCATGGCCATGGGAAATTGTTACAGGAGGTTACAATCTACTGAGCTAGAAGAAAAAGGTATCGAGGATTGGTATCATGAAATTGAGCAGAATGAATAAATGAAGTCTATTGACATTGAGCCTCTTCATAAATCATTTGTTGTCATTGAGAAGTTCCAAGGGGCACCCACAACTAAAGGTCGTCATAGTGAACCAACTCTTCGACATGTGAAAGCCATTGGCATGTTCCAAGCTTTAGTTACCTTCATACGACAACCTCTCAAGCAAGTTGTGGTAGATGGAGCAGAGAGTGTCGACGGAGAGTAACGGTATGCTCGATCAGAATATAATTTCAGTAAATACAATCATATCATATGCAGCTACTATATATATTACTAAGGCAATTCTATCATATCCATGCCATGCAGATAAGATCATATCTTGGCCAAATGTGCGGTGACGTCGCCTAATGTGCCAATCTCCCCACTACAGCAGTGAGTGAAAGTGAGCTGCAAGCTGAAGCTCCTCAGCTGGGCTAGGATCTTAACTAAAGCTTGTTTCTCCAACCTTTTACAGTACCCATCGTCATCGACCCAACCTCATTGGATTGGATGCCTCAATACACTGCATATTCAGTATTCATATCCCTGCCCTGCCCTGTTTTGCTCTTTTGTCTCATCTTGTCTTGTCTCGTACCTCTGTCGATAACCTCTTCCTCCCTCCCTTCCCCTCCTCTTTTGCTTCTCTTCCTTCAACCTCTAGGCTATAGCATATGGTCAACCTCTGCTAAATATGTCCAATCTAAAGGACCTGTACAGCCAATCTGGCGATGAGAGCCAGACGAGCAACTTTGGGTCAGCACGAGAAAAGGATTTAATTGAGCACAACTAACACAACCCAGCGTCGACTTTGTCATTCACTACAAGGTCCCTCCCTCAGGTAAATAATACTCTTCAGTGACCCTCACGCAGCTAACACACCATAGAACGCGCAGAAGCTGAAGCCGGGTTTGTCCAGCTCATCCAGGCACTCACCACTGTTGGTCTGGCCACCGAAGTTCGTCACGGCGACAATAACTCCCTCCTCGTCTTTGTCAAAGTCGCTTCCCCCGATCTCTTCGCGAAGCAAGTCTACCGCGCCCGCCTTGCCGACTGGCTGCACGGCGTTCGAGTCTCAGCCCCCCATAGCGACGTCAAACAGGCCCTTCAAGATGAGCCCGTAGTTGAAGCAGAGCGCCTGCGCTTGATCTACCTCATGATAACGAAGCCACGTAACGAAGGTGGTGCTGGAATTACTCCGTCCAATGCGAAGTGGAAATACGTTGAGTCCATATTTCCTCTGCACAGTCACAAATTCAACAAGGATTGGATCAAGAAGTGGAGCAGCAAGTATATCCTGGAGCAGAGCGACATCGACGACATTCGAGACAAGTTTGGTGAAAGCGTTGCCTTCTACTTCGCCTTCCTGCGATCCTACTTCCGCTTCCTCATCATCCCCTCTGGTTTCGGCTTTGTCGCATGGCTTCTACTCGGCCAATTCTCTTTCCTCTATGCCCTGCTCTGCGGTCTCTGGTCTGTCGTTTTCCTCGAGTACTGGAAGAAGCAAGAGGTCGACCTTGCCGTGCAATGGGGTGTCCGGGGTGTTTCCAGTATCCAGCAAGCGAGACCTGAGTTTGAGTGGGATCGCGAAGCTGAGGACCCTGTCACTGGAGAAGTTGTTAAAGTGTATGAGCCCATGAAGCGCATCAAGACTCAATTGCTTCAAATCCCATTTGCTCTGGCTTGTGTTATTGCTTTGGGTGCTTTGATTGTGACCTGCAACTCCCTTGAGGTCTTCATCAATGAAGTCTACAATGGTCCTGGCAAGCAATATCTGGTAAGTTGACCCGAATACTCTCACTAACATAACTGACTGGTTACTAGGGCTTCTTGCCAACCATTCTTCTAGTTCTGGGTACTCCTACTATCTCCAGCCTGCTCATGAGCGCTGCGGAGAAATTGAACTCAATGGAGAACTATGCTACTGTTGATGGTAAGGATATTGGACCTTCAACCATAAGCGAAGCTAACCTCTGTAGCCCATGATGCTGCTCTCATCCAAAAACAATTCGTCCTCAACTTCATGACCTCTTACATGGCTCTTTTCTTTACAGCATTCGTCTACATTCCCTTCGGCCATGTCCTGGTACCTTTCCTCGAATTCTGGAGAAAGACAGCTCAGGTTGTCACCTTCAGCGAGAAGCCGCTTCCGACAAGGGAATTTCAGATTAACCCTGCTCGAATTAGCAACCAAATGTTTTATTTCACAGTCACGGCTCAGATCGTAAACTTTGCTACCGAGGTTGTGGTACCCTACCTCAAGCGAGAGGCGCTCCAGAAAGCCAAGGCCCTCAAGTCCCAGCCAAAGGTTCAGGACGACCACGAGGAGGAAGCCGAATTCCTTGAGCGTGTACGCAAGGAGAGCGCTCTCGAGACGTACGATGTCTCGGGAGACTACCGTGAGATGGTCATGCAGTTCGGTAAGCTGACGTTGAAAATGTTTGTGAAACTCAATATCTGACCTCGGGCATAGGTTATGTCTCCATGTTCTCAGTCGCTTGGCCACTTGCAGCTTGCTGTTTCCTCGTCAACAACTGGGTTGAGTTGAGATCCGATGCCCTCAAGATTGCCACCAGCAGCCGACGACCAATCCCATGGCGAACCGACTCAATCGGACCCTGGTTGACCGCACTGAGCTTTATTTCTTGGCTCGGTAGTATCACCAGCTCTGCTATTGTGTACTTGTGCAGCGGCGCCCGAGGTAACGGAAACCATGGTGAACCATCGCCTCTCAAGGCTTGGGGCCTGCTGCTTAGCATCCTTTTAGCTGAGCATTTCTACCTGGTCGTCCAACTGGCGGTCCGCTTTGTTCTCAGCAAGTTGGACAGCCCAGGTGTGCAGAAGGAGCGCAAGGAGCGTTTCTTGATGAAGAGAAAACTCCTCGAAGAGAACATTGGCCAAGGTGCATCGGAAGAGTCTTCAGTTCCAGGCATTGATCACAGTGAGAAGATTACTCGCGAAGCTTTGGAGGAGGAGGCCCGACAGACTTCCATCCTAGGTCACGGAACGCCCGAGGAGATGTAAGTGGACTTCAAATGATAGTTCCATATGTACTAATGCATTTCACAGGTTCTGGCAACGCCAGAGAGGAATGAATGAGACCATTGATGTGGGACGCAGAATGATTGAGCAGCAGGTAAGTCTTGGTTGATTCATGATTCAAGGCTGAGGATTAGCTAACCATTTATATAGAAAGCTGCCGCCGAAAAGAATGGAAAGGCCAAGTCTGCTGTGCCAAGTATGAAGGCCGCCTGAAGTGGGTTGAAAATCAAAGCCTAGAGCAAAATAGGATAGAATCTAGAGGATGGAAAGAGATTGGCAGAGATGGAATGATGGTCATGGTCATGGTAAACGAACGGTTATGAGCTCACGATTGGCATGGATTGGAAGAGATAACATTGCTTTGTGGGTGAAAGGAGTGCTTTTCTTTTCAATTGAAAGTCTTTCTCGCCCGCATCATCTTATCATTTCTTTCTGCCATGACGAAGAATGAAGATCAAAATAGGCAGACACGTGCCACAGGAGCGCCATGGCGAGGCATTCATGATAAAGAGGCTAGGTAGAGGGCCGCTAACGCACGTGTGTCACTCTAACAGGGCGGAGGCTGTGCCGTATGAAGATTGCTCCCTTGACAACGCCGCGGCTGAAAAGGCTAGAATAATGAAATGAGTTACAGAGCAAGGCAACTGGGAAGAGGCTTGTTTGCCTTGTTTGATCGACTTGAATCTATCGTATCTGGAGGGTGGTCGGGCATTGACTATGCGAAGCCAGTTTGCTGGGCGATCATGACAGCAATGATATGAACCCCTAGGCAAAAAAACAAGGTTCAGCCCAGGCCGTTGATAAGACTTATCGACGCTGTGATTGTGTTCTAGAAGATATTGTTCACAAACTTTAGGGTACTCCCGTCATAGTAGCCCATGTCTCAGATCACCCACAGCAAGGCTAACTAGGCTATCATAAGGTGCAGTTTGCCTTGATGATATCCATTCAGATGAATTAAAGCCTTGAATGATCAGCGCTGCCAGGACCATGTCCGGGCCTGCATTGTTTCTTGAACCCATTCCATGATCACCATGGTCCACATTGTGTTTGTGGGGCCTCATCAAGGCTACAAACATGATGAATTGCTTGCCAGACAAGGGGACAAAGAAACCTCGGTAATCTGACCATTCATTGTGTTACTAATTCCGCTATGAGCCTCTGACCCCCCATTCGGAAGCATTGACTATCCTGTCGCTGCTTTGGTAACTTGATCTGTTCAGTACCTGACTACTGCATCGGCTTCATCAGCTCTGACACTTCTGACCCAAAGGAGCCCTCGGTCAAGATGTCTTGTTCTGACTAGTCATATATTTCCCCTGGCTATCCTGACTTAACTTTACCGAGAGCATCGACCGAGCAGAATTTGATTAAAAAATCCCACTGCTAGAGTTAATAGGGAGTGAGTATGATAATCTGGGTGCATGAGGCCATAGAGAGTCCCCCAATCCCGTTGCGTAGATCCGTCAACGTGGGCAGCGGCAAGTGGAGCAACTCCGCCTTTCTATCGTTCTGAAGGGAAGGAGGCCCATGTCATGTCTTCTCTAGGTAACCCCCGTTAGTTCCATCCAACTGGCCCGTCTCTTCAAGTCAACTCACTCAAGACAATAATTGCTTCGAGAACCCAGAAAACAGGTCCCCAATGCTCGGGCGACCCCTAACTACTCGCACTAGATCGTCGGGGATAGGACCATTTCCCACTGCACTCACCGGGGCCCGGCTTCCGGTCGGCCTATCATGTAGTACACGCATCTCAAGCCGCATGACACCAGACAGCCCAGACGCCATATCGCCCTATGAGCAACAAAGAAGGGCCCTAGTCTAAGTCTAGGACTATCACTGAGTGCAGCCTACTGCACTGCTGTCGATTCAAGCTCTCAGCTCGAGTGGGTGCTAGTGTGCCCTGGTGAGTGCCCAGCCAGGCCATGTATGCTAGTAGGCCGTGCCATGGTCATGGTCATGGCCATGGTAATGCTATAGATGCAGCATGCCCATGTTGGTTCCCTTCTTCTTCCTCTTCTTTCAACCTTAGTTCCCAACCTTAGTCGCTTCATGACCGTTGCGGTTGCCTTACCCAATTCCACCCTGTCGTGTGATGATCCCCCTCCTCATTCCTTCGGCCCCCCATTGTCGGCCCTCATATTGACTTACACGCCCACCTCATTGTCACATACTCTTTCACCACAACATCCCTTCTTGAAGTTCCAGTCAACCTCTCCCCGACTTTTGACTACTTAATCTCATCATGGATGATGTAGCTGACCTTGTCATCGCGCCCTTCCGCGACATTGTCGAAAAGGGTCGTGAGGCTACACAGAACGCTGGCGATGACAAGGCAATGCTCAAAGCCTCTCAGAGCCTGACAAAAGAAGGCGAGCGTGCGCTCAAGAAAATTGAACCCTTATGTCGAAAACACCTCGACGAATATGGCTCTAACTTCCTTGATGCTCTCAAGGAAAATGGTAAGTCGTCATTTCATCTTCAACCCGCCGTCTTATTTCGATCGACATTGATTGACTTTGCCAACCCAGACGAAATCGCTGCCTTTCGAACCGAGCTCAACGAACTCCTTTGGGAGTTTGACGACTACATTGAATTGGACGATTTTGAGCCTGAAAAGTTCGCCGAACTACAAGCCCTCTCGAGGAAGGCTGCGCCAAAAATTTACGACATCCTCATGCGCCTCAAGCTGGAGGTTCCCTATGATCATGATAGTCGCTCCATCATGACTCGAATGTCCGGGTCACAATCAAGACCAATCTCACCAGATGCACCTCCTCTTCCGCCGATATACCCATTTTCCGATTTGAAGAAAGATATTCCCCGAAGTGCTTCCTCACTCGCTGAAAGCCGCTCTAGCAATGATCCTGCAACGGTCGAAGCAGCTACTGCTGAGTTGCGGCGCATGATGCAGTCTCGATCAGGACCGGATGAGGGCCTATATGCTGAATCACCAAGACCCAGCCATACGCCCCAGGCTGCACTGACACCCGTTGAGCCGCCTCCAAGACCACCATCTGGTAACCCATGGGACTTCAATGTCAATACCTCACCGAAGCCACGCGACAACCATTTCCCAGAAGACTTTTCCTTCGAAAGGAGACAGCCTGTGGCCCCAGTAGAATCACCCATTGAGCCGATTTCACCACCCCTGAGCCCAGATTCAGGTAGGGAACTTCGTCCGCGCCCACTCAAGATGGGAGGAGATCGTTCGTCTCAGTATAGCAACGACTCTCAAGTTAGTTCAGTGGGCATGGAATCCGGGACGTACGAACGAACATACAGCGTCTTCCCAACACCACGAGGTCGCTACTCGAGCCACAACTCCATATTATCTACCTCTATCCCCGAAGATGTAGTTTCAGAAAGGGCCAGCACAGGCTACGTCTCGCAGCTTTCTCCAACTCCAAGGACGGTTCCGCCTCGATCACATTCACTTCCTCAGTCTCGCCCTGAATCAGTCGAAACCAATCCTGGCTCTGTCTTTGACTCGGGACGACACGATGGAGTGACCACCCCCCTCACAGACAACCGCGAATCTTCGTATTCAGTGGCAGATGGTAGTCCGACACTCGGCACTGCAGAATTAAGTCCACTGCCGGTAAAGCCTCCGCCGGTAACAAACTACCAGGGCATGCTTGAACCAGTGCAGCCTGTCATGGTGCCAGAAGTTGATAACCTGCCGATTCCCGTGGAAACTGAAATTACGGTCCCTGAACACCCACCAAACCCGTTTGCCATTGACTGCAAACTCAACCCTCAGAGCTCCTTCTATGTTCACAAAGGTTTTTGCGATGGAGCAAAGGAAATATTGAATGGTGGTGCGGGAGTCAAGAAGACCGTGAAAGCAGTAAGTCATCTCTTTGTCCTTTTTGTCATTTGATGCTAAAAGACACAGGGTTTCGCAACGGTAGCGACAATTGCAAAATGTGTCAAGTGTCACTTCGAGCTCGACTTTAATGAAATTGACTTGGATGTCAACAAAGCTGGTAAGTCCACGGGAGCCTCTCGAAATCGTGCTTGTCGTGCAATAACCTGCTGATTATACTATAGAACGAGGAAACTTCATCAAGAACGGTATCGGCTATAGGTTGCGATTCCTTCAAAAGTCCCATTTGCCAACTCGACGATCTGATGATGTTCTGTATGGCTGTGTGTTTTGTATTACCCAGGGAAAGACTCTTCACGCCAGTGACGCAACTGTGTTCATCAGCCAGAAAGCCCTTTTTGCTCATTTGGCTCGCCATCCTCGTCCTCTGCCAGCAGTCCCAGGGTTCACAGTGATCGACCAGACTGAAGTTCCTGCCGAATACAAGAACGACTACGACCTTCATTTCAAATCGCCTGTCGAAACACACCCTGCAATTGAGAAAGCTGGTGAGATATCGTATTTGCCAACTGCGACCAGCAAGGAAGCTGCTCGCCGTATGTACGGGCAGAGACTGTTGTACGATAGGACACCGGCGCTTGAATTGGTTGTTAACGCAAGGGTCTGTGGTCTTACTTGGCCTGCAAAGTACCTTGGAGAATGGGCAATGGGTTGGTACGACGGTCAATGGGCTTCAGTTCCCACGGAGATCATTAAACTGGATCCGCCACCATCCAGTCAGATCAAGATCGATGGAACCAGCCCAGTCCAAGTCACCGCAAGATGGAAGTTTAATCAGAAGGACAAAGTCAAGGGTGACTGGCTTAAGTTTGACAAAGATGAAGTCATTACCAACGTCAGCTGTAAGTTGTCCCCTCAAACAATGTCAAGGAAGACTGTTCATCTGACCCATGAATAGGGGCTTATCAAGAATTTTGGTGCTGGTCGGGGACGAATTCCAAGGGCAAGACAGGAATCTTCCCTCAGGCTTTCATTGACATAACCACGCTACGCGGTTTTGGCAACTCAGGCTCTGACAGAGCAAGTATCGTGAGTAACGAGAGAAACAAGTCCTTGTCTGTTTTGTCTCGGTTCTCGTCTCGCAAAGCCAGCCGAGCAGGAAGACCCGGAAGCGTAGCCGGCTCGATCAGCAGCAACGAGACACCGTCGCTTCCAACCCCGATCACGAGCAGTACAAGCGTACGCAATTAAGTAAAATCGAGGAGTCTTTTGATGGAATGTAATATGAATGACGAACTAGGATGTATTCGTTATGGCGAAGGGCGTTGGGCGGCGTATGTGCACTATACCCCAGGATAACTAGTCCTTTTCATTTGTTTTGCTTCATCATGTAGAATATTTTTATCATATCTTCCTTTCCTTTTGGAGAAGGTCAGATTATGGCTGATAGCCCAATTCGAGCATTGACATGACCATGCCCGCATCGTGATGGCTCTACGAAGGACGTATTTGCCATTCAATAATGGCTTGAAATTGGACCCAATTCTGATTTGTAGGTTCAACAATAGGTAGGAGGCGCCGCCAAAGCAAGGGTTCTTGCGGTCTGGCGCTCAGTTCATCGTCGCCAAGACTGTTAGGATCTTGTTTTTAGTGAGCCATGGCTTCTTTCAAGAATAGTTTGCCATATCTGACGAGTGGTCTAATAGACTGCCTGAACCGCCGAATTCAATAATACGACAAGCCCATGTTGTTAAGTCTGGAAGATGGGTTGAAGATTGAAAGCCAATGAACGAGGGTATCATTAGTGACCTTGTCTTAGGATGGAGTTGAACAAGGTCGACCTAAGCGCCACGATACAGCTACCGCTGAGATCAAAGTTTATGAGGCGCTTGGGACGAGTAGACATGGGTGTAACGAAGACCAAATCGAAGCGGGAACCGCCTGATCGGGCTTGTTTACTCTGATAACGTAAATAGCGCATTTTCTGTTTTTCTTTGCAAGGTTACGTGTGTATGATGAATGTGGAAAGCCTTTGAGGCAGGGTAGTTGAGGCTCCGTACCTAGATTTTATTAGTGCACAGGTGCTTCTGCATCCATCTGCACTTGCACCTTGCAGAGATCTCCAGTGCAGCAGCTGCAGGTACAACGGCCTGTCTCCTGCCCTACCTAGTCATGAACCTCCACTCGACCCAGAAATGGATTGTTTCAACTAGAGATGCTCGGGGAGAAAGGAAAGAAGGGAAAGGAAGAAAAGGAGAGGACCTAGGAAAAGACCCATATTCGGGTTAGACGCGCTAAGGTTGCCTCTTTTTCTCTGCCGTCCTAAATACGGAACACGGCCGTTGGTCTCGACTTTCTTGGTTGGCTGTGACATGACAAGGTATCGATCTCCCTTGAGTTATCTCGCGTTGCGGCCCTTGTTGGGTCTTCAGGCTTCAACTGATCGGAAGTTTCGATGAAACATCTGCACATCTCCACCCTCAACTGAAAATCACTACCTCTTGAGAACAAGCTGAGCAATGCAAAATGCGTATCGTTGATCATGAGCCATGCCGCATCAACAGATCGTCTCCGAGATCGACATGGTAATTCCGTCGGTCAAGGCTTTGTCAAAATTATTAAACAATGCGATAATCGACACTCATTCCCTTTGTGACTTGACCGTCCTTTTTCCGATGTCACCTCAGTTGTGCTTTTTACGGTAACCTCCTGGCAAGGGTGAGTCTCAGTTGGACGACTGGCAGCTCGATATAGTAACTTATACTTTACCTCCGACAACCACGGACCCGATGAAGGCGTTTATACAACAAGCTCAGCTGTCGCCCTCTTCCGATCAGGACACAAGTGACACCGTGCTTGGGAATTCAATCGGCTTTGTGCAAGGATTGAGCTCAAAGGCTTCGATTGTTTAAGGTGATGAAACAAGGAAGATAAGTTAGATACAAA
This sequence comes from Fusarium dlaminii, assembly GCA_013186775.1. Taxonomy (NCBI): domain Eukaryota; kingdom Fungi; phylum Ascomycota; class Sordariomycetes; order Hypocreales; family Nectriaceae; genus Fusarium; species Fusarium dlaminii. The sequence goes on along the minus strand of JAAOAL010000050.1, from coordinate 391,645 downwards.
AGGCGCCAACGACCTAAGCGGCTACAGCGGAGGCTGATATGCTCCGAGAGACAAAGATGTTGTACAGAACACAGAGATAAGACTTCAAGTAAGGGGATGATGAATTCGGAGTCGTGCAGACAAGATAATACTTTAGGAGCACTAGCAATGCCACCTTAGGGCTGTCCAACAAGATGCGCTGGCATGAACAAGAATAGGTTAGGATGGGATGAGATGGGATGGGATGATTCTGAAGAGGGTCAAGATCTAACTGTATCTTGTTTGTGTAGGTAGTATTGAGAATCCACTGGCGAATTGCTGTTATCGCATAATATTGGCATACAGCTTGAAACACCAAACCCCGGCTCCGAAGCCATGACAGCACAACAGAAAAATAGGCGATCATAGAGAGAAGGATACGCATGATGATTTGAGGATCGGCCTGCAGGGATCTGGTACAACTCATCAAGTCTCCAAGAAATGGTCTGCAGATCTGGAGATGTTTTCTTGCTTTTGGTCCTTACTCTATGCTCCACAGGATTAACCTGGGAGTTATCCCCGTGCCGTGCCTATTAAAGTATGTCATTAATATCTTCAGATGTAGCTGAAGGTGACCTGAGTATCAGGTCAAGCACGTGGCACAGCTAACAAATGATAAGGTCGATGTCCTGAGACTACGACGGGTAAAAAACCAGTAGCGTGCCGTCCGTCCACTAAAACCCACCTGTAGGTAGCGTCAGGGGTTATCTTAGTGCGCCGGCAGTCTCTTTTTCTTCTGTGGAACCTATCCCGTAGTCCTGGGTCTGAAACATCAAGCGCCCCATCACGACTTTCATCGGCGCGTCGCATCTTCACCTTCAACCTCTTCCTCGCCCAATCACTGATGGGAACTGCTCCGAGTCCACATGCTCCACTGAGTCTTGGCTGGGACAGCAACAAGTTCAGCATTATGCTAACCGTAGCGTTGACGTCCTCATCCTGTGCGGTACCCGTACCTGTACCCCTGGAGGGCTTTTCTCTCGCTATGCCATGTCGTAAGTGGTGCTGGTCGCGGCCATGGCCATGCCCACGTTGGAGGAAACATTCATTCATCAATGGACGTCAATGCAATGCAAGTCATGGGGGAGTTTGGTGTGGGTTTAGACAAAGAGGCATCCACTTGAGGGCAAAAAGTTTGATCTTCTTGTTTGTATGTAGCTATATAGATCTCCTGGTGCCTTCTCATATCTTATACCCGAGCTGTTGCTTCATTTCATTTCACGCCTCTTCTCTGATTCATTCAAGCTCTGAGAGTTATTAAAAGTTATATTCATTTCTGATATTGCTTTCTCTTTCCTCAATGCTATCAAAACCCTTGTTTCCTTAACTTTCATTCTTTCAATATGCATATCCCCTGGGCGGATCTATTTACCAGGATGACTTTCGTTACTTCAGTCAAACCTTCAACTCAAGCTCGAGGCGTCACCACATATACTGAAAAGGCAGTTACTGCTATCCAAGTTTTAAATGAAGAATTCTACAATTCTGCCACCGGTGTGTGGGATAATGCTTGGTGGTCGAGTGCAAATGTCAGTCTAGGTCTAAAGTCTCTTATACTAGACACAAAGCTAACAACAACCAGATCATAACCACGCTCTCTGATTTCTCAACTCTACGTCTCGAAGAAGCCAACAAGTTAAATATTGGAGGAGTTCTCGCCACAACCTACGAAAACGCCCAAAAGACAACGGTCCATACCATGAAAACAATGACAAACGGCCTCGTTGCTTCTTCCTACTGTATAGACTCAAGCTCAGGCTGTATGATGAAGCGGGGTTTCTTGGGAAAGCGTGGTTTCGACGACTTCCTCAACGAGTTTTACGACGACGAAGGCTGGTGGGCTCTGGCATGGATCAGAGCATCAGACGCAACTGGGAATGACCAGTATCTCGAGGCTGCTATCGACATCTTCAACGATATGCAGACCGGCACAAACACACCCTGCGGCGGTGGTATAAGGTGGAAGAAGGAGGGAGAGGATGGCTCAGGCTATGTCAATGCGATTGCAAACGAACTATATCTCGCAACTGCTGCTTCGTTAGCACGACGTGTTTCAAAGAACAGCACATACCTCGACATAGCCAAGAAGCAGTGGAACTGGTTCTCCGACAGTGGCATGATCAACGAGAAGGGACTTATTAACGATGGGTTGAACGGCGAATGCAAGAATAACGGTCTTCAGACTTGGAGTTACAACCAAGGAGTCATTCTGGGCGCTCTCGTCGAACTTTCGCTTGCCACAGGAGACGATGCTTACACCGACAAAGCCCACAAGATCGCCTATGCTGCCATTAAGGAACTTACCAACAAAGATGGCATTCTTATCGAGAGTGACGGTTGTGAGACCAAGGAGGGTCACTGTGGCACAGACGGACAGCAGTTCAAAGGCATCTTTGTGAGAAACCTCCGATACTTGCACACTGTTTCGCCAAAGCCCTTGTACCGTCGCTTTATCACGAAGAACGCCATCTCCATTTGGAAGAAGAGCCGCAGCAAAGACAACAAGCTAGGCGTTTCCTGGGCTGGGCCTTACATTGATGCCACTGGCCCCTCGCACAGCAGTGCTTTGGATGCTATAGTAGCAGCGATTGCAGTTTCGAACTTATGATTTAGAGCGGGAAAAAGACTGGGCGTCATGGACGGGCAAAAGAACAAAGTAGGGATTGGATTTATTGGCGAACCTGGGTTATTTAATTGGGCGTAGAGGAACATGGCTTACGAGCATCAGACAAGATAGGGTCTGTGACTCTTGGTTTATCTTATTTGTTAATGGTTGATACCCCCTTAGAGGATTTGGAGGACAGAAAGGTAGCTGGAGCTATTTAAAGAGAAGATATGGAGGCTTGAGGCGCTCATAGACAGACAGACAGACAGACAGACAGACAGACAGACAGACAGACAGACATTCTTGATAACTGTGTAAACATAATCAGTTTGGAAAGTATCATGACACAATACAATTGAAAGCATCTACTGACCTTTGGGCTCCTTACACAACGTCGAAGTGTTTGGATTTTTATGATTGCTTTCATGAAGTGCGAGTTGCGGCTCAAATTGCTATTCAGTGATATTCAGTGATATACAGTGTAACCCACCACTGTACTGAATCAAGGACGGTGAGCTCTTGATTCACCAATTTACAACAGCTCTCATTCTCTACAACCAGTGTACGATCCAGAAAAGCCATAGCAAACTTTTAGTTCAAGTTGAGATAGTTCCTGAGAGTCAGGCTCATCACTATTGGTTCAGCTCTATCCTCCTCGAATCACTACCATCCAAAACTTGGACCCGCTCATCTCGTTAACTCGTTGCCTGGCCTCGCACAGCAAGTTCAAGTAGCAACTTCAGTCCTAACAACAAAAATTTAGCAATCTGATTGTAGGGCCCTGTTCCTACTGGAGAAATGGACGCACCAGAAGCAGATTTCGATATCAAGCTCCAGAAGATCTCAGCGGATCTTCTGGGGGACTTTGACCGCTCCTTGCCAAATTTCCTCTGGAAGCCTGATGGCCACGGCGGCACAAGAGTACGCTCGCGGGTGCGCGCAAAGGAGATATTCCGACTTACCAATACTGTATGCCACCTTCTACACTCACTAATAGTATATATACTCACTCTCTTCTTTAGCTCCTAGATCCCTTCCAAGAACTTCCTCAGCTGTTGGATCCCTACCTGCCCAAGTGGATTCCCCTCCTTGCTGAGGCGTTTCTCAAGCACCTCCAAACTCGCCATCGTGGAAAAACACTCTCATCTCGCTCTAAGCTCTTGGTCTCAGTTGAATTTGCCATATGCAAAATCATATACACATTTTGCAAGATCCGCGGCGAAAAGGTCATTGTGCGTTTTCTCAATGTTGAAGCCAAGTATCTAGAGTTGCTCCTCTCTGCTATTGAAGAGTCTGAGCAAGCCTCCGTTGATGATGTTGCTCTCGGAAAATGGTCGTGGGAGGAACGATACGTTGTTCTTTTGTGGCTTTCGCATCTCTTGCTGGCTCCCTTTGACCTCTCTACTATATCTTCCGTCGACTTGCAAGATGTTACAGTGCCAGAGATCCCAGGCCTGGTCTGGCCTGAGAACCTCCCTGCCATTACTGTACGTGTGATTCCTCTTGCTATCAAGTACCTTGGTACTCCAGGAAAGGAAAGGGACGCTGCAAAGGCTCTGCTGGTGAGAATGTCTATTCGTCGCGATATGCAGCAGCTTGGCGTCCTCGAAAGCCTCATAAACTGGTCCCTTGCTTCTCTACGCCCGAAAAAGGACCAGACGCTACAAAAAACATACTTCTATCTAGGAGTCCTATCGTTCCTAGCCGGTGTGTTGCGCGCATCGTCGGATACATCTGACATGAATCAATATCTTTCGACTATCTTCTATGCTATCCACGAAATATCCACTGGCGAAAATGCGCTCTCTAAAGCGATTATCTCGTTAGCCTTGGCAAGGAAAATGGTTCTGAAGGTCATTCGATCTGTGGTTGTTTTGCGCCTCCGCCAGACACCACAAGATATGGCCAGCACTGAGCTTACAGAGACAGCTATTGGGTATCTGCTTGAATCTGTATCTGACAACGATACACCAGTCCGATTTGCAGCAAGCAAGTCTTTGAGTATCATCACTTTGAAATTAGATCCCGATATGGCTTCTCAGGTTGTCGAGGCTGTCCTTGAATCACTGAACCGAAATGTCCTCTGGACAAAACCCGCTGGGGGCAAACCAGTCAGAGACTTGTCTGCTGTGAATAACCTCGAATGGCATGGGCTCATGCTCACACTATCACACTTACTCTATCGAAGATCACCGCCCACTGAACAATTATCAGATATTATCCATGCTCTGCTTCTTGGTCTGTCATTCGAGCAGCGAAGTATGTCTGGAGGTAGTGTTGGAACCAATGTGCGAGATGCTGCTTGTTTTGGTATTTGGGCCCTTGCCCGCCGATACGCGAGCTCTGAGCTCCTAGCAATTCCTACACACTCCGTATTTGCAGCCAAAGCTCATCCGGCAACAAGTTCGATCCTCCAAGTCCTTGCAACAGAGCTTGTTGTGACTGCTTCTCTGGACCCTGCGGGAAACATTAGACGAGGTGCATCGGCTGCCTTGCAAGAACTTGTTGGACGACATCCGGACACTGTTGAGCAGGGTATTTGGGTGGTGCAGACTGTCGATTACCACGCTGTTGCACGACGTTCCAGAGCAATCGAAGAGGTTGCCGTAAACGCGACTCGTCTTGCAAGCCAGTATGGCGAGGCCATCATTGATACCCTCCTAGGCTGGAGAGGTATCGGCGACCTTGACGCTGCTTCAAGACGCGTATCTGGTGCCGCTTTTGGAGTCCTCACCTATGAGTTATCGGACACCAAATCCCAGGACTCTCTTGCCCGGTTCAAAAGCATTATTCAACTGCTGACTGATCGCCTCAAAAGGCTTCAACCTCGTCAGGTTGAGGAGAGACACGGTCTGTTGCTATGCTTTGCCTCTGTCCTCGATAAATTCCCAGCCTTGTTCAGCCCGAGCGCAGAAAAGAATAACCTGGTGCTGATTGATGAAATACTATCAACGGTCTCAGGGACGTTGGAGAACCTACAGTCAACCGCTTATCGAAAACCGGAATTGCTCGCTGAAGCCGCAAGCCGCCTAGTCGTTTCAGCGTTGCCTATTTTACAAGTTTCGGTTCTGGGCGCGGATTCGCAGCAAGCTCTTTGCCCAGGCCAAGAGCTCCTTCATCCCGGGAATGTGTCAGGCTATTTGGGTCTCGTATCTGCACTCGATTCGTGCGATGAGGATCGAAGTGCGATGGTAGCACGACTGATCTCGGCATTACGCGCCATTATCCCAACTTGGTTGAACCGCAGCGAGCAAGAAACAATTGAGCCAACTGCTGCTGCATCATTGGTTCTTCTCATTCTTTCTAAATCAATTGACAGAGAGGCACTCCTGAGTGGATGGGCAGAAACTGTCCAACGTCGCCCAACAAGCAGAAATTCGGTACATGGGATTGGTTACTTTTCTGCACTTACAGCCGCGCAGCCTCTGGTGAGCTCGTCTGAGGATGTGGCCTGCCAGGCGATCCTAGAGCGTTGGACATGGGATAGCGAAGTTGAGACTCGTGTCGCCATCTTGCAGAGCTTGGCTCAAAGCAATGTTCTGCATAACAAGCCTCTGGCTTTTCTACAATTGATCGCTGAGGGTTTGAACGATTATACTACGAATGCCCGAGGAGATGTTGGATCGCACGTCCGTGTGCACGCTCTGAGAGCCGTGAAAACCTTGTGGAATAAGCTTGATGATACAATTGTCCAAGGCGAATGGGAGGAGGCTTCCGTGCAGGCTCTATTCTTCAGTGTCCTTCGTCTTGCTGCAGAGAAACTCGACCGCGTACGACCTGAAGCTCAGGCCGCAGTTGCATTGGTTCTAGAAAATGGGTACGTGCCAAAATTTCAATTGTCAGATTCCGAGACATACGACTGACTTCTCTTAGCCACGCGAAGTACTTCCGCGAACTCACTTTCTCTTCCAGGGCCTACTTCGAGAGTCTCCTTGAGCTTCAGGCCGGCGGTCGTCTTAGCCCATTGCTTGGCGATATGGTTAAAGGAGACACAGAGAAATGGATGACAGAACTCATGTCTGGGTTTGTGGGATCTGCAGACACGGGCAACGAGGACCTTGTCATTGCTAGCCGAGCAGCGCTCTGCGACTTCTGCGAGGCCAACCACGAGAACCTAGACCTTATCTGTCACGCGATGTTACAGAATCTTAAGTCCCGACAGGGCCAGGATAGGGTGATCGTGCCAACCCTAGAGATCATTGCATTCCTTTTCCAGATGCAGCTCTTCCAGAAGAGCAGCGTCAACCTTCGTAGCTTGTGCCTGCAGACACAGAAGGCGAGTTACAAAACAGGCAACGTCCGAAAGCTCGAAGCGTGCACCAAAGTCTATTGCGGTATTGCGTCAATGGCTGGCCAGGAAGGCGCTGAGACAGGTGTCCAAGAAGCTAGGAAACGCTTGGGTGCTTTGTTGCATCATCCCTGGCCCAAGATCAGGAGCATGGTTGTTGATGGTCTCTGGGGTGTGCTTGAAGAGGAGGAAGAAATCGCACAGAAGTTGAAGGGTGTAGACTGGGGCCAAGCCGGGAAACTGCAGATCAAGACTGCAGTTGAAGAACTGAGGTTGGGCTAGTTTTCAGACTGTATCCAAATAAGGCAGCTCGACAATGCTTGAGGAGGTGTAGCAGAGTCGCAGTGGCTGCGCGGCTTGAACTTTGGTTCCTGATCGACCCGCGATTACAAGGCTGAATATCAGAGCCGATATCTACCGAACAAAGAGATTTGGTAGGCGTCAGACTTGTTGAATCATTGTGACCCAGAGAGGAAGGTAAGTTAACCAACAGCCATCCATTAGCAAGCCTCTAATGAATACCGCCAATCAAATGATTTGTGAGACCAGGATTGTTGCAAAACTATGCATGGTGCTGCATGGAGTTTGGTGGCTCCAATAGTAGTGCAAAGCCACGGCACTGTCTTGGTTGACGAGTTGCCCAGTCAAGCCAGTGACCGACTCGTCAAAGTTCAGCCGACACTCGGGTTATTGAAACAAGACATTATTGATTTGCGCCATGTTCTGCCGATGTTCTAGAAAAGCCACTAGATGTCTCGGAACGCCCGCGAAGAACGTTCTTGATCATGATCTCAATAAATACCAGCCAGTGTGATAGGGTTGAAGTGGTGAAAGGAGATAGTTATTTTCATTAGCGTCTCGGGACCGAGGCGAACAAGCTGAAGGGCAGCTAATGGTAGTCATGGCCACTAGCCTGGAGGAATGAGCAGAAACTGTACATTCATTAAGCTAACTATGGCTGAATGAATGGAAGTTACTGATGTGTTTTGATACTGAGGGACTTTAATGAGAAGGATCAAGATAAAGGGTATCGACTCAAGCGTTGATGAGTTCGTGGCTTTGAATCTAGCATTGAGCTCGTTGCGCATTGCTTGCGAAACCATAACAGACCTTAACCAATTTCGACATTGTACGGAGGAGCGATTTCCTGTTTCATGGTCATACAAGTCCGAAGCTCTTACAATATTGCCGTGTTACTAGGCACCAAACCAGAAGACAGCGGAATCGGGCCGGGACTCATGGTTTTGACAGGCCTTTATGACCGATACTCCAAAACTGGATAGGAACCGTTGCTGCAATATCCAGGGGTAGTTCCATGAGATTAGCCAATTAATTATTGACTATTTCTGACTTGCTAGCTCTACCTGAAGCTTTGTTGTGGATATCGTGTAAATAGACGAGACGAACATGGCGTGTTTGCTCCGCTCAGGATTATAGGCGTCGAAGCCAGAGCTGCGCTAGAGAGACGATAGAGGCGAGTGAGATGAGGCCAACGGTCAAAGTTGGAGAGAGATAAGGCTGATGCATGTATCGTGAGATGTGGAGTTCTGCAGATAAGGAGAAAGATGTGTGGATATTAATCCGTGTGGGTTATTAAAATCACCCACAAATTTCGTATCATCACTTTGATATTTCGCGCGTGCGTGTGCCTAACAAGACTTGAGATGGCCTTGGCTCTCCATATTTGATTCTGGGGTTGTGAGACAGAGATCCTCGATGCCTGAGGTTTAAGACCTTGGCTTACAAGATGAAGAAACACCTACGAATCCCACTTGGACCCAATCTGCCTTCATGTGGAAATCAGGAAGTCGTGGCAAGCACGCCCTTCGCTACCTAAACTCTAACGCGCACGGTCAAAATGTCAACTCAACTCAACTCGAGATACTTTCTCTCAATCATGAAATTGCTTAACTTTCACATGAACCTACCACATCATTCCAAGAGTCCCAGTTGAACGGTCTGAACGTGCGTGGGGGGTCATATGCCTCTCTTATCAATTCTGGCAACCACGTTGTCGCGTGATGTGACATGTCCTTCCTTGATGGGCGGCTGGCTGCTCGATTGGACCCTTGTTTCAACGTCTAAACCCGGGGGAAATGCGAGCTTCATATTGGACGGCCTATTTTGCCCGCTTTTCAGCATCGGACCAGCAAACTTAAGTCTACAAAGATGTCACTATCACATCGGATACGGCAATGCCAATGCAGAAGAACAGCTCATGATCAAGTACTCCCACAACGGAATGGCTGCGGCCAGCCAGCGGAAGCCAAACCTGGGCGCCGTGATAAGCGACATAGAATCGCGCCCAGCCACAACAGCAAGATGGTAACACCTTTCCGCTACTCCTTTCACGTATCGGGCAGTTCCGTACTAGACACGTGAAATCGCTGTTAAATCCAGACCGATACTGTTGCATTCTGTTACCATCGAACCCTTGTCAAGCTTAAAGCAATCTCTCGTTGACGAAACAGCGAGCTAGTAGCCACTCTCAACTGGTGAAAATGGCAGACCTCGGCGGCTCGGCCACGGTTACGGTTATGTTCATCACCCGGCTTTGTGACCAACAACGGAACCGCAATCCACTCACCACGAGGAAGCCACAACGCCGTTAGGGAATCTGTACTCGGTTGAGTTCATTGTGTACTTGACAGCCTAGATTTCTTAAGTTCAGTACTGCTACCAAGCCTGGTGGCTGACTTGCTAGTCTTGCCCTGTGCCTTGTGCTAGGAGGTGCGAACGGGCTGGGAGTCTTGCAATTTGAACTATGAAGCAAAATCCTGAAGAGTTGTCACCTCAATGAAAAGGGGACCTTCGATATCAATGATGCTTCACTGCCGATATTGCGCAACCATGCTGACTGGAGGTCAGAAATTAAACTACTTGTCAACGATATCCTCATGTTTCGCCATGCTCACCGATACCAGCATGGCACCCCGAAAGAACATGTCTGCTCGTTGGCAAGACCTTGATGCCCTCCTTGGCGTCTGTGTTTCGTGTGCTAACATAGTATGACTCGGCCATCTACATCAGTAGCACCTGCGACTTCGTGGAAGCCACCTGAGGTAGTTATTTGAAGTCGATATTCTCTTATTATTAGCTTCCGGCTGTTGGTGTTAACACGGTACAGCATCGTTGTCTGCTGGGTCGCCTAAACTATTTATTCACTAGGCTGTCGTTCTCCCTCCTTCTCTGTCTTGGCTTGACTGCCCAACCGTTGTCTCAATGCGGATGCCAAGACTCGACGTCCTTGATGCCATAGACTCGGCACCCTTGGTTATTGTTTGTCTTGTCTGCTGACTCGACTGCACCTCAGAGATTAATCATTAAGTTCAGAAAGCTTTCTTATTATCATACTTGTGATAACCAACATCTTGAGTCGCCATCGAGCCAGCTATCGAAGGTCCAAAATGTTTGAACCCCAAGCGCGCTAGCTGAAAGATCCTGCATCAGGACCCTACTATTAAAATGCTCATCGGTCCAGCCCCAGCACTAGTGGAGCAAAAGCCAAAGACGACCGGTGCTTTGGATGCTTGATTACCCCCCTGTCTCGTTATGTCTGTCTGGCCCATTTCGATTCTGGAACTCCACATGGTTGTGGCCAACGCCCCTCCCTCCAGGACGCACAGGGTCGCTGATGACGGACCATGGGCTTGGGGGCGATAGGCTCGTGTGAGTGTACGCTGCGCAATCCCAAGACTCGCCCATCAACGCTACAGGAACTGACTGTGCCTTCCGGATGGCCAACCGGGATAAGTCGATTCGCCCACATTCGCTCGCCTCCGCAATATCTTGAGACCAGCCGCACCTTGTCTGCCTCCACTCTTCCTCTTATCTTGACCTGCTGCTTTCTCATTTACTCTGCTGTCTTAATACTACCTTCAGGTCTCTTCCCTACCTGGCCGCGGCCTGCTGGTTCATCCTTCGACCAACTGTGAAGTAATCCACCAATGCATCTTGAACCTGCATCACCCACGATATTGCGCATTTACCTTGGTTCTTCTGGATTGGCCTCTCCACGATTGCATATTTGAATAACAACTACAAGCTTGATCGATACTTGTTCAAAAGGCATCGCTGCTGTTTTTTTTTTACCGACTATCACGATTATAGTCGATATATCAAGCCGATACCGATTTCCACGAAGCGACGAATCTACGATTTTCATGCATTCTTCTCCCGTTGAATCGATAATACTACCACTCGAGTGCCACCGCTGGCGGCCTTATGTTGAGGTAAATCACCAAAACACTTCAAGGTCGACTCCTGGTACCCTACCACGACATATTCGACCACCCACCACGATCATATCGATACGCCCGGCCAAGCTCTAACCTTCGTCGTTTAATTACTACCTCGCTCGTCGAGCCCTCTGCGGAGGACGACGGGCGCGGACAGAGGACGCAAGAATGGCTCTCTATTCAGAACCTCCAACTCTTCGCGAATTCAAATTCGATAAACCGACCCTCCTTGTTTGCTGGTGGGCGACATCATTCTGTACCCTCATCATCCTTTTGCGGCTTGCTGGCCGCTTTATCCGTACCGAGCGGCTGTTCACTGAAGATCGTGTTGCGGCCCTAGCTTTGATCCCTCTGTATGCTCGCATGACATGCGTTCATTTTATTCTCATATATGGAACCAACAATGCTCAATTCGATGGTGTTGAGCTTACTGACCTTCAATTGCGTCAAAAAGCCATCGGTAGCGGTCTTGTGCTCGCCAGTCGGATTTTCTACGCTGCAACGTATGTACCGCTCTCATTTAAATGTTGCTCATCGTCCGCATTGCTCAAAGGGCAACGCGAATATGGAACTTGACGCTGACTGGTCATAGCCTTTGGGTACTTAAGTTTGCAGTTCTCGAGTTCCTTCACCGATTGACTCGAGCGACATGGGAACGATCATGGCAGACATCTTTATACGTCATTCGAATAATTCTCGTTGCTACTTTCATCGCGGTTGTCATCAGTGACTTTGTCGAATGCCGCCCTTACAGTCACTATTGGCATGTCGTGCCCGATCCTGGTGGCCAATGCCGTCAAGGATACGTGCAGCTTCTCACGATGGCAGTCTGCAACGTGGTCACTGACTTGTTGCTTGTCATTTTCCCAATTCCGATCATTGTGACGAGCGGAATGACAATCAAGAGGAAGATACAGCTTGTGCTTCTCTTCTCCCTCAGTCTATCTGTTGTTGGGGTCACTCTTTACCGAGTACCCCATATCATTGATGATCGCGGTCGTCAGCAGTATCGATCGCTTTTGGCGTCGGTTGAGCTTCTTTTTGCCACGGCTGCAGCAAACTCACTCGTGTTGGGATCTTTCGTGCGTGATCGCGGCCTGAAGAAGCAAAAGTTCCGTCGTTCATCGGTGGCCGAGTCACTCGATCCCTCACTCAACCTTCGCCGCCCGACTTTGCACCGACACTGGGGAAGCGATGAAGACCTGGTACGGGACGTTGGTATGACCGTTGACCCAGAACTTCAGGATCAGCCTGATAACTCAAGCGAGAACGGTGCTCTGCAATACACCCCGGCCCCTCTTCTTCGCAAACTGGATCAAGACCTCGAGCGCTGGCAATTTCCTCAGAGACAACGCAGCAACGCAGAGCACAGCGATGATGCTCTGATACAACACGATCCACTCTCTCAGTCGAAAAGTGAGAACGGCATAGCACCAAGGAGGGTTTCTTTCTTCGACGTTGGTGGTCTGCTTGATGTGCCCCCCGAGAGTTCTGGGAGCCTTCGAGCAAACAGTGGTGCGTCATCTAAGGAAGACTCTTCACAGTCGCATTCGCCCCCGGCACCTTCACTCCCAGCAGGATCCGGAGGCTTTCGCCGAGGTTCAACTGCTTTGCTCCAAGACCTCGGTGGCCTCTTTGGACCTATGAATTCAAGGTCAAGTCGGTCCAGATCCAAGCCTCGAGGAACGGAATTGCAGCCGATACCGCAATCCCGACAGGAATCGAGATACGATTTGCAAGGACCGCCCGTGGCGGAGCTGAGGGATCCCGGTGGCCTTCTAAACTAGTGGCAATCAACTTTCGTATCATCTGCCATCACCTTTGACGACATCCTCACATTTTCACATGCAACTACCTCACGACAATAGCGATTTTTATGGGATTTATTTGGCCTAGCTTGGAAGATTTATATACGGCCTGGGGCGTTTATGCTACAGGCTCTGAATGTATTTTTGGTTGGCAAGACAGGAGTAATGCGCAGGCAGGGATCTTTTACTTGGGTATATGCGAAGTCTCAATACGAGGCAGGATTTGGAAATCAGGCATTCGCGCAACTATCGCCGTTTGCATTATGATATGTTTGGGATTTTTATGGCTGTGTGTCAGGACGACATGGTTATTGGTTATATATACCCGGCAAACGCCAAGTTAACGTTTAATGGCATTGACATGATTTGTTAATATCTGAGAATATCCTGAACGGTCGGACAACACGATCACCCATTTGAGACACGGTGCTGGCAAGGTTACAGGATAATTTGAAGCTCTGGTGGCATCGGTCGCTTTAGAAGAACAAGACTATAATTAAGGTATTCACAAGCCTCGCATCTAGCTACACAGAGCGAAGGGCAAAGAGTAACTCTCGTAAATGCTTTATATTCCTTCATTGGCTTTGCTGCGGCAACGCACAATATACATAGAACCCCTGAAACGCCAGCTTTTTTAGAATTTCAAGTGCAGTGTGACGCCTCCGTCCTGGTACCTAGAGCCTTTCCATTCCTTTCCATCCAACAGCTCTCATCTTCCACTCGATCTCTCAAGACTGCCCCGTCCTTAATTGTTCATCTATACACACAATCTATAACTGGCATAACGACCAGCCGTTTCACTGTTTCGGATAATCTTGACGACTTGACCCCGCTTCAGACCCAAGTAACGAGCAACAGGGTCCTTTTGCAAAATACGTGGTAGTTGGGTCTCCTTGAGGCGATAGCGCTTGAGAAGAGCGAGCTTCTCCTCGCGGGAGAGCAAGACGTGCTTGGGAACAAGCTCGTGGTGGGTAATGTTGACAAGAAGATCATCCTCGAGGAAGCACTCGATCTTAGCGACGGACTCGACACTCTGGAGAGTCTTGCGGGCGGCGGGTGAGAGAGGAACGTGTGTTACCATGATGCCAGTCTTGTAGTTGTTCGTGATCACATATTTGGCAAATTGCCGGATCTGGTTGACGCCGAAAGTCTTATCGGCGAGAAACTCAACCCAGACAGGACCGCAGTCGGCGCCGGGGTTGGGGTTGGGGTTGGCTGCTGTCACGGGAGGTGTGTTTTTGCGGATCATGTTCTCGCTGGGACGCGCCGAGAATTGAAGCTTGGCGCGGCTGTAGTCGAGCTGTTAGTTCCATGGTTTCTTTGTGATGTCACAAGTATAGCCGGTCTTACTTGATGGAACCATCGGGGTTGCAGTATTCGTCGCGGAAGCGGTCCAGAGAGATCTTGACTTCCTCTTCAGCGAGCTCGTATTCCTTTGAAATGTCAGTCGTATTCTTATTACAGAAAAGCTACACAGAAGTGTTGCGCGCTGCTCTGAAGTCTACAATAGGACTGTTAGGACAAACGTACTCGGTCCGCGACCATCTCATGGATAGTCCTCCATGCTCGCCAAAGGCGAACAACCTCCTTGGACCTGGCGTCGGTAGGAACGTGATCGATATCCATGGTAGCGAGTGTAAGGTGCGATTCGAGATGTGGTGTTGGTGGTCGAGATAACAAAGGCAAAAAGAAAAGATCGGAATCGCGAGCGTCGTCAAAAATGTTTCGTTCAGCCTTGCATCGTCGCCGCAAAAGTCCAAACTTCTTTGAGCGGGTCAGAGCACTGAAAGGGTCATGTGATTCTGATAGACGCCACGCACCGCCACTTATCCCTGCATCAGCCACCGCGAGAGGGCGAGTCTGATCACGGAAGGTGGGGCGGGAACGAACCCCTGGACCTGGGACGCGCCAGTGAAGCTCAGTGGTCTTTCCAGCGAACGCTAGGGGAAGGACCCGAGTCCCAAGGGAGGGGCACCCCTAGAAGGAGCAAAAAGAGAGGAGAGTGAGCTAGGAAAGAGAGACAGCTCAGGGGCGCACGGGCCTGCCCTGAGAATTCACAGCAAGAGACACGGGTCCAGAACTTTACCTCAGAAGCAGAAGGTGATAGAATTCCACTGGCCGAGACTGCATTTGCACTGCACCGCACCAAACTTGCCTATACCTTACCTTAGCTTTATTTGGGGTCGTCTTTTTTTCCCTCCTTTTCGACAACACGTGTCGAACTTTGCTCAATTTAAGCCTCGCACTTTCACTTATCCTCGAGCAATTTTGCTCCTGGTTTCTTGTCTTCCACTGTTTCATCTTGGTCCTCGTCTTTGTATTCTCCTCTCATCGCAATGGCCGAAACCGCAACCTCTCCCGCTCCTGCGGCGGACAAGGCCGACAAGCAAGCTAATGTTCGACCTGCCAAGCCCGATGAGAATCTCTTTAAGCAGGAACTCGCAAAGGCTGAGAAGGAGCATAAGGCTTCAATGGACCGTCTGGTAAGATCTCGCTCAATCCCTCTCCTTTTGAAAATGTGGCTTGAATCGACCCAGATTCCACATCTGTGGCCTCATGAGCTGGAACTATTAGAGTTAACATCAACTAACAATTATACTCTCCTAGGCCGCTGTCAAGGCTAAGATCGAGATTGCTATGCCCAACAAGAACAAGGATCAGCCCAACCCTACCCAAAAGCGACGACAAGAGCTCATTGCTCAGGCCAACGAGATTCGACAGAAGCAGGCTGGCGGAAAGAACGCCCGTTCTACTAAACTCGACCAGATCAAGCGCCTCGATGAGCAAGTTCGAAGCCGAATCAATGAGCAAAAGGCTGCGAAGAGCAAGGTTCCCTTCAAGAGCGTCGAGGACCTCGACCGCCAGATTGCTAGTCTGGACAAGCAGGTCAACTCCGGCACCATGAAGCTGGTGGACGAAAAGAAGGCCTTGTCAGACATCTCCAGTCTCCGTAAGATGCGCAAGAACTTCGGACAGCTTGACGATTCCCAGAAGCAAATTGATGACCTCCGCGCCAAGATTAAGGAGATCAAGGATAGCATGGACGACCCTGAGCAAAAAGCTCTCTCCGACCAGTATAACAAGATCCAGGCCGAGATCGATGCTATCAAGGCCGAGCAGGACGAAGCTTACAAGGGTCTTTCCAGTCTCCGTGATGAGCGCTCCAAGCTCCAGGCCGAACAGCAGGAAAAGTACACCGCTATCCGTAAGCTCAAGGATGACTATTACGGACAGAAGAAGGCATATCAAGCCTACGACCGTGAGGCTCGAGAGCGTTACCGCGAGAAGCAAAGGGCTGAGCAGGAGCGCTACCACCAAGAGCGAAAGAAGGCTGAGGCTGAGCGTCGTCTGGGTGATGCCAGCGACCCTGCCTACCTGGACGAGATCCGCCGCGCCAACAGCCTGCTCCAATTCCTCGATCCTAACCACAAGGTTGAGAAGGGCCCTCTGATGGCCGACACAGGTCTCGGTGCTCAGGCCCAACGAAGCGTTGACGAGTCTGGCCTCAAGGGCACCAAACTCCTTCGCAAGGAGGACCGTGATGAGGAGTACGCGCCTGCGGTGAAGAAGGGTAAGAAGGGTAAGAAGACTGCTCACGGCGGCTCATCGAACAAGTTCAACGTTCCCCCAGCTGTGGTTGAGGACTGTGCTGCCATGGGTATCGACCCCCCCATGAGTGCTGCCGATATCCCTGCTGTTGCTGAGAAGGTCCGTGCCAAGCTCGATTTCTGGAAGAACGACCAGGAGGCCCAGACACAGCGTGTAAGTCATCCATTTCATAAAGCCCCTGTGAAGAGACGATGCTAATTGCTATTTCAGAACATTGAGAAGGCTAAGAAGGAGATCGCCGAACTCGAGGCCGCTGAGGCTAATGGCGACAAGGTCGAGCAGACCACTGCTGACCTGAAGGAAACTTCTATTGCTGACAAGCAGGAGTCGTAAACTTCCTTCTTATCGCAACATCGATTGCTCGTCGCTAATATCACATATCGTCGATGCTCCTTGGGCTTACAACCTCCTCCTGCGCGCTCTCTACCTCGCCCCGGTTGATATTATTGTCCTCGTCCTTTCCGAAATCTGTTGGATTCCTCCGGCACCCACTCGGCATATCGAATCAAACGTTGAGCTTATATCAAACGTTATTCAAAGTTGTCTTGCCCACCAACTTTATTGCCTGAGTTACTTCCTGCTTCATACATCCCTTCTCCCCCTCTTTCAACGCCACATGCTCGAATCTAAAAAGCGCTTTTTTGTGCTGTTTTTGTAATTAGGCGCAGTTTCTTATTGAAGTCAAGCGCAAGGAAAATGACAAAAAGTTGGTTCAATCTCGTGATGCATTGCATCTATTATCAATTAAAGTTGCGTGACATGAGACTCGGTTATCGGGTTCCCTGTAGATCTTAACCCTAGGGTCGGGTTGATTGCTTATTGCCGCTCATGGACAGATTTGCTAAGACATTATGAGCTCATGTAAACCTGCATCGAAGTTTTAGTTGGGCTGAGCCTGGGGTCGGGCATATACTGCTGTGCCTCTTTGGGTCTACACTTTTCTGCTTGTTTTTCCTGTTGTATGCATGCGTGTATGCAGCCGGCCAAGACATGGTCATGTAACTATGTATGCAAAGTAGAGTGTCGTCTTACTGCAGCAGATGATGTGTTGAAAACGCCGGCATGAGCTTGCATAACCTAGCTTACACCCTTCGACCTATCGCCATGGCCTTGACTGCCTCGGATTCGTGTCCCTCTTTCGCACCGTCTCCCACACGTCCAACCAAGACATGGCTCTGTTCGCCGTGGTGCATGTCAAAAAGGCAAAGGAAGTTGTGGTGTCGTTCATAATTTTGCCTTCAGTGGCGTGGTATTTGTAATTTCAGATACAGATAAAATCGCCAAACTTTGTAAACCCCAGTTACTCCAATGAAAAAATGCCAGACGGGAAAGCTTCTACTCAAACACAAATGGCATCGTCAGCCCAAACTTCAAAAACCCCAGTAATGGTGCCATCGTGGTCTACTAGGCCGGTAATACTCCACGCCCTAGTTATGCAATGGTCGTGATGTTCGTAGAAATCGTAATATGGATTTTTGTAGCATACTCAGCACCTGGATAGATGCTCACAATTAACGTATTGGCCATTTGTAGTCGCTTAGTACGGAGGAGGGAAATTATAGGCACCCGGCATTGGCGGCGGGATAGCCCCAAAGTTAGGCCGCCTCATTTGAGGGCCGGGAGTTCGGCGATCGGGTCGGGGCATGGGAGGCTCCTGTGGATGCATCTGGCCTGGATCACCACGATATCCTGGAGGTGCTACTACAGCAGAGGCACCGGGAGGGGCAGTACCGCTTCGACGATTCACTTTTCGCGAGTTTGATAACGAGCCCAATGGCGGATCCTTTACAGCCGGCTCATCCTCCGCCGGTAGTGTGAGTTCAACAAGTCCAAAGAAATATTCCAAAACTTCAGGGTACCGTTGTACGCTCGCTTGCCAGTCTTCGTCAATACCGCGTTTGAGGGACGCTTGCGCTTCAGCAACTTGTGTCGGATGAGGCGGTGCGTGGTAGTAGTGATAGGCGTGGGCAGTAATTCGGTCCATATGCGCAGCATGGGCAGTTTTTCGTTGATCAGTTAGGAGGCGGAAGTATTCAAGTATGTAGTCTTGTGCATGTCCTCGGACCCAAGAACTATGAATTGATAGTCAGAACTGCTTCACAACGTGATGGGAGGACAAAGTTATGTACCGTATTTCATTGTATATCGACCGCATCATGCGATCCTCGGCTTGTTTGACAGCAACGTCAAGGCCCTTAGCCTCACACTCGCATGCCATGTTGGCCGGAGCGTGGCATATCGCGCAATCAGGATCCATCCTGAAAATAGACTTGCCACTGTAGGGATAACTTCTGGGAAACATCTTAGCTGTGATATCAGGCGAATTGATTTACACTGAATTAGAGTGGGTGAGCGTAGTGCAAGAGGTGGCCAGAAAAACAATATTCATCTACGGTCAACTCATAACAACAACGTGAGATCCCCCTCCAGCCCCGCAGACGTCTTTCATAGGGTTGTATGTGCAGGAGAGAAGACCAGCAACAGTGAGATTGAACAATGAGAAGACAAGAAATGGGGAAGGAGGTAGGAGGTAGGGATAAGGATGACAGAGAGAAGTTAAAACGGACCTAGCTAAAAGGCACGAGCCGTGTTAAAGTCGATTGACGGCGTGGCGGTAAGGAGATAACGACACTGGGTTGCAAAATGGTCTGGTTTGCCCGTCGAGAACCAGCTTGGGAAGGCGAGCAGCTGTTTCGCTGGAGCCGTATGTATGCTGCACTGCAAGCACCAGCAGCTCTCGGGGCTCAAGCTGGAAATGGAGGGAGAAACTGAAGAGCGAGATGGAAGAAGTCGCGTGGGGAAGCGAAGGAAGCTATGTGGAGAGATCGAATGAGAGCAGGCCGACCACGTCTACAGTCGTGGCTCGAATGCGGGACCACGGATCGTATGCAGGCCGGCCCAATGGCTTCGAACTGGTACAAGGGAGGGGTCGATGGCGGCGAACTGTCGTTGGGTGATTGTGCGGCTCGTGTGCTTTCTACTAGGAAGGGTGGTGTTGACAAGCAGTAGGTAGTACACCAGATGGAGGGGTGAGTGGGACGTCAACGAAGAGTCAAGACGAGAATTGACCGAGAAAAATTATGCGAGGCTTGACGTGAGATATTGTACTGCAGAAGAGACTGGAGCTGGATCGACTGGCGAAGTTCAAAGAATGCAAGAGACAGCCAGGTGTGACAAATGGGATCATCGGTTGGGTTGACGGTGGTAAGCCAGTGAGCATCTATCAAGAGTCGACGAATGAAGAACCCCAGTAGTAAGGTAAAGAAGACGGCGAGGGAACACTGAAAGGCTGATCACAGACACACAAGAGGCTCTGCTGGCTTTATCCATTGCTGCAATACCGATTCACCGCATTTTGGCGTCAGCTGGCGTTTGTTGTTAAGCTCGGGAAGCTGGGGCTAGCCCAATGTTGGTCAAATAGCAATGGACGCCAGCAACGAGCCATTCTAGGTGAGCTGCAGGATCCCGTCGGGGCGAGGCGAGACGAACAGACAGGGGAGCATCGTCGAAAGAGAGTTGAATAAAGTTCAAAACGTTGGCTTTGTTATCGGTGATCTTGAGCATAAATTAGAAATTAGGTAGTCTGTTGGAAATCGCATGCCCACACTCGTACAGCGCGTGCGTGGACGTTTCCTTCATAACTAGAGCGCCGGAAGTGAGGTCCGTGAGTGTGATACGGAGATGGCCTAGTGGCAACTTGCTGCGACATGTCGGAGGGACGAGATATTGACATGGCACGAGATTGAAGGTATCACGAAGTAAGTGTTAGAAAGGAGAAATCAGAAGAGGAGAGAAAGAGGCCTTGAAACTCTTAGCACTGCCTTCCTTCGTTAGTCCTAGCTGAGACCTGAGGCATGGATCCAAGCCGGTGGTTGCCTTGTAGGTTGGTGGTAGGTTGCTCTGTACTGAAGTCCTCTTTCCTTTTTAGGACTTACACGAAAACTACTTCATGATGAGATCCAATGCTGGCTGAGATCAAAGTACCAGAGGGAAATAAATGTCTGGAAGTATACATACTAACATGATTGCACAGAAAACATAGCCTTGCCTAATCAATTCAAGAAATTGTACTTGTATTATCATCTATCATATGCTCTGTCATGTTTAAATCGGAAACTTACGCAAGGGCCTTATCTAATCAGCAACCCCAAAATTTCGACCAAGCTCAAGGGAAGACATGATCAAAAGATATTCGACATAACAGCTTCAATTCTACCACAGAATTATCGCACAATTCTTTTATTATGGCTCCGCGGTGCCCGGCTATGTCTTCGACACTCCTACCATTCCTCTACCCTTCAATATTCCTGTCAAGACACACTCTCGCCAGCACAGCAGCTCTCCGACGTCGCTTCAACTCCACTATAAACGACCTTCCAGAGTCCCGACTAAACCCTGCTCCGGACGACTATGCGTCTCCCAGTTTCTCGGACAAAGCTCTTTTGACTCTTTATGCTGGTAGAGGTGGAAATGGCTGTATTTCTTTTTTGCGAGAAGCATACCTTGCCGAGGGCCCTCCCAATGGTGGCGATGGTGGTCACGGCGGCAATGTCTACATTCAAGCGGCGCATGGCGAAACCTCGCTGCACAAGTTGGCGCGGAAGCGATTTGTTCGAGCCGGTCGAGGCAAGCATGGACAGGGAAGCGCAAAGAGTGGAACACGAGGAGAGGATACCATAATAACTGTGCCTGTGGGAACAGTAGTCCGTGAAATAGAGCGTGAGGATCCGGTGCTCGACGAAGAGATGGATATGCGCTTGTGGCGCGCTCAGCAGAAACAAAAGAGAAAAGAGGAACGTATGTCTGCTCTGGAGCGAAAGCAGAGGCAAGAAGAGAACGAAGAGGGTTACGAAGAAGAGGAGGAGGAGGAGGAACAGGTCGAAAAGGAGAATGAGGAGGGCGATCAGGATCCTGAGCGTCGCAAGTGGCTTTTATATCCCGGACTGTCCAAGACTGACATCAAACAAACCGTCTTTCCTCGATTGCCTAAACGAACTCGACTTCTTAAACAACCGCCTCCCACCATTCATCTCGACTTATCTCGCCCTACCCCAAAGCCAATCCTTCTTGCAACTGGAGGTATCGGTGGTTTGGGAAACCCCCACTTTACATCTAGGGCGCATCCTCGGCCCATGTTTGCTACCAAAGGTGAAGAGGCTGTTACCATGAAGATTGAGCTCGAGCTCAAGCTCCTTGCTGACGTCGGCCTCGTCGGCCTTCCTAATGCTGGAAAAAGTACTCTCCTTCGTGCCATCACAAACAGCCGTACCAGAGTGGGCAACTGGGCCTTTACAACGCTGCAGCCCAATATCGGCACGGTCGTTCTTGACAAGTATTCTGGTCGGCCAGTAATCAAGAGTTATCGTCGCTATCCTGCTCAATTGGGTCTGCCCGAAGCAGTCGACACCGAACCACGCACTCGATTCACGATTGCCGACATTCCTGGTTTGATTGAAGGTGCGCATCTTGACCGTGGCCTAGGCATTGCTTTCCTACGCCATGTCGAACGCGCTGGTGTACTCGCTTTCGTCATTGATCTGTCTGCTGGTAATGCAGTCAAAGCTTTGGAGTCACTATGGCGTGAGGTTGGATTATACGCACAAATGCGTGATGAAGAAGAGGCCGATCGCGCAATCGAGTCACACATTGACTGGGATGTCACGTCAGATATGGACGGTCCTATGAATCTGTCCCCAGGAATGGCGAACGATGAAGAAGATTTCAGTTCAAAGCCAGGACTACAGATTGCTGGAAAGCCATGGTTTGTCGTTGCAACCAAGGCTGACTTGCCAGAGACACAAGACAACTTCAAGGAATTAAAACAATACCTTGATAGTGTCACAAAAGGCGAAAAGCCGCATCCAAGCGGCGTAACGGATGCTTGGACAAAAGACTGTGCTGTTATCCCAGTGAGCGCAATCAATGGCCAGGGCGTAGATAGAATTGTACACTGGACTGTGGGATTACTAGACGAGTAGACGAAGTTTGGAGACACCTTGTATTATACCATTTGTATCAACATTTCATCCCTGATCATGACTCAGACTGTAACAACACCAAAACATTATAAAGCAATTGTACATTGACCCATTTTTAAGCCGTTTCCATCTTCTCCTCCTTAGCCTCTACTGGCTCCGTTGCTGGCTCCTCGGGCGATGGAAGATCCGCAACATCCACTTCCTCCTTGGTATCATCACCAGCCTCGGCCTCCTTGGCGTCTCGAACGGCCTTCTGGTTCTTCTGCGCAGCAATGTTGATGAGCGGGGATGTATCGTTAAAGATGCGCAATAACATAGCAGATCGATCCTCCTTGGGAAGCATAAGGTTGAGGGAGTGGATGCTCTTCCAGAGAGGGAGAGCCATGCGCTCTCTAAAGTCGGGGTCCGTACCGTCAGGCTCAACGCGGAGAACAGCGCAACCCATGCCGATATCTCGGACACGCTCGCCGATCTCGTCGAAGCGCTCGTACTTTCCATCGTTGATGCGAGGGAACATCTCGATGAGAAGCTTGCGGAAGGTCTCCTTGTTGTGGAGGTGCACAACACGGGGCTCACCGACATAACCCTGGAGGATGGGCATACCCTCAGCCTGGATACGCCATCTGCAGACATCGGCTGAGGGAGCGTCCTGCTTCATGTACATGCGGACACCACCATGGATGAACTTGATGCCACGGCCCTCGTTCTCGATAAGGATATCGCGGAGAAGTGCGCTGGTGTAATAGATGGCCTTAGCAGGCTCACCCATCTCGTTTCGGACCATGTACCGATCGTCGGGGAAGCGCTTAGAGATATGATAGAACTCCTTAATGTTCTGGACGGTGGGGTGTGAAACGTCCAGGTACTTGAAAGCCTCCTCGACAGGGCCGTTTCGGCGAGGCTTGCTGCCCTCCTGTGCCACTTGGGTAGCAGGAGTAGCAGCAGCTGAGGGCTCAGTAGACTCAGTCTTGGCCTTTTTAGCGGGCTGATCTTGAGCATCCTCAGTCTCGAGAGGTCGCTTACTACCGTTGGTAGATGCATCGGCCATAGCAACATCCTCCTGGTTGTCTTCAGACTTGGCAGGTGTAGCTTCAGCTTCAGCAGGAGCCGTCTCAGATTCAGTCTTCGCCTCGGTCTCCTCCTTTGCAGGTGCCTCTTCAGCAACCTTCTCAGCAGGAGTGGCCTCAGCGGCTTCTTCAGTCTTGGCGGGCTTAGTCTCCTTCGACTCGTTCTCGTTCTTAGCCTTGAACTCGGACTTCTTCTCCAAGACAGTGATGAAGAAACCACCAGTGTCTTGCATGTGAGGATAGACTCTCATGCACCGCTCAAGAGGCAGGTCAGCGCACTCAGCACCCTCAAGTCTGGGGAACATGGTCTCAACGACTCGTCCAGGGATAACACCATCGGCGCTCTCTTTGGCAAAGTCCTCGACCTCCTTCCAGGAGCTCCAGATACGGGCACTCTTATCCATGATCTTCCAGTCCTTCATTCCGGGGTATCGCTTCAAGTTGGGCAGCTCATTGCTGCAGTCGACAATCTCAACATTCGCGGGACCGCCACATCGCTCAATGGCCGAGACGACCACAGACTCGTTCTCAACAGGGTTCATACTGCAGGTAGAGAACACGACACGGCCACCAACCTTGAGAAGCTGGAGAGCGCGGACCAGAATTCGAATCTGGGTGAGGTGCAGGCCAAGAGCGCTTCCGGGTTGCCAATCCTTCCAGATGTTGGCATTCTTTCGCAGAGTTCCGTCACCGGAGCAAGGGACATCAGCCAGAATGCGATCGAACTTGAGGTAGGTTGGCTTCTTGCCATCCTTAGCAGGGAGCCTGATCGAAGGGAATTGGGTAGCATCGTGGTTCGTGACGAGAAGGTTAGGGGAAGAAAGTCGCTTGAGCTGATGGACAAGCATATGTCCGCGCTTGTAATCGGAGTCGTTGGCGACAAGCATTCCAGTAGCCCGTCCAGCGTCGCTGGGGTCGGCTTCGAGGTCGGCCTCAATCTCATCTGTAGTCTCGGCACCAAGATCCAGACCATCTTCCTGAGCATAAGATCGGAGAACCTTGCGCACACGGGCCTCCTCACCCTGGTGAATCATCTCGAGCAGTTGCGCAGCCTTGCTTCCAGGAGCAGCACACATGTCAAGGACGGTCATACCAGGGCGGAGATCCATCAGCATAGGGGGGATCATGCTGACGACTTCCTGTCGGCTGATGTTTCCAACGCTCGTCTCGGAGACCAGGAATTTCTGAAATGCGGCGAAGGGAGGGAACTTGCGAACGACGTTCTTGGGGGTAGTCATCCACCAAGCAAGCTCGTCGGGGTACCAGGGCACAGGCTGGGGAGGTTCAACAGGTCGGCCATCTTGATGCTCGATCTTGACGATCTCGGGGATGTATCTGGTCTGGAGAAGGCTCTTGACAAGAAGGGCGTGACTGAAAGCACATCGAGGTTAGCAGACAGATTTCGCGTTACGCGAGCGATTGCGACAGAACGTACCCTTTAGAGCCGCAGAACCTGAAGCTGTTAGGAAGCTCACGTCTGAGAGCCTCCCAGTAGGCATTCTTCTCCTCTTCAGGCAGCTGAAGGAGGGTGTCATAGAAGCGCTGGAGCTTCTCGTTCTCCTTGGGAATGGCAGGATAATCTCTCCAGCCACCTCTATCCTGGTTACCACCACCTCGGCCGCCACCGCCTCCTCTTCTGTTCTTTCCCTGTGGTATTGTCAGTATATGTCGCAATTGGGGTGTTGCGTCAAGTGTATGCGCACCCTGAAGCTCTTTTTGCCCATTGTCGCAAATGTCTTGAAGCGGTTGAATCGAGAAAACATTCAATGCGACAAAAAATTTGGACTAAAAAAAGGCCCCGCCACTTTTTAGCATGTGCGACGCTAAAAGTATGCAAGGTTTATAGTGGGTTTATGATAGCTTCACTAGGGGAGGAAAAAAACTCAGTACCTTGATCCTAAATGATAAAAAGACTTAGGTAAATTAGCATAGAAGTTTAGGATATCTTTGCTAGGTTTAGGATACCTTTTGCTAAGTTTATTTTAATATCCTATACCAAGGTCTGATATTTTCTTGCTCCCAGAGGCTTGACTAGGAAAAGTAAGAATAATAGAAATGTTAACTTTATATTTTGAACGGAAAAGTATTATGTGAACTTGGGAAACGCTTCAACGTACGAGTAATAACATTTTGTAGTGTCTTGTGGTGTTGTCTGCTCATTTCCCTGGTCATGACAACCATTACCTTATGGAGCGAAGGGGCAAAGAGTATACAACAGCATCTTTTTCTAGACAACGTTTTTGCATATATATTTAGTCACTCTCTGACAATTTCATAAGATCCCGTGGTAATAGCCCCAGAAACCTGCTTCAGACTATCAGCATCGTGACTGAAGACCATGATGACAGAGCTTCAATGACTGTTTTGAAATTTGTCGGTCTATCCACGTTCACTTAACCAAACGCAGTTAAATACGAGGAATAGGTGCTATAATGGATCCAGCGGAGATGTAGTGAGTAAACTATTTGATATGAATGTTTATTAAACCCAGCTCCATGGTTGGTTACAAGCCGAAATCGGCACTCATGCTGACCCGACCCTGGCGTTCTAGTGTATTGGGTTAGAGCTGAACAATAATTGTCAATTGTGACTCCGACAATTTTCTAGATCAACATCTTGGCTGAAGAGGTATCTTCGGGTCGTGTTTTCAAGGTATCAAATGGCTTTAGCCTCTTCATTTCATCCTTTACTTCAATCTGCCACCGCTGTATGCAGAACTTAAATGCTGTCATCATGAGCGATGCATACCAATGGTCCTGGCGACCAAATGGACGACCAGAAGCTTGCGATCCATGTCGTGCACGCAAAGTCGCGTGTGATAACAGGCGACCCATTTGTATGCGATGCCAGAGAAGAGGAGATAATTGTGTCTACACAGCATCATCACCAGCATCACGAGTCAAAGCTTCAATCCAGTCTAGTCCAGGTCTCTCGCCACAACCTGCCAAGCCGATGACACGAGACTACGCATTCAGTCCAGGCTACCTCGGTTTTACAAGCTACAACTCGGCCTTCCAAGGAGCTCGAGAGAGTCTATCTGTCTCTGAAACAGGCTCTGAATTTCCCAGCCCAGAGGTATCAAGCCCTGGAAGCGATGATGTTTGTTTACGCAGCCTGCCTTTGCCAACACAGCAAATGTGCCTTGTTGTACTACAAAATCTTCCGGGACGACCAGAAGCACATATGATGTTCCACGACGAACCTGGTCCTGAAAACACCATGACTTGGTCTCACACAGCTGTATCAAGAATCATTAAGTCTCTGCGGCAACTTTTTCAAAGCTTTGAGGGCAGTGAATGCTTCGATGAGCAGGTTGCTGATGTGCTGTGCCGCAACACTTCAAAACCTGTTAACGATACCTTTGATAGGTTTGATGACTGGATAGACCAGTTCTGTGGGCCAAACATCCGATGGGAATCGATAGGGCTTCTGTGGGCTCATCTCGAAGGTCTTTCAGATGCAATATCCACCCTGAAACATCGTCAGCTTCAATGGGTTGAAGGCAAGCGATCATCTGTTCTCTCGCACGATCACATTCACTACTGCATTGAGATAGCACGCCGTTTCACAGCTGGCAACAATATGCTCCTTGATCTTTGTCGACGACATGCAGCTCTGGGAACAATGGTTTATGGCGATGCTAGTAAGTTCACTATCAAGTCTGGTATCATACACTAACTCTCTAGGCCCTGTATACTGGAACTCGCACAGTCTATGCGTCTCCATGCTTCTATTCATAGGCCTCCATGCTTCGGGAGAGGCATCAAAGCCACAAACACAACCCCAAAAGCCTTCGTTTTGTGTCGAACATAAACGTCTACTCTATAGCTACATCTTTTCAAATGACAAATCCGAGGTCTCCTTTACTGGTAGGCCACCACTTCTAAGTCGTCGCTATTGCTCATCATTGCCGCCCTTGGATTTGCCAGATAGCTGTATGGTATCTGAGGGCACGATGATAGAAGAGTTCAAGGATCTCGATGACAGGGGCTGGAACACGAAGGGTGAGATTTCCAGCAACAGTTATATACGTGCTCGCTACTTGATGGCGTATGTCTTTGACGAGGTGATAGAAGTGGCACTTGGCAACGATACCCATGTCAAGCTTGAATATCTTCAGTAAGTTACGGTGCGGCAATGTTTGACGTATACTAATAGGATGAAGAAATATCAAAGCCCGAGTGATGCAAACATTTCTCGAAATGCCTTCGCATTTGATTTTCAAGCTTGAAGATCTAGATGATCCGCATCTTGACATAAATGTTCTTTATCTGAGAATACTGCTTCATCTCGCTCATCGAAAAGATGTCTTTGTGGTCGAAAGATTGCTTCTTACACATGGAGCCTTTGATGAGGGCTCTTTACTTGCAACTAGTTTTGATTTAGTCATGGTCACGGTCAAGCTCTGGATACATAAGAATCGTTTTGCGCCTATGCGGCGGAACTTTGAATGGCTTGTAAGTATCGTCATCCAAATAGTTATTCATTCTGATTTTATGAATAGCTGGTAGCTTACGGAGCACTAGGAGGAGGCATTCTCTGTCAAGAGCTACTTCGACCAACCTTCTTCGGGGTTCATCCCTTGAATCCTGCTCTTTCACGGTCCAACATCGTACAACAACTGAGCTTGCTCGTTGCTTTCTTGAACTGGGTCGGTCCCAGTTCGCCAAACAGAGTTGTTTGTGGAGACTGCGAAGCAATCATTCAGCGTGTGCTTGATGAGCATTTGAACTCGGAACCGACTGGCAATACAGACCTGGTATCGTTAGGTATAGGGGTTCCTCAGTCTTTAACATTTGGGTTTGAGTTGCTGAATACATTTGAGTGGCTCCAGAACGGCATTTAGAGAGTGCGTAGTGTCGGAAAGTTGATCAAGGAGTACTAAGGAGTTTGTATAGTCAAATCACGTCACGTCAGGAGAGATAAAATGCAGCAAAAAATTCCCATTGTAGGAAGCATGTTCCTCGTGAACGCTTTGATTATCCCCTAACCACGCTAGGGGAGGAAAGAAAACTCAGGACCTCAATCCTAAATGACAAAAAGACTTAGGTAACTTAGTATAAGTTTAGGATATCTTTACTAAGTTTAGGGTATCTTTACTAAGTTTAGGATATCTTTTACTGAGTTTATTTTATTACCTTATATTAAGATCCTATGTACTTTGGAAGTGTAATAGATGCACCGGGCGTGGTATTCTTTTGGGTGGGATGAAGGAAGAAGGCTGATACAGCTGCTGAGGGTGGACCTGCAGGCGGTATTTATACTGCTTGGTTAAGGCAGCAATTGCGCCACTGATGCAGATAAACCTTATAAGATATTGACTTCTGTGTTGCTGGCCTACTATAGGGGCCTCACTGTTTAAGCCTCTGTATTGAAAGTTAAAAGCTTGATGGCCTCGTATAAGGCTGACGGCAAGGAAAAAAAAAAAAATATTAAGATCTTATATTTTCTTACTCCCTCAGGCTATAATATCCCTCATATTAAAGCAAAAAGTCATAATCCTTTAGGATTTTTTTTTTTAGATTTTCTTTTAAGTATTAATATCTGCCATATGCTGATCTCCTCTACCAATGGGAGCAGAGGCCGGCGGCGGGGCAACGGCGGCGGGACTGGGGAATACGCAGGTGGGGCCATCGGAACAAAAAACAAGCCCAACACGGGCCGCGCCCACCGGCAGAGGCATAGCAGCAGCCGCAGCGATAGCGACAGCGGCAGGGTTGGTGGGAGGGCGGGGGGGCCGACTTGTTATAGTGTGTCACGAGGCACAACGACAAACTGGAACAGCACCGGACAGTTGGCACGAATGTGCCCAGGATTGTTGCACTATATTTGGTCATTACTTGGTTTATTTACCTAAGTATAAGATGCAGACTTACCAAACGGCAACGAGGACCACTGTGGCCACCGCGACGACCGTTATATCCACCTCGATAAGGATACATCTATCTACATATAGTGTTAGAGCATGAAGATTATCAGAGTATAGAAACAAGATGGACAGCATAGTACTTATGCTTATCGACGAAGCAGGGTAATTATGTGTATGCTGTATTGTCGAAGTAGGGCAGGTGTGTGTGCCGTATTGATGAAGGAGGGTAAATGTATATATGCTGTATTGATGATGCAGGGTAAATATGTGCTGTATTGACGAAGCAGAGCAAGTGCGTGGCTGTATCAACGAAGCAGGTAAATGTGTGCGTGATGCTAATATCCTGCTGTCGTTGCGCGAATGGGCGGCGGCAGGGTCGGCGGGAGGGGAGGGGGGCACAGGGAGCAAGAACATATCGGACCTTGATATAGGGTGTCAAAATAAAACTTAGCAAAGAGTCCCCTAAGCTTAGGCTAGATTTACCTAAATATTTTCATCGCTTAGGGTCAATGTCCTGAGTTTTCTTTCCTCCCCTAGGGGGGGCTTGAGATCTGGTGCAACGTTCCTCCTGGCACAACGATGAGCTGGAGCTGCTGCTCCCGAAACAGCACAGGATAGTTGGCACGTGGAAAATAGTGCT
The DNA here is from genome assembly GCA_013186775.1 of Fusarium dlaminii. Classification (NCBI taxonomy): domain Eukaryota; kingdom Fungi; phylum Ascomycota; class Sordariomycetes; order Hypocreales; family Nectriaceae; genus Fusarium; species Fusarium dlaminii. The sequence goes on along the minus strand of JAAOAL010000050.1, from coordinate 361,525 downwards.
TATGTTTATCGACGAAGCAGGGTAAATGTGTGTATGCTGTTTTGATGACGCTGGGTAAATGTGTGCCCGATGCTGTATCGACGAAGCAGTGTAAATGTGTGCCCGATGCTAATGTCCTGCTGTCGTTGCTCTTTCCCAATTTCCTCATGGGAGGGCATTGGGAAGGCGTTGGGAATGAGCAACGACCTCCCATGAGTAGATTAGGAAGGAACAATACTAGCATCACTAAAGAGGAAAAGAGCAGAGTCTTAATTGATAATTATCAGGATTCTCAGTACAAGAAGTGATGCAAAATAATACTTCAAGTTCCAGAGGTCTAACATTTGGTGTAGATATCGAATAGATTATGAGCATAGTGATCCTCTCTATCGCGAACTGAAGGTCAATGTCGTCACATTAAATAAGGCATCATCACGCATTTGGATTAATCAATGGTTAAGAACAATGCCACCAAAAGGCATACTGACCATACCGTGGGTAGGGTTGATCGTATCGTTACGGGGAATTACATGTCAGTCAGGCTGTGATTTGTTCCAATTTACTGCGAGATATAATGTATATCATGTTTACGCAACTTACGTGAGGCAAAGATTTTGTGATAAGCATGAGTACTGCCAATATCCATGGTTATTGCATTTAAAGTGATCGCACAAGAGAACCCAGTACACGAGATGCAGGATCCAACGATTGATGGCAAGGTCAGCTTCGGCAATACCCCACAACAGACGGCGTAAAACATTGTATAAAGATATACCGTTACTATCCGCGGAGGAGCGAACATGTATCGATTGTGGACCAAGCGAAGTGGCTAAGGGAGAAAAGATTAAATGGATTAACGTCAAGGGCGAGACCAAAGGCGACAAGATATACGCGAAATGCTACTCAAAAGAGAGGCGGAGAATCAAGAAGCTACAATAAAACACCACCTCGTGAGGGCATTATGAAGGACAAGCGACACATACGCGCACGCATGCGCTGACACAGAAAATCACCATGAATAAATCCACAGGTATGAAGGTCAGTCTTCAGTCACAAGCATATGCATAAAGAGAATGCGGTCCTCTGGCATGCAGAGCCTTTTTAGCTGTCAGTCACAGCAGATACAGTTAATCAAGTTACGAGCATAAGGAGACGTGGTCTTCGGGCATGCAGGAGTTTCTTTTTGGGCAGGGGATTGGCATTTTGGTATTTTGGCATTTTGGCCAGGCGTTCAGGTCCAACAATATCAAATCCAACAGCCTCAAGGTCGCCGACAGCCTACCAGCCTTAAGAACTGCAACAGCTTTGACACTCTCTCGTCTGCCTACACTCAGCTATCTCCAACCCGTCTGCGTCAAGCTCATGCTTCTACAATACCCGCAGGTTATGGGTTTCCTACCTTCAGCAGTTTCAGATCTCCAGCCAACTCAAGATTTTAAGCTGTATCTGGCTTATGTCCCTTGAACCCAGCTTCTTCAACATCTCCAGTCTGAAGTCCGGCAGACACAAGTTCAATAGGCTCAAGCACGCCATTCCCTGCCCCTTTTCCCCAAGCCCAGCAATCTCAAGCTCAAATCCATCAACTTCGACAGCTTCAGCATAAGCCCCTAAACTACGACTCGCCGGTATCATCCTACGATATGCCAACACACGCATGTCTCTGACCTGCAAATCGTCAACGGACAGTAAGAGGACACTCTAACCTCTTTGCTATGTATACAACAGTCGAACTACACGCCAATATCGGTCGACGCCGAAGCTCTCAACGTTGAATCTGTACATTCGAAGTTCAAGGTTGGATGGCTATCACATAGTCATCAACAACAGGCAATGAGGGTCTGGGCAGGTTGGCAGAAGATAAATATTGAATCCAATACCATCGGGTCTCTCTCAATAGCCGCCAGTCGCCCTAGCCTCTAGTCTCCAGCCGTCGCTGAGAAGACACTCATTGTTTTGGAAATACGGAAGCTGGCATTAACTGTGGTGGATATCGAAGCTTCCCTTTCTAGCTGCGACTCAAGCACCACAGTCTCGTTACAGCAAGCTACACCACACACAAGCATCAAGTCACTTACAGCAGCTTTCACATTTTCTTCCATTCCACACCCGACAATTCAGTTGTTTGGTAACAAACCAAGTTCTATGTCAGTTAACCTGCCCACGCTTTGATCCCACTTGCTGACATCAGTCGTAGCTACGCCATCGCGATGCCTCATACAATCATATGTATCATACAATGATCTCTATCGGCCATGTCCTTCGAAAGGCTAATCAAGAAGACCTCGAGGAAATCGGTACAAAGACAACAGCCATCTTGAACCACTTTCGAAGATTTACATTACACATCGTCACTTTACAATGACCAAGGTTTCTATCAATCAAGACACCACATCAGTACATCACACCCATCCTTTAGATTGTCACGATATAAATATGGATGATATAACCATATTTGCTATAAAAAATCGCCGATAATTGTCTTATTGAAAATTTATCAATTCATAAAGCGAATAATTCATATTCATCAACCAAAACACCTGTCGCTAAGCCCCGTATTCGCATGGGACATCGACAGATGTTCCTGGCTACTTCATATATAAGCGGTACCAGCTCCATAACCATGATTACCTCCCACATCCAACTATGCCATCAACACATCACAATATGATGGTTCTTGTAAGTAAAATTCTGGCCACTGAGGGACACGTAGCTAATAAAGCTTTACAGAAACCAAGAACCACTTCCGAATATTTACACACAAATGGAACATGTCTTGGATCCTATTACAGGCATCTCCTCCTGCCTTATCCCAGTTTACAGAAGTCAGCCCTACAAGGAACAAGCATTTCGCTTATGTAGGCTAATCCGTTGAATCCTTTCGAACCGCCTCGCGTCCAATGAAGTCCAGGCTCACATAGGACGCAGAGTTCACTTAGCCTGGCCGCCCAATACCCGTCAATCCTTATGGAAACGCCATCAGATAAAGGACTTCAACCTGCAGAGGATTCCTTAGAAAACAACAGAGTCTACAGAATCTCCACAAGCCGAAAATGAAGAGTCGCGCGGCAAGTATGCAAGCATCTAACAACTCGATGCTGAATGAGTTCATCAATGAAAACGCTAGAAGGAAGACATCCAGGACACCAGCAAAGCTATACACGCCTCTACTCTGTAAGAGGTTAAGCAAGCGAGAGGTTGCTTTTGGGGTAGAATCTGTTCGACAAGTCAAGAAGCCTCAGCACTATACTGCTTATTCTTTCCCTGGCCTTAACATTGTGGACCTCACGCTTCACATGACAATCAATGAGTGGTATCTGATCAGCGATGCGATCGAAATGCCTCCCAGATGAGAGCCTATATTCCCTTTATAAAAACCAAAGTGGAATATAATGGCACAGAAGAAGAAGCATGAACGCTCTCCACATACCTGCCAACAAATGCCCCACCTTTACTTTCCTACTTATAGACGTTAAGTTTATACCGACTACTTGCTACACATTTGATAACAGTCCCTTCAAGCAAGACTAAAGCTGCTCCTTCGCCATCGACCTCTCTTTCCAATATCTATCTATTCAAACTCGCTTAACAGCTACACCTGCCAGATACCTAGTTTATAAGTGCAGGGCCTGCTAGAAGCAGGTCCCTATAGGACTTGGCCGCCCCGAATTTAAATACAATCGGTACCGTTAGCGTTCAATCCTCAATACGGTCAATACGAGTATTATCTCTGTTACAATCTATTCCGACACTTGTTAAGCCTGAACCAACACCCAGAGTCATCTTGATACTAGCAGAATTCCGGTCCTTGTCGAGTCTCAACCAACACCAGCAAAATATTTCCCACTATCCTAATATATTATGTCTAAGGGAATTCACCATTCTGACTGGTTTAATTAACGATTCAGAGATAATGCCACTTCATGCGCATTTTGTACCTGAGAACCGATGACTGGCAGTGACATCGCCCTTCGAAGTTTCCTTCTAGCAGTATATAAACAACGCCCTAAGCCTTCTCAAACTGGCTATGTCACGATGAGAGCCCTCAAGCGACCCGAGGAGAAGGCCTCCAAGACAATGAACCTCCCCAACAAGTCCGCCTATCTCTGGGATGCAGGTCTTTGGCTGGCCTGCAAAGAGTCGCGATATGTAATTGCCAAGCATCTGGATCTTGAAGGATGGCGCGTCACCGAACATCTTGAGAAGACTGATAAGAGACCGCAACACCGCCAGCTACCCTTACCGTGCAGCCAACCAGGCGAAGAAAGCTATCAAAGAGAAGTAACCGGCAAAACACTTGTCTTCTGTGACCAACAGCCGTCCCACTGGCCCACCAGACATGCCTCATCTGGACGCACCACCTCTTCTTTTCGCTTCGCTTCAACAACAGCCCCAGCCTCATCTCTATATTCATTCTTATTGTGGATTTGAAATGGCCTTTGTGTATGCTTGATACCCTGCTGCAAAAACCGTTCAGCTGACCCCGTCGCCAAATCGAAGCATGCTTCAAATAACAAATCATTTCCCGGACACAGCTACCAAAGGACCCATGGCCCTAGCAACCTCGGCGCAGTCAAAAACCTCTTATGTTGGCATACTATGTCACCGGATTCAGCCTCGTTTCAGCCACCACTCTCAACATCCTATACAAGCTTTTTCAGTACTATGGTACATGCATTATACATCAAAGGACCTGAGTCTGGAGGTGAGGTAATATCGGAAGCAGCAACTGCAGCATCGATGCTTCCATGGAGCCACGTTCACCGACCGGTTCATATTTTCTGGGTTACTTTGACGCATTTTCTAGTACACGTATTTCCTTCAGTACTAGGTAGCCTCTGCCTCCAACACCCACAGTCTTGGTTATGGCTAATGGTAATGAAGTAGGAAGTGACCAGCCAACAGCCGCGAGGTTGGCGGCAACGAAAACAGCAAGCATCCAATTAACACCTGTCGTTAGACAAGTTACCATCTCGGCTCAACACTAAAGAGTCCAGGAGACAGCTGCCTAAATGCGCAATTGTGCTGCGAATCATCATCATTATGCTGCATAACCCGTCTATTTCCATGCAGCATCTCGATTGACGCCGTCAACCAGCAGCACTCAGTGAACGAAACCTTCGGCCGATTTAAATCCACCAGCGCACACAACATCCTTCCGTCGACTCAGTAGTACGGATCGGAGCGGACATCTTTCATTCGATTTGCAGATGGGAATGTTTAATGTGGAAGCTTTGAGATGAGCCGTTATCATGTGCTTAGCCTACGGAGTACTGCTCCCTTGTTCACATGGCCCGAGCCGCTTGTTTTTGATCCTGCGAAGCCTCAGGGGCAGGGCAACATAACCAGGGCAACACCCGCATGGAGCTTCCTCCTGACGCTTACGTTTCTGAGACCAGGGACCTATTCACGTTGCGAAAAAACCGTTTCAACACCGAGGGCAAGCCTGAACAAATCAAAGTCAACCAACACCGCATGACCAACTCCGACCTCAATAGGACCCTGATGTCGACAGGCTGTCATCCTAGGCAAGGCAAATGCATGCGCCTAGCTTGACCCTATTGCCTTCTTGCTGTGCCTCTTCTTCCTGAAGCTAGCCTCAGTGCCAAAGGAGGGGATTTTTTTCTTCTCATAGAGGAGGTCATCTTCGATATTTGGGCGAAATCAGTCGCTCGGACAAGCATCACCATCGTTAATAACGGTTCGGCGGTACGCGAAGACCTCGCTTCGCTTCACTTGGCTTAGGAGACACAAGGTTTAAGAGATGCCACGACTTATCCGATAACCCAGACCTACAAACTGCTGCATCGGGCCGTAGATGGCGACATTACCTATCGCCAGCTCCAGAGCCTTGATCGATCAAGGGATTGGCCTCCGGCTCATTACTACTGAGCGAATTCTCGTCCAAGTTCTCGCCAACATGGATCTTCAGGTAAAGAGGAACACGTCACCTTAATCCACGACTTCGCTAGTGTCGTCCAGACGAGAGAGAAGTTCGTTGCGGCTCTTGGGCCACCCTTTAAGCTCGTGAGGGCGATCTGCCTGCTCGACAAAGCGATAAGAAATGGTGTATTTCTTGTCGATATGGCCTTGAGGGTCGAGGGTGTGAGTGAAGGATGCGAGTGAACTGCATGGTGGATGGATGGAGGGCAAGTTTAAAAGGGTAGAGATGCTTCAAAGCTAATGTGATAACAGGACAACAGCGAGTTATTCTACTGATGATGAGGTTGAAATAGGCCTTGAGGCCTGGGATGAGGCCTGGGATGAGGATGAGGATGAGTGTGATACCAGATGGAAAGGCATATGAAGTGTGCGATTGGGCGAAGATGAAAGGTAATGTGGACAGATGTGATGAATGAATGCTCCGGCTAACATGATAACAGGCGATTGCGAAGGATTCTATAAATGATAAGAAAGCAGACCCTGAGCTTTAGAGTAAGTAAAGCGAGCCAAGAAGAAGTGTCGATCTAACGTTACAATAGCCAAGTGTGCATGACCTTATGGACGACAGCTAGACCACCCTCGATCAAGCCTCCCTTGAAATCACTACAGATTACTCGATGGATGAGGAAGCAATGAGCCCATGTTCTAAGCGCCCGCCCGACTATCCGCTCTCCATACTCGCTCTCCATATCACGATGCCAATCAGCCGAGCGACATCGACACGTATCTAGGTCATCACCACTAGTCTATAAACTCCTGAAGCTAGGATACAAAAAAGCCCCATTCTCCTCTTAAGCCCTGGAATCGCAAACTTGGGAGGCCATGGGAAAGGCTCTTACAATCTCCTCGACTTAACCCCTCGGAGTTCGGTCGTGGTTTCGGGACACCGCCACATTCGTTTCTTCCTTGACAGGAGTAAGGATAAAGGTGATGATGAAGGGTCGGATATCCCAAAGGCAAAAAGATAGAAAAAGGGCCACCGACTGGCTTCTAACTTCTCTCCTTCAACACACCGCAACCATGTCGACCTTTTTTGGCGGTGCTTCGGCTGCAGCAACGATAAGCAACACTGTTGGCGATCTCAAGCAAGATGTCGCGCTCTCTGACCTTTCCTTCTCCCCGGTGCCAAATGGACCAGACCCTCAGAGAGCAGGAAAACACCAGACCTCAATATAGGGTGTCAAAATAAACTCAGCAAAAGTTATCATAAGCTTAGGCTATACTCTTCCACGCTATTATTTTATCTACTTGGCTTACGAAGCACCATCTCCGCCTACGACGTTTCACCCATAGGCTCGGCATCAAGATTGCATCGGATCGGTGTTGAGGCGTTTTGCTTCTAGTGTTTAATGCATCGGATCATCGTTACCTAAACCTGTTTATCGTTTAAGGTCCTGAGTTTTCTTTCCTCCCCAAGTGACTTCCTCGCCATCTCCAGTTGGGGATTAGTGATGGGATTAGTGGTGGGCTTCCGATATTCTCTATTGGCACTTCAAGTTGGCCTCTCTCATCGATAAGCGTAAGACCGCCTATGCATGCATTGAAAACTTGTCACTAACCTTAAAGACAGCTACCAGGAGGGACTTGGCATATTGTTCACCACAAATACCACATTTGTCAACTGGACAGTACTCCATATATGCAACTTATTCTATCAACGGCGATGTCTATTACACCCTTTGACAACACACGCACATTTCTTCTTTCGTCATTGGAAATCGATGATTGAAGGTGGCTTCACTGCTAAGCTCAGCATTTGGGCAACCCCTCTCAAACCATAACTTCTCATCTCTCATCTCTCATCTCACAACAACACATCTTCATTCCTCGCTGCAACACAGCTCAGCCACCATGGCTCTTAAGAGCATACAGAGCAAAGTGCTCATTAAGTAAGTATTACTATCTTTAACCATAATTCAACTACTAATTGCTTTCTAGCCTTCTTAAGATAGGCAATTACTCCGACCTCGTTATCTCATGCAGCAAAGATCAATACCACATTATCTGCCTGAGCTTTTGCAATTATGTTTTTATTTATGTGATAGAACTGAGGATACTGAGTGGGATACAACGTGCTAGAGAAACTCAGATCAGCAAGGATGGAATATACAACAAACATGATAAGACAGTCGCCGAGAACAGGAAGATAAGTCTTTTAATACTGCCTAACAATTTACCCGCGATCAGAGAACATTCTCCATCGGTGATAGAATATTTATTTCTGGCAGTTTTGGCTTCTATTCCAGTCTTCCGGTGGGATGGAATCGAATCTACGTGATCAGCCCATCGCGCACCTTGAATGTGTGGAAGTTGAGAGATGATCTTTATTTGTAAAAAGATTGCGAACAGTGGAGGATTAGAGGGTCCGTATAAGTTTCGAGTGATTACCAATCATTACAAAATAGTAAAGAGGTAGCATCACAGTTGAAGCTTGGTTTGCTCGGCATTCAAGCTTGAGCTCGATGACTAAGCCACGTGGAGCTTTCTTCGAAGTGCGTCAGAGCTTCATACCAATGCAGCCATGGTGTCTACAACAACCCTGGACCGTTATTGATGAGAGAGCTTGACTCGAATGCTCAGACAAAGTCTCGAACCCCTCGGTCGTAAACACGCAAATTGAAGAACTCGGGCTCACCAACGGCTCATCTTTTCAGTGAAAACGTTCGTCCTGGACTAATTCGGAATAAACGCCATGAATGTCACGGTCACTTTCAATGAGCTCCTGCGGGAACGAAATGCGCCGGAAACAAGAAAACGTGTCACCTTGGATGCCATCGATGGTTTTTTAAAGGAGGCATATAGGATTGTAAGCCATACGCTTCTGTTCGACTTCACTCCCAAAGCTGATTAGTATCTATAGAATTCGCATATCACCAGTCTACATCGAGAGCTTCAAGATGTTCGACAAGCTTATTTATCGACTGCGCAGCCACGAAAGACACATAACCGAGTCGCAAAAGAACAAACTCGTGTGCTTACGGATCGAGACCGAGAAGAAGTCGACGCCAATGCGAAACAGATGATTCGGGAGCTGAATGCTGGTATTCGTGCTCTCGACGAGGCTGAACAGTTACGGCGTGAAACTGAATCAGCTATAATCCGAAAGAAATATGGAGGCCTAGGAGCTTTTGGAGCATGGGCTTCAGGTGGCATAATTAGCAGCAAAACAGAAGAGCATGCAGAAGCTGAGGCCAAGGCACGGGATTTGGGAATTCATCGAGATAGTATTCTCTGGTTTTTACGACAACGACTCGAGCTATGCTGTCGAACGCAACAAGAAATGATGGAAACACGTCTGAAGCGCGAGTTGGAGAAGAACCGCAGCATGCTTTCAAGATCAGGCGCCACCATTGCTGGAGACTTTGCGGAATTTCCTCCATCTGCCCGGCGAAACTCCCAAACAGCCCCTGCTGCATCGATCCCTATGTCCGAAGACGGCCAATTCCCGAGCCAGGGATTGACAGAGGAACAGATCCAGATGTTTGAGCAAGGGAACCAAGACATGATGAAGCATTTCGAGAATAGTTTGGACAAAGTCAGGTACGTGTCTCCATTGGCACACCTTTGCTTGGTTGTATCTGCACTAGAGCACCAAGCGTAAGCGCCACCCCATGGGGAAATATGAGCTAATGCTCGTACGACAGAACTGCTGAGAAGTCGTTACTAGAAATAGCTGAGCTGCAGTCACTTCTCGTAAACAACCTCGCCACACAGTCAGCGCATATAGATCAGCTCGTAGCGGACTCGTTTGCAACTACGGAAAACGTGGGCGGTGGTAATAAGGAATTAAAAAAGGCGACACAGCGCGCAAGTCCAGCAAAGTATACATTCTTTGCAGCAAGCGGGCTCTGCGCTTTCCTTGTGCTTTGGGATCTGGTGTTTTGAGTTGGCAACCGAGTAAAAGGGTGTGCAAATATACTAACAGCTAGGCATTAATAGCTGGGAGGGTGTGGGAGCCGCAACCAACTACATCTCTATGCTATATACTAAGCAGATAGTGAAAGACGGAGCACATACGTGTGCCTTGTTATGTTTATCTTCGTAGTGCCTAAGGAACTCATGGGAAATGCATGGCCTGAAGACAAACACCACTTTCAGTTGGAACATGTTCTCACTTCAGACTGAATTTATCATAGCTGTGAAGAGTGAGACCACGGGCTTGCCACTGTATGGACCAGTAAAACAGACGGCCGAAGCAATGAAGGGGTTTTGTAATGGTATGTAAGTAGAAACCAGTGTACTTTGATGTACTCATTAATGACAACCTCATATAGGCAAGGACCCAAAAAGAGACATCTGTATAGCTGGTCAGAGGCAAAGGCCATGTATCAATCTCAAGATAATGAGTGGTGCTTCCTTATTGTATCGATTTCAAATTATTGGCCGTTATACTTGAATGGTACTTTGCATAATATGGACTTGGCGAACCCAGCGACATCAGGAGATTTCATCTCACACCGGCAATCTTCCTTTAGTATTAAGATCCAAATTAGACCTCTTTCCTCGTTGAATCAATTGGCCTCGTCTTTCAGCTCTGGCTAGATCAAACATTCGATAATGCAAAGACATACGATGCAGAATGTTATGTTACCCAATAACGCTGGCGGGTAAACCGGGCCCAACGCCGGGACCCTCAAAGCCTATTAAGGATTCAGGGGCAATTCAAGATTCACAGTAGATGTAGATTTCAATGGGAGATGACCCTCGCATAGACATCGCAAAGACCATTCCAATCTATAGAGTCGATCATACGACTAATCAAATCCATCATGTTACGTTTTAGCCGGGCGAAGTCGGAGGCGCGTGTGTAACTGGGCGCTGACGCTGGACCAGCTATTACCCAACAGTACATTCTAAAGCCTCGTGATGTTTTGTCTGAGATTTTTTACTTCCCCGTGACAGGACGGCAACGGGGCTTCCGGGGCCGCCAGAGCCACCTGGTACTGTACTGGCAATGCATGCGTGCTGTAACTTGTCTAAACTGGTAGGGAAGTGAATCGAAAGGGTCTGGAAGAATGAACCGGGTTCTTTTTTTCTGGGGAATGGATCCATTTGAAGTCTTGGTTAGTAGGGGAGGGGTTTGGGGAAGAAACTGGAGAGATTTTGACGCAAAATGTCGATCCAACTCAACGGTCATGAAACTGGGATTCGCATATTACCGTATGGCAAGTTATGGGACGGTCAGAGCTAATTAGAGTTATCATCCGTAATGCGAGATGAGATATTTCAGATCAGATTCAAACATGCGAGTTCAAGGGACCACAGATCAGACCACAAAGTGAATTAGAAACTTGATAACCAGTTTCAAAGGTTTATTCATAGATTCTCTCCGCAAAAATCAAACATGGGATCAGTTACTCGAACGGATAAAGACAGCACTACGTCAGCCTAGCTCCGTATCTAAATCCACCGTCACCAATGCCAAGTAAAGCAACAAAATGTACGAAAGAGTACATACCTCGGTGAGGTTACGGTTGTCGGTCGGTCAGCTCCATTACGCGCGTGACGTTAAGGAGCCGAGGTGACGCTCACAGACCAACCTAGGCCTAGGTATCGGTAAGCGATCACAACGGGAAGCTCTGATATTGACGTGATGGAGCTTCACAAGCTTTTTCACAAGCTCGGGAAGTGTTTTCGGTATGCCTGTTTGAGGACAAAGCATAAAAGATTAGATTGTCGCAATCCAAGGAAGAGATAACCGTAGTTATTGAAATTCTGCGAGCATTTCTAAAGGCCCGACCACAACTTTCTACAACTGACGATTCCATTGTCAACTGTTTCACGATCTCTGCGCAAGTTCAACAGCTGTACTGTCGCATATTCAATCCAATCGCAGATTCGTACTGCGTCTCAATTTGAACCGCACAAGCTTTCGAGTCCGACCGTGGCAAAGCACTATTCTTCGACTGTTATCATCGTCTGCTCAGGCATCGAATACCAACCCTATTTATATACAAAACAGCTTCAAACAGACCAGCTACCTGTTGGGATCGTCCGAGAAAAGAGCGAGGGAACTCCAGGAAGCACAAAGGTACAATAGCTTCAAAGGTGAGTTGTCAATTTCTTTACAAACGCAAGAGGAAGTTTCCTATGTTTGCCCTTGGTCCGTTAGGCCTGTCCCTGTTGGGTCGCGAGTTGAGCTCGAATCTCAGTCAACCACAGACGCACCCCCTGGAAAAGAAACACAAGCACAAGCACAAGCACAAGTGGGTTGCGGTTCTGTTCTGTACCTGTACGGTACTGAACCTTCTCTTCTACCCATGCATCAACAAGCTGCAAAAGAGCCCACCGCGAAAGTTGTCCGGTGAGCTCAGCCCACCTTCTACCTCTGTTTGGCATCGGGCGGCATGCCCCTTCCCCCGAGAGCTCCAATGGTCCGGAATAACGGCGCCCTATTTGCCCGCCTGCAGAGAACTGTCTGGGGACATGACCAATTGCATCAGGCCAGAATCTGGTTTACGCAACAGTTCATAGCCATAGGGCCGTGTGGATATTCAGTGCTTTTGCCCGGATAGAGACCACTGAGTTCTTGAGATAAGAATCGTTGGGCTCTGTAAGGGACAAGTACCTCGCAGCAATGGTAGTCTCGAGTTCCGAGTCTCTTACACGGGAAGAGTGTTGAGAGACGTTTCGGAGGCGAATTGAAACATTTCCTCGTCAATTCATTGCCCAAACAGTCTTTTATTAATAACTGGCGTTCCGTAACTTACTGACAAAAGTTGCTGTTAGGTACCTTTTTTGTTTTCCCCAAAGACGCACACTCCTACAGGGGCCTCTCACCTCAGTTCACCTGGGCTCAGGCTCTTTCGCATTCACCCGCAAGTCCACCGACCTCAACTTTAAGAGACACACCCCCCTGGTTCCACCCAGACCACCGGACACGGCGCCGCAGGACCCCAAGGCCCCCTCTTCCTTACTTCCTTAACCCCCCTAAATCGAAAATCCTCAGGGCCGCAGCCCACTATGACACCGTCACTGAGTACACCCCGTCAGACTCAGTCTGGCAGCAGCACCTCAAGCTCAAGCTCGACTGATAATAAAACGGCGCCGACCTCTTCTTCATCTTCCTCCATCTCTCGTCTCAACTCCATCGTTCGTCACATCTCGCCCAAAATGGTTTCTACTACAAATTTCCCTACCGAAGTCGTGCCCCAGGCTCCTGAAGACCCTCTCTTTGGTCTTGCACGAGCTTACAAGGCCGACAACAGCCCCAGCAAGATCGACCTTGTAAGTAGAAGCCCTCCAACACAACCTTTTCTTCTGAAGGGTCTCCAAAGTATGATTGCTCCTGCTAACCTATGCTTTCTCGTTGTTTAGGGTATCGGTGCTTACAGAGACGAGAACGCAAAGCCCTGGGTGTTGCCAGTCGTTAAGAAGGTATGATACTCTTGTACACCTCGCTGCATTTCCCCTTCACGGCATTGCCGGTCACCCTCCCTCAGTCGCATAATCTTTCAAGCTTCAAAACCCCAGATCGCATTCACTTGCATTGCGCTCCACGAACGCATTGCTCTTAACGCATTCCCCTATCCGGATGACGCTTCCGAGGCGGATCCGTTCAAGCTCCAGTCTGTCTCATACCCTCCCATCATTGCGATTTTCGGGTCATGGGGTCAGCAGCTTTCCACAATGCGCCGCCTGGATCCTTCTCATGCAAATATGCGTCACAACATGCCCCAGCAACCCCGCCGCCACGACTTGCGCGCAAACCTTGAGTCTTGGAATTTGAGCTAACCCCACGTGCGTCACAGGCTGATGAGATCCTTCGAAACGACCCTGAGCTCAACCACGAGTATGCCCCGATCGCGGGTATTGCCAGCTTCACATCCAAAGCCGCCGAGCTGGTCTTTGGCGCTGACTCCGCTGCCATCTCAGAGAAGCGCTCGACGACATTGCAGACAATCTCTGGTACCGGTGCCGTGCACCTGGGTGCTCTCTTCCTAGCCAGGTTCTACAAGGGCAACCACACTGTCTACCTGTCAAATCCCACCTGGGCGAACCACCACCAGATCTTCAAGAACGTCGGCCACTCAATTGATACCTACCCATACTTCCACAAGGAGACCAAGGGTCTTGATTTCGAGGGCTTCAAGCAGACTCTCAAGTCTGCTCCTGAGGGATCTGTCTTCGTTCTTCATGCTTGCGCACACAACCCCACTGGCGTTGACCCTACCCAGGAGCAATGGACTGAGATTGCTGCTCTCATGAAGGAGCGAAACCACTTCCCCTTCTTCGATACTGCTTACCAAGGCTTTGCCTCTGGTGATCTCGTCCGCGATGCCTGGGCTATCCGATACTTTGTCGAGCAGGGCTTCGAGCTTGTTGTTGCCCAGAGTTTCGCCAAGAACTTTGGTCTCTACGGCGAGCGTGCCGGCTGCTTCCACGCCGTTACCGCCCCCGCCGGCGATGCCTCAAACACTATCACTCGTATCGGCTCCCAATTAGCTATTCTCCAGCGCTCCGAGATTTCCAACCCTCCTTTGTATGGTGCTCGCATCGTCAGCACTGTTCTCAACGATCGCGACCTCTTCGCCGAGTGGGAAGAGAACCTGCGCACAATGTCAGGCCGCATCATCAGCATGCGCGATACTCTACGAGCCAAGCTCGAGGAGCTCCAGACCCCTGGTACCTGGAACCACATCACGGATCAGATCGGCATGTTCAGTTTCACTGGTCTTAGCGAGTCACAAGTGATGAAGCTCCGAGAGGAATTCCACATCTACATGACCAAGAACGGTCGCATCAGCATGGCTGGCCTCAATGACAACAATGTCGACTACTTTGCCAGGGCTGTTGACAAGGTAGTAAGAGAGTCTGCTTAGATCTGTAAAGATTGAGGTAGGAGTCGAGTGTTTGAGATGGTATATGAAACTCATGGGACGTGGTCGAATACAAGACCCTGGAAGAAACTCGGCGTTGGGATTACAGCTTTACCATTATTATCGCACCTGTCATGAAGGGGACTCTGCAAAAAGCACTGGACTATCCTTGTTTATGCATGCTGTTGACAGCTTCTAATATACCTTGACTGCAACTGCAAGCCAATGCATCTGCATACTCAACTACTTAGTTCTATCTATCTTTTTATACGTGATGTCGTGTGATGACGATGCAGGAGAACAGAGCTCAAGATAGCGTACTTTCTTTGGTTATCATGGATCGAGGGTGCTATCTTGGTGTACGCCAGACCTTGACCCGCAGATAGCATGAACACCTTGATGCCGCTTATAGAAGGGCGATATGCGATATCCAATCCGAGTCTATGATTGGCTCGCCTCTCACCTTGGGAAAGACAGAAACTTCCTGCTTCATTAGGTAAAATTACTATTCTTGCTGTAGCAGTAGCCAAAAGCGGACGCAAGCACGGGGATCCTACAGAACAACTCGACAAGAAGAGCGACCTCCATAAGAAGGAGCTCGGAGAAACCTCGCGGTCTCGGGGTACAAGGCTGCTGTCTTTCTCTGTGTGTTCTCCGGGCTTCAGTGGTATCTATCGGCGGCGCGCGGTATCGAGACGCCGATTCACCGTGAAGGGAGGGTATGGGATGGGAAGGGTATTGCCGCGCACTCCCTTTTCCCCCTGCCACTATCTCCCGTCTGGGGAAGAAAAAAGAAACTGTCTGGTTTTTTTCATGGAGAGTCCACCCCCGCATGTCGCGATGCAATTTTTATCCTTTCCCCGCATGGGAGCCGCTCGCTTGTCCGGGAACCGGGGTGGGGGGGCGTGTAGTAACCAATTCCTTGTTAGTCGAGTCCAAGATCAGTCATGAAAGAAAAGATACGGGGGAAACCGGCGGAAGGGAAGTTTTTGACGGTGGAGACCGAGTCTCGAAGCGAAGCATTGACTGGGGAAACGGTGAGATGCCTTGAAGAAAGGCTGACCGTCTGCAATAACTTGCTGTTTGTTCAGTTTCCCTTATGTCATGAGACAGGCAACTTTACAACATGGGATCCATACAGAGCCCCGGCAAACTCCGAGTATCATGAAATTAACTGAAGCAATTGTATCGTAGAGTAAAAAACTGTGAATCGTGTCTTGGGCTATTACACAATTGCGTATCCACTGCAGCGGGTCAGGGAAAAGGGTACATTGAGGAACTTGGGGAATCTCGAGACGGGATTTGTCCGATACCGGGGGAGGGCGTGTGTGCCAGACTGCCCAGTCCTGGAGTAAGGGAAAGGGAATAGGATCCATATCATGGGGTAAGAGAAACGTTAGTTGGGTCTCGCAATTGAGGATGTACCTTGCGTAAGGATGTGGTCAAGATGGAAATAGTCCGGTGTGAGGAATGGCGTAGGGCACATGACTGTTTCGTTATCTGGGCCTTATTCCTAGATACCTTAGCCAGTCAAGAGTTCGGTTAGACATGCAGAATTAGGAATCCGATTTCTAGTCAAGCTCCTGAGGAGTTAGCTGGGGAATCACCAAGATAGTCATTTAGCCGCGTTGGGTACTCCGTAGGTCGTGTTTAGATAGAGCTGCTACCGCATAGCATACACTTGGTGCTGCCGTAATGGAATCTGTCCTTCATGGTATTAAACAGGAACGGTAAATGGCTTAGATTTATACATGACTTGAGAAATTGCCTTAAGATTGGCGGCTTTTTCTAACCTGGTAATACACTCTTGGAATGATATAGGCTTCTGCGGGCGGTCACAATCTTGATCAAGTTGGACGACTACAGCTAACAGCACACTCACCCTGCCGAATAGCTTACCTTGGCCAAGGATAAGGACCGTGTGGTTCAAAATAGATATAAGATGATTAGAGCTTTATCCATCTTATAGAAACTCCAAAATTATGGCGACCCCTTTCACTTGCACGATTTAGAGCGCACCTATGCGACTTACAAGTCCTGCCATACAGCATCTTCCAAACATAGTAGGCCAGATAACAAAACACGGTGATTTGTTGATCTTATGGATGACTCAGATAGTCGGCAATAAGTCACAGGTTTAGACATTTTCAGATTGTATCTTAAGCACAATGAAGATTGAGCGGTAGGATCTGGCATTCATTCTGACTCACTTGAGCAATCTTTAAAAGGAACAATCTATCCGCCATTCTCTCTTTTATATATGCGACGGAGGAGTGATCGATACAGCAAGCAGATTGACGAAAGGATGCACATGAGTAATGCTGAGGCAAACAGCATTGATGTTCTGGCATGTTTGTCTAACATGGCATTCATTCAGCCTCTGATTTAACAAAGTGTTATGAGAAAACAGACAAAAGTGTTTAGACGTTTGAACCAGTCTTGCTCCAGCATTGTTTTCTGGCAACTTTAGATCAACCTACTTGCCTAACTAGGTATATAAAGTGAGAAACATTCCCGTCTCTTTCACAGGGAATGGCGATCTTGTATCTCTTCCATTTTACATGCTAATAAGAAGAAGGAGAGACAGTATACGAGCTTACTTAACCTGACTACTACTGCTGCTAATATCTAAATTTTATGAGAGATGTTGAGTCAGTCGTATGCCCTCTTACTTCATTTGAGTTTGATGGTATAAGTGCAAGGTAGCTCTCGTTTAGCTCAACGCTGCGCTGCCTAAAGTGGCAACCCCCACCACTCATCACTATCCTGCTACATTCTCAACCTCACCAATAATGAACCTCAGCCATGGGGAGAAAACTGCCATGGAAGACCTCCTCGACTCCTTCGGGCCCTGAAAGGAAAACCTCAGTGAAGTCGGAGAGCCCACTACCCACACCATCACGAGCACCCCGTCTAGGTACACCCTCAGCATCTCGTAAGAAACCGCGTCGCGAGCGCGTGATAGAGGCAGAAGGTATTCCAGACTCAATACTTTCATCAAAACCGCAAAGAAACCAACAATATCATGCAGATGCCACACGCAGTCCTTCAACCTCGCCTCCGCCAGAGCCACCTAAAGAAAGGTCCATCTCAATCCCAAACTCACACATACCAAACACTAATCAGACTCAGATTCATGAGACCAGGCCTCGACCACGATGACCGATATCGTATAGTGGAAGACGAGTTCGTCAACATGGCTCACCAATTCACACTTCACATTCATACTTCTGAATACAATCGTTTGAAGAATTTGGCTAAGCACCAAAACGCAGACACAATCCGTGAGATTGAAAGGCCTGTAGTCGGCGCGCCAACCCTCCTTACACGACATCGTCAGGAGGATGTGCGTCGCAATGCTAAACAACGCAAGCTCTTGGGTAAAGACGCAAATGAGAAGAAGGACTCCCCTTATGTAGGGTCAAGTCTGCAAGGTCTCATGGAGAGTCCCAGAAAGGAGCACAAGTGGATATCAACAGGTCTAGCTGATACCGCAGCAACGAGAGCTTCGGCGGGTTTCAATTCACAGAAGATTAGCCCGCTACGGTTAAAGCAGGGATCCAGTTCAACTTCAGTAAAAAAGAGGCAGATCTCTTTGGGTGATGACGATGAGACTGATGATGGAGATGACTTGGATCTAGCTACGCCCTCACGCACTGCACCTACAAAGACAGCACGCACGACGCATACGTCTAGTCCAGCCATGCCACGATCAACTCCGCGAGCAGCATTTAGTACTCCTCGCACACTGAAGTCAGCTATGAACACAACTTCGAGGCCGGGCTCTAGCGTTAAGCGACCAACAACAGCACCTGGAGGAAGCGAAGCACGTAACATAACGAAGAGCCGAGATACTCAAGAAGACATCGATGACGACGATCCTTTTGGGATCAACAAACGAAGAATTCAACGCCAGAAGTCAAGAGAACAGTTCCGCAAAACGGAAGAGAAAACACCTTCTAAACCATCACTCGACGATATTCCTTCATTCATCTGAGCACATTCACCATCACGAAATCTCAGTAGTGGTCCGACAGAGCCCTAATGCATGGAAATCAAATCAGTTCTTTTCATTCATGTAAGCCCTATTCTTGCATTGGTCGATCCTCCATTGTAAGCTCATCAAAGTCATCCAGCAACTCATTCATATCAACGTGAGGTGCCTCATCATCCTCCTCAGTCTCAGCCACACTCATCTCCTCCTCGGCTCTCTTCTTAGCCTTATACAGGGCGAGCGTAGCACGGAGCTCCTCGTCTTCCTCGACATCTCGCAAGAACTGCTCGTACTCTTGATCCAAGCGTTCTTGGTCTGCCTTCTTGGGAAGAAGCTCGCCCTCGTCCTTGTCCATACGCTTGAGCTGCCAGTTCCTCTTGCGGTTCTTTCTGCGGCGGGGATAGTGCTTCTTGACCAACACCACGTCAGGGATTCTCGATGAGTATGTGTTGGAGCTCTCGATCTTCTCGTATTCGGTGTTGTTGAAAACGGTTCCGGCCAGCAGGTAACCCATAGCAGAATCACCGGGCTGGAGGAGTCGACCTAAGTGAGTCCTTGTGAAGTATGTTCGGTCATTTGAACCAAGATCTGAGGCACGAGCGACTGTGGCTTCGGCAAGCGTCCACTTGCCCTTCTGAGTTGATGTACGGTCAATATCCATGACGATGAACTCAACGAGTTCATGTGTATCAGTGAGAGATAGGAAAGGAGCTCGCCAATAGATGGGTGAGCTGATATCACAAGTCTGAAGAGTCTGGGGGTCCAACAGGTACACAGAGGTACCGATCTTGTGGCAGAGGAGGAGAGGTGAGATGTTGCCGCTTTGCTTGGCCATCTTGATGGGGAGAGCGACCAAGTCGTCTTTACATATAGGCACTAGCTCGGCCGAATATGTGAACTTGTACGACGACTTAGAAGTGTGGGTATCGTGAGAGATGAGCTCCTGCGAGGCCTTCACCTTGACAGGCACCACAGAGTTGAGGAAGTCGATGAACTTCTCAGCCTGGTTCTTTTGGGCGAAGAAGAAGTCGATGCCATCCTTGGCCTCCCGAATGTTGAGTGTGTCTTTGTGTGCGCCGTGCTTCATAATAAGCTGCTCGAGGAACAGGAAAGTTCGCTTGTGAAGGACCTTTTGACGAACTTGAACAGCAGCTCGCCAAACGTTGGCAGTGTACGACTTGGCACACTCAGGACACTGCTGGTACGCCACCACATACACAACCTCGAAACTCTGTTGAAGCAGCATACCATCTTGGACGGAATCCTGGATTGTGATCTTGACCTTGACTCGTCGCGAGTGAGGCTCGGTCCAGATAAAGCTCGCGTCCACGATGCGGACTTTGTTCAAACCTCGAAGTTTCTTGAGGCACATGGCTAACAATTCGCGGGATTCGGGGGCAGCAACGATCCAGCTGTTGGGGGGCATGAGCCATCGATCGCAATCTCGGCAGAAGTTGAGCGTCGCCTCTCGCTGGACGCCTTGGGAAATATCGACGGTGAGCTTGATACAGTCGTAGCAGAGAGCGCCGCTGGAGGCAGTTCCATCGATCGGGGCACCGCAGTTGCAGCAGAGGATACTGAAGAGGCTCAAATTAGTATTGCGCCCAAGAAACAGAACGAGTGCGGGGTGGTAAAAGAAGATCAAGACT
Organism: Fusarium dlaminii; assembly: GCA_013186775.1. Taxonomy (NCBI): domain Eukaryota; kingdom Fungi; phylum Ascomycota; class Sordariomycetes; order Hypocreales; family Nectriaceae; genus Fusarium; species Fusarium dlaminii. The sequence continues at coordinate 341,144 of JAAOAL010000050.1, read as the reverse complement.
CACGTAGCAGCGCCCTGCTGCTGAGAGGTAGGGGCTATAGAGATAGGCTGGTCATCCAGATCCATCGACATGCTGGGCAACGATGTCGTGTGAAATTTGATGGTATTGTTTGGGTGGAAATGAATGATATTCAGTGACTCTTAGAAATCCTAGAGTGGGAGAATTTGGTTCGCCGCCGCTTGATAAGCGCTTATCGGTGGCAGAAAGGATATTTTTTTGCAGGCGCGGGGCAAAAAAATGGAAAATGCAAGTCAAGTGGCATTCTTTCCTCAGAGTCATAAAGTTCAGGGTCCACTTGGCTCCATGAGATTTGTTGGTCATGCCAATCATTGGATGGCCATAAATGGATTCTATATCTTCAAAAGTCGTGGTTTTCATCAAATCAGGTATTATAGACAAAAATGCAAAAAATAATGGCTATACAGATCAGAAAATCTTGCTCAGTACCCTCGTCACCTCGGCTGGTTGATCTTCCACTTCCGTCTTCTTCTTCGCCAGAGGAACTTGCTTGAACGATCTTTTGACTTGTCGCACCGAGTCCTCTCCCTCTCCCTCGCCATCTGCCTTCCTCTTCTTGGCCTTTGCCTTGGCTTCCATGCCGTCCAGCATCTTTGCCTTCTCCACGTTCCTGACAAACTCCTTGTTCTCCCTTGTCGACTTGCTGATCTCGGCTCTCATGCGACTAGCGCGCTCAGCGTTCTCGGCAGCGATTTGCTCTGTGAGGTTGTGCCATTTGAAACCCTTGAGGTATAGAAGATTCCATAAATCGTCGTGGTAGTAGCTGCCCTTCTTGCCGCCAATGGTGCGCGCGTTGAGAAGATCGCATACAGCCTTGGCGTCCTTCTTTTTTGTGAACTCGACCCATCCTTCGGTATAAGATCGCTTCTTGTTACCGCCAGCGCGAACGCGACGGGCATGTGAGGCTGGGTCTTCAGGGGCGAGGAAGATGCGATTGATGGTTCCGTAGGGTTCGAGGAGAGAGCGCAGCTTGGCGGGCTTCATGAAAGGTGGTATACGGGAGAGGTAGACGACGCCTGACTTCTTGATGGCGGCTTCGGATGCGACGAGGTTCTTCTTTGTCAATGTTCTTGTGACATCGGGCAGCTCTGTCGAAGTTGTGTCTTTTAACTTGCGCTTTGGCTTTTCCGGTTTGTCCTCTCCCTCCTCTTCCTTTTCTATTTTCTCTACATCCTTTTCAGCCGGCTCGTCCTCGTCGTCGCTGGCCTCGCGCTCGATATCGCTACCCAGATCATCTTCGTCGTCCGAGTCAAGTTTCCGTCGCTTGGCGCCTCGGCCACCCTTTTTCATATCGTCATCCTCAGAATTGTAGCCAACATCGTTCTCCTCATCGCTGTCGGCCGTATCAAGAAAGTCGTTTTTGGTTCCGGGTGCCATGATGAATGCGATTGGCAGCACTGAGCTTGAGCTGTGTCCAATGTGAGGCTGGAGAATCCAATGTCAAAAAAAAGTAGTCCGCTGGCTGATAAGATAAGCTGTCACCGAGCTAGACTGCAGGGATCTGAGTTTGAGTTGGAGACGGTCATGTGACTTGGAGGGGTAGCCAACGACGTCACTGATAAGAGGCTTGCGGGAGGAATTGTTCGAGAAGAGCGTTACAGAAGGTTAAGGAATAGTACCATTTGATGTAAAGGCATGGTATTTCTAGAAGCATGATGCTTGATATGGGCTACGAGTGTCCAGTACAGTACTTGCCTCCATGGGGTAGTCGAATTGTTTCAAAAATTCACCTCAATGTACTTGGCATACCTTTATAGTCTAAGCGTCCATGAAACAAAGTCTTATCATGGGGCTTCATATCGCTATGATCATGACTGTTCTTGAGAATCGGAATAGACTTACCTCGGTCTTGATATCTCTACAGGATCATGGGATCACTAGATATTCCCAGTAAAATTATCATGTCTTATCAAATCGTAGCGGGGTTGAAGCCGCCGAGTTCGGGTTACGTTGGTTGGTATCCAATACGTGGGGCAACTGAAGCACCGCGAGCCGCGAGCCGCCAACCGCCGTCCGTCATGGATGATAGAAAGTACAAGTACACGTACAGTACGGCACACTCATGACCATCTCATATACTCCACTTGCACTTCAAAAAGTGGCCAGCTACAAAGATATAATCTCATCCAAGATCTGTCACTACAATCTCACTCTCTTCCTTACACATACCTAATTATACCCCACAATGTCTCTCGAAGTCATCACCACAATCTCCCCAAACACAAACGAGCCCATCCTTACCAGGAATGGCGCCTCTCAAGCTGACCTGGAGTCTCTCCCCAAGGTCGCCACTGAGGCTTTCCAGAGCTATCGCAAGACAACGTTGAAGGAGCGTCAAGCTATTGTTCGCAAGTTCCTCAATGGCCTCTTGGCTAAGAAGGATGAGCTCGGTGAAGAGTTGACTGTTCAGATGGGCCGCCCCATCTCCTACACACCGGGCGAGGTCGCCACAGCTGTCAAGAGAGGTGAATATCTCCTCAAGATTAGTGATGAGGCCCTCAAGGACACCGACGGCGAGCCCGAGAAGGGCTTCAAGCGTTTCATCCGAAAGGTCCCTGTCGGACCTGTACTCATCATCTTTGCGTGGAACGTAAGTGCTGGCCTCGTTTTGCTGGACCAGAAGCATTCTTTGCTGACTGCATAGTACCCTTATCTTATTCTGGTCAACTCTCTCATTCCCGCTCTTCTTGCAGGCTGCAGTGTAATCCTCAAGCCCTCACCTCAGACACCTACCATCGTGGAACGGGTTACCGATCTCCTAAAGCAGGCGGGCTTGCCTGATGGCGTTTGCCAGTACTTCCACTGCGGCTCTCCCACTCTTATGGAGACCATTGTGCGCGATCCCAAGATCGCCCTAGTTTGTTTCACCGGCTCTGTCGCTGGAGGTCTCGCTGTGCAACAAGCTGCGTCTGACCGCATTGTAAATGTCGGTCTGGAGTTGGGTGGCAAGGACCCAGCATATGTTCGATCGGATGTCGATGTTGATTGGGCTGCTGCAGAGATTGTTGACGGTGCCATCTTCAACTCTGGCCAGAGCTGCTGCTCTATCGAGCGGGTGTATGTTGATGAGAAGATTCACGATCAGTTTGTTGAGGCCGTGCAAAAGGTGCTCAAGAGCTACAAGCTCGGTGATCCCTTTAACAAGGAGACTCAATTAGGACCTGTCGTTTCGAAGCGATCAAAGCAGACTGCCGAGGAACATGTTAAGGACGCCGTCGACAGCGGTGCCAAGGATGCCACTCCCGAAAACGAGACTTTCAGCAACCCTCCTACCAAGGGTAATTTTGTGAAACCCACCCTTCTCACCGGCGTCAACCACAGCATGCGGGTCATGACTGAGGAGTCGTTTGCCCCAATTAGTAAAGATTCCCGACGACAGTTGAAGACGTTTTGCTAACGAAAGATGTAGTTCCCGTGATGAAGGTCAAGGATGACAGCGAGGCCGTCAAGTACATGAACGACAGTGAGTTTGGTCTGACAGCCAGTATCTGGACCAAGGACACAGACAAAGGATACGTGCTTGCCGAGGATGTGGAAGCCGGTACTGTATTTGTCAACAGATGCGATTATCCGGCACCGGTACGTTTTCTGATCCAAGCACAAAGGGTCTCTGCATTACGTGATTACTGACTGACTGACAATAGGATCTGGCATGGACTGGCTGGAAGAACTCGGGCAAGGGACAGACACTTAGCAAGTTTGGATTTGATCAGTTTGTGAAGCTCAAGAGCTACCACCTGAAGGACTACCCCAACTAAACTAGATAGAGAGGTCGCTATTGTTGATCGAACCCGGTCAAGGTGACTGACTCTGAATAATGAGACGACGGTCTGTGTTGACATGAATCAAACACTCGCTGCAAACAATCTGATACTGCCATGATTAAGAACGGACTACCGTGGATGGAGTGCACATCATTTCTCTTAGCGACTGTCTCTAGGAAGTGTCTCTCCTAGCGAGGCGGGCAGGGCAGAGCAGGGCAGAAGCGGGTGAGACAGACGTTTTCGATAACGGGCGACCAAGACAAGAAGAGGCAAGTTTTGGTCATCCTGGGGAATGTTATGTTGATGAGGGATTGCTGCATTCGGTAATATCTACGGTGAGTAGAACAATCTGCGACAACTGACACTACGTGGCCTTACACGGTTAATTTACTTAGTCGCTGATGGTGAAGTGACTAACTAAGTAACGGAGGAAAATACTGTTGAAGCTATTCAATAACTGTTTATTCCCTCGCCCTGGACTGAGTTGGCGACTTTTCCCGCCTCCCTTTGTTGCTGTTACACGAGATTAGGATTGGGCTTGGGCTTGGGGCGCCACGCGAGAGGCATTGAGTATATGATATTCGACCCCCTTGTACATGGACGTAATTTATCAGAGGCAATAAATCCCACACAAAGGATATGATTTAATTGCAACCGTGCACTTTTTCGTCTCTACTATACTATAATGTCACTTTTAGTCTCGATATAGTCCCCAAGTTGGGTTCTCCTTGCGGCCCTTTTTTCCTGCTCTGCTCTTCCGTCGCACCATGAAGCGTCGTTCAGCTGAGACATCCAATCCTCCCCTCGCCCCAAAATTAGGTCGTCGGTAGTCTAGGTGAGCGTGAAAGTTAGGTTGTTGGTGGCGGGTTTGCACAGGACCCGAGACGCTGGAATTCCAGTGACTAGGATACATTCCAGAAGGGAAACGTCAGCGTAGCCTTGACCCCTGGCGCTTAGACGGTTCAGGGCAGTCTGTCACTGCTGATTTGCCTGTTTTCACTGTGCGTACGTGCGTGCGTGCATGCAAGTGTGCGTTGTGTTGCATGTGTTGTCTGCAATCAGCGTCTGCTGCATCTGTAGCCATCCATCTCTTGGATAATTTTCCTTTTTGTTTCCCTTTGTTCAGTCTCGCATATTTAATTTACATACATATCCTCCTCTTGTTAATTTCCTGTGCCGTTACATCTCTCTAACCATCACATTCCTTTCCTTCATCAACTGCTCTATTCTGTGAGGCTTATTATAGACCAACCTCCAGACTGTCCTTCACTTACACACATTCTCTCCTCTCAACCCCCCATCTTATCTACATACCTCAACTTCTCTTCGTACCTGAGACTCGGATGATCCTCTTTGTATCAAAAACATACCAGTGTTTAACTCCATCAACCACTCGCTCACTCACTCTCCTACACCACTACTCTCCAAAAAGAGCCACATGCCTTTCCCCATCTGACATCCACTTCTTTGTCCTCCTCTAGACCGTGAATTTAAGAAAAAAACGAGGCTTCTTTTTTAATTTCCCGCCTTTTCCTCTCATACAAGAATTCCAATCTCGTACCTTTTTCAGTCAGCCTCTTGTCTCCCAACCCTTCTTTTAAATCTCATCTCATTGCTTCTTCCCCAACTCTAGAACAACTCTCTACATACTCACTCACATTAACTACCACTACCACTACAACTTCAAACCAACCACCTTTTTGAGGCTCTTTCTATATAAGAAGCCTTCCAAACCTCAAAGTCGACTTGATGGGATCCGCTGCTGTTTATCCTTCTGAGAGACGTGATCCTCGGTGCTTTAATCTTCCCTTGAATCGACTTCGATCTTCAAAGATGCATATCTCGGATGACTTCCAGACTCTGTGCGAGCGTGTCCAAACAATGGTACGCCAACGACGCCGTAAAGAGAAGCGTCACATGGAGATTGTATGTCTGTACCGTCAAACCATCTCGTTCTTGGCTAACCGTCTATCTTTCAGTCTGCACCTTTTGGCTTCGAAAAGAACCCAGTCAACCTCCCAGGAGTCTCAGAGGAGCAGTAAGTCAACACTTCTACAACCCACTCACTACAAGATTGATAACTAACAATACAAAGACTCTCTATGCTTCGAGAACAAGCCGCCGCCAGTCGAATCGGCATCGCAGACCCTCCCAGTCCTGCCGCCCCTCGCTCGCCCTGCTCAACCTCGAGCCTCTTCTCCCATCCAGTCCGACCACCCATCAAGACTGTCCCAACATCCACTTCTCTCTCATCCACCGACAGCCTCCACTGATCGAGTATGGACACTTATCATCACTATTTGTTTTACCGCTATTAGAGGTTTTATCAGGGGCGTCATAAGAAAGGAAACACAACACTGGCTTGGGTCTAAGGGAAAGGAACAGCTGTACGATACACATGGAACGGATTGGAATGGAATGGTAACGAAACTGGGCGGATCATGGGTGAATTGGGCATCTACGGAACCACGGGAACGGCAACGGCAACATTACAGAATATCATCATACCCGGCGTAATCTAATCTGATTAATTCTTTCACCGACATTACTGCTCTCAACTTCTCCCGCTGATACCCCTAAATTAAGGGTTTCGTGCTAAGCTGTACCAGTGTCTGTTAGGAATGTGAACAGAACAATGTCGTTGACGGGGAGAGTGACATGTTGTTTCATTTGGAGGTCTAAGACATGCATGCACGCATGCGTCCATCCTCGCTTCTCGCTACTATATTCTAGATCATTGCTAATCTTTTAGATCCAACCGGCGTACACGTCCAGACTCTCGGAGCGAACTCCCTCCATCTCCCCCTTAACGCCTAGTAGCTTGACCTTTGTACCCTTCTCCTTAGCCCACTTGTCCAGGAACTCCCCAACTCGCTGCTTCGTCTCCTCATCATCCTTCATCAGAAGAGCCAGGGCATCGTAACCGCCCGCGCCAGGGACGACACCGCCGTAGACCCCTTCGACGGTGCTGAGGGCGTCAAGGAGCTCTGTCTGGCTTTCGGGCTCGATGGGGACGTCGCTGGCGCTACCCATTTGTCTAATCATCTCTCGAACAGCTGTGATCTTACCCGGCAGATTCTCGACGTCGCCGGCATTGAGAGTAGCAATCAACTGCTCATTGCGCTTCTGGAGCTCGTCCCAAAGCTTCTTTGACTCTTCTGGGTTTGATGACCTCCACTTGAGGACTTTCTTGACCATACCAACCGTCTTGCTTCCACAGTCCACATCGCACATACGCAGAACAACACCCTTGGGCATGATGACTGCATCCTTGAGAACCTCTACATCCCAAGCAGACTCGCCGTCGACGAGCTTGACCAATGCGTCTGCAAATCCGGCCGCACCGGGCTCGGGAATTGAAGACAGTGTCTCGGGAGAGAAGCGTCTGTATCTGCAAGATCCGTAGACAGCGGTTGCAACGTCGAATCCCGAACCGACCTTACCTTGCGCAGCACAATGGGCAGCCTGAGCCAGGTTGTGAAGCGTCCTCTTGCCCTGGTCAGACTGAATATTGAAGAGGTCTTCTGGTAGGTAGTGAGCCAGCAGAGCAGCAGTCAATGAAGTGACGAGGGCAGCAGATGAGCCAAGACCCGTCTTATTGGCATCTCCCAAGGTCACAGGGAACTTGGCAAAGCGCCCTTGACGTGTGCTCTCGGATTCAGAGTGCGAGTAGTAATCATTGTCTGCGAGGATGATGAGACGAGCGGAGGCCATGCTATGACTAGGACGCTGCTTGGCCACTCGGTCGATGTAGGTGAGTGCATAGCTGAGAGTTGTCTCCACAAAGGGATTGGGATTGATTTGTGCTCCGCTGCTGATGAGTGAGTAAGATGAAGTAATTGCGTATAGGATAGAGATTCCCGTGAGAAGTTCATGATTGGCCTTGCTTATGTGATGATCGTCGTCCAATCCATTATGAACTCCTATCGCTTTGAGGACTGGCAACTCATCCAGTTTCATCGACGGGGACATAGCCTCACATTACTCACTCATTCAAATGAAGAAAAAGTTACTTACACCTGCAACTGGGTAACTTTGATACCACCTCCCTCACCAGCCAGGTGATAACCATACCGCCATTGTGCCTCGAGGAATTGCGGACTGTCAACCACAATCTCAGTGAGCTGAACGCCAGCAGTCGTGTGAATGTCTCCAGCAATAATGTTGATACGAGCGTCGAGGCCGAATACAAAAGCCGTGTACTCCTGGTCCAGTACGAGGTATCCGCCAGCGAGGAAGACCTTGCCGGGAGCTGAGACAGCGATGGTGGGGTGGTGGAGGGACATTGTATATGTGATATTTATATAAGAAGCCTTAAATGGTCAGAAAATGAGAAACGATAAATATTCAGGTGGTTTTGTTGAACAACAGAGAACGGGAACAGTCACTCTCTCAGTCGTGAGTAAGCTTCTTACTTGAAATGCATGAGCAACGCAACCCAACAGATGAGAAGAATCATTAAACTCCCAGCGGGGCCTCATTTCTAGACTGTACAGTGCATGTGACTCTCACACTGTTTTTTTTAACTTAATTAAACACCCAATAACAGCAGAGTTCAGCAGAGTTTCAACCGAAACCAACACCAACAGTATCGTGATGATGCCAATTAGACGTCATGCAATCAAGTGATAAAAGCCTCATGCTACTACTGTCCCAGTCAAGATATGGCACCCTTGGACACAAACATCAAAACGGCATATGCTCAAATCGCATCACTACAAGGACAGCTTTGTTTGATGACAAGATTGTCATTTCTTCGTTTCTTGTATTGTATTGGTGGTACAAGCAGCAGGACCACATGCTCTGCTTTTCCTTGACCAATTCTCTTCTTGGCCTTCATCTCTCCTCCCAGCTGGCCCTGTTCCCTGGCTCTTTTGGTCCCTCTATGCTGCTGAAATGTAATGTAATATAATGATTTCCCTTTCTTGGAGTGGTGATGATCTATCCAGGGAACGTTCGGCCCCTAAACTCAATCATTCAGAGGCAAACGCTCCACGTAAGTCCCATTTTGATTCCCAAACGCCGTCCCTTTCCAGGGCCCAAGAAGATCCAAAACCTCTCGAGTATGACATTTCATCAAAATGCCTTCCCTGTATAAAGACAACCAGCCCAACCCAATCCCGCCTTCCAACCAGTACAATAGGGTATCAAACAAATTACGCCAACATTAAAAGAACATTACCACACTCTCATCACGAATCCTACATCGTAACAGTCGTCTACTCCGAAACGTCATGTCCTCCGCCAAGAAGCTCCAGGACCTTGTTGACGACGGCACTGGGGTAACCGCGGGTGAGCATCTCACCGACAACACCCTTGGCCTCCTCTCGCTGCTCAACAGCCAGATAAGCTCGGGTCATAGCCTCGTATGTGCTAGGTTCGCGCTTCTCTCGGCCAACAGCATCGTAGATACCTTGAGCTTTCTCAATCTTCTTCTCAGCAGCCCAGCCGTGAATCAAAGTGTTGGCGATATAAGGAGTTAGTTCCACGCCCTTGCTTCGCATGTGAGCAAGCACAGGCTCAGAAGCAGCAACTTGGTGGTTGGCAACCATGGCCTCAAACAGAGCTTGATACAAGCTGGCACTGATGGGAACAAGAGACTCCTTGACAACAGAATCAAACATCTTCATGGCACCTTCCATGTCGTGGAGAACACATCCCCTGGCGTGAATGAGAGAAGCATAGTGAACAGGCTCAACGCGTTGACCAGAGGCACGAATCATACCGAGGACCTCCTCGGCAGCATCCATGTCAACAGGATCAAGAGTAGCGTGAGTATCGACCAGAAGCTTATAGGTATGGGCGGTAGGGGCAATGCCCTTGGCCTTCATGCGCTCGTAGTAAGCCAAGACCTTTGTCTTATCTCGCTTTGTGGTCAGGAAGAATTGCATCATACTGTTGTAAGGAGCAGGGCGAGCCTTGTAGTTGGGCATCGCCTCCATCTCATCAAACAGTGTTTCAGCGAACTTCTCGTCACTGACTCGGCAGAGTGCATTGACAATGGTACCATACGTGACCGATGTAGGTTTGATTCCAAGAGCTCTCATCTCAGCAAAGTAGAAAAGACAGTCGTCGATGCGGCGAGCCTTTCCGAGCTTACCAATGAGAGCGTTATACAAGAATGAGCTGGGTTCGACACCTTCAGCCTTCGCCCGGTGGAAGATACGTACAGCCTCGGAGGCCTCGTCAAAAGTCTTAGTCGAATCCTTGAGCGTGGTGATGTAGAGACCGAAAGTGTTGGCAGAAGGGCTGGCGCCGATTTCCAACAGCTCCTGGTGAAATTGCTCAGCTCGTCCACGGTTACCCACGGTCAGACAAGCGCCGACCATGGCGTCAAGAATGCTAGACCATCCATAGCGAACAACAGCATACTGGGGCATGATGGGCATATCAGTGCGAGCCATGCTAAGAATGTCATGGCAAAGATCGAACTTGCCATCACGAGCAGCAGTAGAGATAAGCTTGGCGTAGGTAATGTAACGAGGATGTCGGCCAGCACGTCGAATGTTGCGGAATCGGTTCAGTGCCTCACTAAGACGAGGTCCCTTGCGACCATGGTTACCCTCAAGATCGTCCGCAATGAGGGAGGATCCCTTGAAGTCGGCGTTGTGGGCGTAAGGGTCGTAGGTATCCTCGAAGGTGGAAACTGCAGGAGTCGACAGATAAGGAGAAGCGGTCATAGGCTGGAAGCTGGCAACTTGAGAAGCAATCTCGCGGGGATCGGGGATGCCACGAGTCTCCATAAATCGAGTGACGAATTCGACTCCCTCATCGACCTCTTCAACAAGATGAGGTTGAGTCTGAGAAACAGAGGCGCGAATACGCTGGAACATCATCTCGGACTGTGCCAGTCCCTCGGCAACTTGGCCAGAGCCAATCATGGCCACTGCATACATAGCTGTAGGCTCGATGAAAGTAAGATCCACCTGCACACCGGGGTTGCATAGAACTTGCCAGTACTTGGAGGCACCAACAACATCGGTCTGACGGACATTCATAGCGAGGAGAGCGGTCGCGGGAGTAATCAAATCGTCCGCGTAAGGAGGCATGGCACTGTAGGCTGCGACAGCGGTGTCTGTATCACCCTTGTCGGCAGCAATAGTTGCAATCTCACTCATGGCTTTGGCACGAGCTTCATCCGCGACGGATCGAGCCCATTCTAAAGCCTCCTGGTAGATACCACGGGTGATTAAACCCTTGACGAAACCGGTGGTGATCAGAGCATCCTTAATATCAGCAGCGCGGACACCGTATTGGTCGACAATCTTCTGAAAGAACTTCATGGCGCCTTCAATCTTATCAGTGACCACGTAGGCATTGATGACCGCGGCATAAACCTCAGCATCGAGTCGGTCGTTAAGAGTAGTCTCTCCATCATCGTGGGCAATGGCCAAGTTGCGGTATTCGTTGTAGCATTCGACAGCACTGACCAGATCTCCGGACGAGGCGAAAGCAGTGATCATGGTGGGAAACAGAGCAGCGTAAGGGACGATTTGACTTCCCTCCATGTGCTCATAAAGACGCAGCATGTCATCAACACGTCCAGCTTTGGCACAGGCCGTAATAAGCTGATGGTAAGTCTCGGCGGTGAAGTTGGCGGCATCAGTGTTAACTGAAGTGTCGAACAGCTGGATTGCAAGATCGAGGCGGTCGTCCTCACAAAGAATGGCATGCTCGAGTTCATGAGACGCAAGCATGAATTGGCCAACCTGGTCCATGCCACCAAACCGAACTCGCTTGGCCTCCAAGGCAGCCTTCAGTTCAGCAACCTCGAGGCATCGGGATGCCAGGAGGCCAACGAGAATGTTAAAAGTCTCGGCATCTGGTGAAACCTTCCTCCTAAGCATGTCGGCATAAACGTCGAGAGCCTTGGATACAATCTCGATCTTCTTCATGGGGATATGGATAGCCGACAGGAGGAGAGCATTGTAGGCACCGGCGATAGGCTGCACGCCAGTCGCCAACATTGCCTCAAAGACTGCGGGAATTTCAACATATCGGCCATTCTCAGCGAGCTTGTGAAGATGGTCGGCATAAGACAGGGACTGGGGGTCCACAGGAGGAGTGAAGCTGCGAGCGACACTTGCTGGAGTTTGGGACCTGGAAATCACTGGAGATCGTGACTTGAAGCCAAGACTAGACACGGGTCGTCCTTCAGAAGCAGCATTCTCAGCTGCTTCTTGAAAGCTCCGTACCTCGATCTCCCTCTCGAGCGCAGCATCGATATGCGCAAGAGCTGCCTGATCCTCAATCGACAGGTTTGATTTGACCTCAGCATCCTCAATCAAGGCCTCCTCGAGAACATCTTTAGAAAGTCCCTGGTCCTTGGTGAGAATGGAAGCAGGAGTTGGCTTCCATTCAATGCTCTTCTGAAAGTCGAATTGGGTCCATTCGGAATCGATTTCCCCGGTGGCCTGCTGGTGCTGTAGGGCCTCGAAGTACGCGTCTAAACCTCCATGGTTCTGGGCGGGGCGATGCTCAACGGACGGGAGGCCTGAAGATGCTGTGCGCTCAGTGTGGAAGGCAGAATGAAGCTGAAGGTTGGAGAAGCGACCAAGTCGGTTGGTCTTTCGTCGTACAAAGCTAGGTCGGTTCTGAGAGTTGAGGACGTGAGGGTGAGCGGCAGCAACAACGGATTGAGCGTAACCGTGTGTTGTGATAGACTTTGCGAATGTTGATCCTTGACGGACGAAATTCGAGTAAAGGCTGGAGTATGTGGGCATTTAGAAACCACCCAGGGGGGAAGAGAGGAGACTATAGAGCCTCTATGTCAGTAACAAGAACAATCAGGGGAGTGATCACGATGCGTCTCAAGTATATAACTGCCATTGACATTGTGCCTGAGCAATGCCAAACCTGGAGTGTAGTGGAACGATTATGAGATATGTGTCGGGCCATGCGATCTGGGGAGGCGTGGAGGAACAGTGGTGTGTGGTGGACCAACAAAACGCGACAATGGAGTTCGAGGTGGCACTTACATTAGAAAAAAAGAGGAAATATCAATTGCAGGTTCATTTGACAGCAAGGACGCCGTCAAACAAACGCGCAGACCAGATTGATAGAATAATTATGAAGGGGGAGGGAAGATGTGATGAAATGAGAAGAGATCAGATCGAGAAAAAAAAAGAGACGAGGAAAAAAAATTAAGTCGTCTGGGGTTGGTTGTCTTGTCCTCGGGTGTTGGGATGGATGGGATGGAAGACGAGGTGAATATTCGACATGGTCCCAGGCCTTAGGGTCGGGGGAGTGGCTGCCTTTTTTGCTATTTGCCTGAGGTGCAGTGGAGTGGATACCTTGGCGACACTTTTACTGCCAAAGATGCCCAGTTACGTAGAAAAATGTATGCGTCAAGAGGCAGCTTACAAGAGTCTGTGGGGAAACACTCGCTGGAGCCCTCACAACAGAGCTTGTTACGGTCAACTCCACGGTCTGTTATCGCTACAAAGTACTTCGACACCTCTGTAGCTGCAAGTACCTATCGATAATGGCTGCGCGGCCATAGCGGCCTTGTCGGGGCGCGGAGTTCGGGTCGTTGTTGAAGGCGGCCTATACAGACTCCGCAGTGGCTCTTCTGTGGGTGTCGACAAGGGTTAAAGTGTGCTCTTCCAGCTTGTGGGTGCCTGGACTCCATCGGAGACAGAAGCAGGTCCTGGTATGACTCAAGGCTTGGGCCTTGGCGCCTGTAAACAAAGTTATCTCCATCCCGTCCCGTCTCTTTTTCTCTTACTCGCTGAAGCTCCCTAGAACCTCCGGAGACAAAGCTTCCAGGTGACGGGTTGAGCTTCAGGTGAACGAGTGACAGGCAGACAGAAAGAATGTAACCATTTTGTTTGCGGGGGGGTCTAATGCATGTGGCAACGATTCATACTGCTTAGTCTATTACACGCGCATTCACACCGATCATTGATCATAGAAACCATGGATGCTTGAATTCCCACCGCTCGCATAATGTATCCATCTATGAGCAGAACATTCAGCGCTGCGAGCACCAAGACCACTTGGTCCTGGCGTTTGGAGAACCCGTTGGAAGAGCTTGATATTGGCTCGGCTCGACCAATCAGCTTTCATCGAATTTTGGAAACTCCCTCTCGTCCGGTCATGAAAGTTTTTTCTTCCTTACTTTTTAGAGTGGTATTTTTTTATTTGTCGATCTCATTGATTGCTTTTTCTGTGGAGGATCATCAGAAAACACAAATCACATCATCCATATCTGAACTACAACATACATATTTTTGTATCCAGCCATTTTATTTAAAATAAAATAAAATAAATAAATAAATAAATAATAATAAAAAAGAGTGCATCCGCATTGACGGACCCTTCTTCGCACGCGACCCTTGGTCTGACCCGTAAGTGACGATTTTAGCGAGGAGCGGAACCGTTTTCTGGACTAGAATTCTCAGAACATGCATCCATCATCGACTTCGTCAACGGCCAGGGCCAAGGGTCTCGAGAGTCATTGACTAATCAGCCACTTCGATCTCTAATGGTGGCCAGGGCGAGAACAAACCGGTGCTTTTTGTCCAGCCCTCCCTGTCTTAGGCGTTGATTTAATGAGCTTCTATTGGTCGAAGTCTCTCTTCTCCCGTTAGCGTTGAGACTTCGTGGGAGAAGCCGGAACTCCACGTCCAGCCTGTCGGGTCACTGCCAGATGTCCCGCCAGAGGACACTTGTCTAAGTGCTAGCCTTCCAAGGGCCTTCTAACAAGGGTATTTCAGTTTTATTCAGCTTATTAACTTCTATCTTTGTGTTGACGGACAGGGCAGTGTGAAGGTGGATCTCAGCAAAGAACCATTCATGATAGTGGAATTACTGATATCAAACGTAAAAATTTGGCCATATCCTCGGTTATAGATATTGTTGAAAATGTGGTTCATGAATTAGTGCCATTACACCACGAAGAAACATCACGAAGTTGAGAGTTTGGTGGAGTCTACAGAAGGTGTGGCGAAAGCTTGTAAGCTCAACCAGGCTGTGTGAAAATACCAGCTGTCAGCTGCTACAGTGTTGCAACAGAGTGAAACGCACAGCACCCTTCAAGAAAGGCACCAAAAGTACTGTATTGTACCTACCTTCCTATTTACGCCCCAAAGTCTCACCGGATTCTCTGCCGGGGCAAGTAGTGCAACTCCGTCAGGGTTCCGTTTGCCCTAGCCACAGCCTCTCTGTCAGAACAACAAGCATTTTGTTCACGATGACCAGCCATTGTAGTGCGGCAACGTCAGTCAGCATCTTATCAGTCCCAGCCTCATGAGGAATGTGAAAGAAAGATCAAGCTCTGGTTTTACTTCACTCGGAAATATTATCACAAGAGACTACCTGTTATAGAAGCATCTAGTCATAAGGGCTACCATAAAAGGACAAATATTCTTCAAATAATGATGAATATTCATCAATAATCACACTGACCTATGATACAGAGTTCCGTCCCAGACTTGTTCCCAGCCATCTAAAGTCAGGACTATGAAGGAGTGACAGCACTGTCCTGCCACAGGGCTGCAATTTTGGTCCATCACAGGATCACTATCAACGAAAAATACCCGTTTACAGCGGATGCCACGGATCACTATGGGTTATGGCTGAAAATCCCCTGGCTTTTCGCTTGTCATCCTTCAAGTCTCGCCTAAGATGACGGGTTAATAGCCGAGTCCGATCGGGTGTAAGCACATGCCCGGCATTTTCGCTTTTAAGTCCACGAATATCCGTCCTCGAGTTACCGATTTGGAGATTTGGAGATTGGAGTGCTATCTGATGGTTCGCCCGGCTATCAATAGGCTATCGCTTATCAATCTGTGACCGTCTCCGGGGCGGGATGCAAAATGCTGATCACCTCCGGCACGACGGAGCAAAGTTACGAGCGGCTTATGGAAAGGGGGATGTTTTACTCCGAACTACCTTATCCTCAATGACATACATAGACAAGTCAGGTCTGTGGCATTCGTAGTTGACGTGTAACTACAACCCTCGATGCCCCACGGTTTGCGCATACCTGACGTAGCACTGATTTACCAAAGGGTTTGTGCTTCCGTAGATTAAGATTGCGATGCGTATCACATGAAGGAGTAGGACCGTTGCAGTATTGGCATTCGCAAGGCCTCCCTTTGCTTACGCGGACCGAATTCGTGATTCTGCGGGATCGAGAATATGCCTCGTCGCGCCTCATTAAACTCTCTGCGTCATCTCGTATCGATCTCTTCCTCTTGAGGAATCTCGGGGAATTTGAGATGACTCAAGGGGCTGTCGGTCATTTGACAGCGTAGACCCGGGACTTTTCGATGTGCATCGCCCAGAGTGCCCTGAAATGTCTAGATTCCCGATCTTAGTGGTCATGAGACAGTTTTCAGTTTCCGTCATGACAACTTTGCTTCGGATTTACGAAGGAGCTTCTTTATCTTTTCTGGCTCACCTTGTCAACTTGTAACCATGAAGCTAGCCAGGGCAGAGCTGCTGAGATCTGAGAGTCTAGATCTAGACCACATCCACAATGCTTATCGATAGAAACCGGATGAGATAAGATAAGATACTCCACTCTTTATTTTTTTTCTTGCGCATTGTATCGAGAATATTATGGGCCATGTGAAACTTCTATAGCAACACCAACATCGCAATCATGGCTGACGATGGAATGCTTCTGAATTTTGACCTAGGATCAGGTCCAATTAAACCCCAGGTCAAGTTTAAGGGTGGTCGATGGCGTGACAGGAAGCAGGCAGAGAAGTCGGCAAGGATAGCTTCTGGGAAGACACCGCAAGCCAAACCTTCCGGGGACGGATTCGATGAGGGCAGGTCGTCAAAACGCCAAAGAACAGATGATGGAGGAGGGGACCACTCATTCGATTACAAAGCATTCAACAGACATGGTTCGCGATCGAAGTTCACAGACAACGATGGCCACGGAGGTTCAGGCCAGCCTCGCAACCAGCAATCAGATCGCAAATCTAGACAAGTCATCTCCCGACTCTTCTCATTCAACCCCGCACAGACGACAGAGGAGGAGGAGAAGCAGGCAGAATGGACAGCTCCCGAAGCGACCAATGCGCCTTTATCAGATGTTGCGAACTTTGGTACATTGACTATTTCTGCCCGACTTGTTGATGAGCTTGGCAAGATGAACCTGGAGCGACCCACGGCTATTCAGAACAAGGTGATTCCGCACATGTTAACGAGTAGTTCCGATGCCTTTGTGCAAGCCGAAACTGGTTCCGGAAAGACTTTGGCATACCTGTTACCTATCCTACATCGTGTTCTACTTCTCAGCGAAAAGGGGAAGGCTCAGATTCATCGAGATTCTGGTGCTTTTGCCATTATCGTTGCACCTACTCGCGAACTTGCAAAACAGGTTCACACAGTTCTGGAGAAGCTCATCCGACCGTTCCCATGGCTCGTCTCGACAGCAATTACCGGAGGAGAATCTAAGAAGGCGGAAAAGGCTCGCATACGGAAGGGTGTCAACTTTCTGGTTGCTACTCCTGGGCGACTTGCTGATCATATCGACAATACGAAGGCGCTTAGCCTCAGCACGGTTCGATGGTTGATTCTTGATGAAGGTGATCGACTCATGGATCTGGGTTTCGAGGACGACTTGAAGAAGGTTATCACGGCTATCAAGGCAGTTGACGTATCCGACAAACTACCCGATGGAACACCGCTCACGGCCCTACCCGAACGAAGAGTCACAGTGCTGTGCTCAGCGACAATGAAGATGAATGTACAGAAGCTAGGAGAGATGAGTTTGGCGGATGCGACATTCCTAGCAGCAAAGAAGGAGGAGATGGAGCTGGATGTGGAAAAGACGGAAATGAAGGCGCCCGCACAGCTTCACCAGTACTACTCTGTTGTCCCGGCCAAGCTACGACTCGTTACTCTCATCTCGTACCTCAAGGCGACATTCTCTCGGCGTGGAAAGACCATGAAGGCCATTATCTTCATCTCATGTGCCGACTCTGTCGACTTCCACTACGAACTGTTGCGGGACCCCAACAATAATGAGGCGCCTGTTGCAGGCTCCAAGGATGCAGAGTCGGTTTCGAAGACAGTGGCAAAAGCAGCATACATCACTTCACCAGCGAGTCCCGAGGTTGTTCTGCA
This sequence comes from Fusarium dlaminii, assembly GCA_013186775.1. NCBI lineage: Eukaryota > Fungi > Ascomycota > Sordariomycetes > Hypocreales > Nectriaceae > Fusarium > Fusarium dlaminii. The sequence goes on along the minus strand of JAAOAL010000050.1, from coordinate 323,274 downwards.
CAGGATGCACGGATCTTTATCGCAGCCCATTCGTACAGCTACACTGCGATCGTTCTCAGCTTGCAAGTCTCCATCTCTTCTGATCACCACCGATGTTTCTTCGCGTGGTCTTGATATTCCGTCGGTCGATCTGGTCATCGAGTACGACCCTGCGTTCAGTTTCGCTGATCATATCCATCGTGTTGGTCGTACTGCTCGTGCTGGTCGACCCGGTGATGCTTTATTATTCCTGCTGCCCGGAACCGAAGAAGGATATATCGAACTCCTAAAAGCGTCAACACCACCAACACCGCAATCCTACGACTCTATTCTCCAGAAGGGAATGATGACGAAACTCGAATTCCCGGTCGAGACATCCGCGAAACCGGAGGAAGGACAGTCTTTCCACGACAAGGCGGAGGCCCTTCAGCTGCATATCGAGCAACGTCTCCTGACGGACACCAAGCGACTAGAGCTTGCTCGAAACGGCTTCAAGTCCCACATCAGGGCATATGCTACGCATACCAAGGAGGAGAGAAAGCACTTTGACATCTCAGAATTACATTTGGGACACACAGCTAAGAGCTACGGTCTGAGAGAGGCACCTGGCGGCATCGGCGCAGGTGTGGAGAGGAAGACTAAGAAGCGGACGAATAAGGGTGTCGAGAAGAATACAGAACAGGCAGCTGGGGATGAGAGGCAAAACCAGAACATTATTAGGAAGAAGAGTATGATGCTGATGAATTCCGCGGCAGACGAGTTCAACATTGGTTAGGTAGCGCATTCCTTGGTTCAGTTGAGTTTTATTAGAGCAGCATAACTAAAAGCCCGGGCATGATGATCATGCCCATGTTGATTTTTCCACATCTTCCTATGACATTACACATCTATTCACATGGTGCTCCTGCATGCGCGTCCAACGTCATGGCCTTCCAGGATCTTGTCGCCATGATGATGCAACTCAACATCTCGCACCGCACAGAGATCTCAAGGTGCGGATCGAAACCTGCACGATATAAGTCATGATTCTCTTGCTCGACCAGTCACAGCCTCACAGTCTGACAGCTAACGGACAAATGCGCCACAAAGGGCATCTCTCCGCAAAGGTCCAGAACATGACATAAACTCACCATGGCAGTTGTCGGGACATGCCTGCTAGTAGTGCTCTTCTGCCCTATAACATCACTGAGGAGGGACACCTCTGCATGCGTCTCAAACACCGGAAGGACGTCATTTGGGATGGCTGTGTGGCTGGTGGTTAGTTGTTGATCCAATGAACCCGGCCGACTTTGAAGGATACCCTGTGTTTGACGTCATTTGGGATCATCACTGATGTAACCTGGCTGATGATTTACAGGACAACATATTGTTGAGATTCCGATGAGAAGAGGAGATATATTTAAGAGAGGCTTCTTTCCACTGAGTCTATAGTTACTCGTCTGCAATCTACAAGATCTCAAGCCTCAAAACATATCTCAAATCACAAGCACTACACCAGTACCAAAACTCTATCCACCACCACCTAACTAGGCACCATCATAATGAACAACAAGACCAACAACAACCCCGCCGGTAACGTCGGAGACACCGTTGGAGGAGGTCTTAACTTCCTCACCAGTACCGTTGGAAACACCGTCGGTGGTCTTGGGCGCACAGTTGGCAATGTTACCGGAGCCGCAACTCGTGGTCTAGGAGACACAGTAACCTCCGCGACTGGCGACGCTGGCCGCCCTCTCGGCGATGGAATTGGAAATCTTGGCACTGGCGTCCAGGGCGGACTCGACAGCATCTCCAAGGGTGTTGAGAATGCTGGACAGTGGAAGAAGCAGTAAAGCACCGCAAAGATATCACGATAACTTTGGGAGTTGAGGAAGAATGTAATTATTTGGGACTGTAGCGCCTGTGGATACCGACGACCCACTTATGCAGGCTACCTGCAATTATGATAGGTTATAAAAGAGGGGCCAATAGCTGAGTCATCTGTTATAGCCGGGCTATTTCCTAATGGGCCAATCATATATCAGGAATCTAGAGGCTTGCAGTAGTGATGACTCCATAGGCGCTACTCAATTTCATGGGTTGATGCGGTACGGAGTAATACGAACACAACTTCTATTGAGCTCAACATCCATCATCTATCCGTGACATCAGTATCCCATATTTGCACAAGAGCGCGTCCTCGCAGTTTGCCAACCGCCTATTTATATTTATCACCAGAGATACATAACCCCCGCAGAACGGGAGCACAGCCAACGTTTCTATCTAGAAACTTCTTCATGGCCCAGCATCAAGCCGAGCACACAATGAAAGATGGGTTATAAATCAAAAATTACGCCTCTCATGGCCCCGAAGGACAATGAAGTGCGGACGACTCCGCGATGTGCAATGCAGGCCGTCACACACTGAGGTTCCTCATTCTTGAGCGAGGAAACTCCAAGCAAGGTAAGTATGAAGAAGAAAGGAAAAGAAGAACAGAAGAAGAGAGGCAGCTCGAGATTATATAGAGGAGTTTTTGGGATGGCCCGTGCGCTGTTGACTACCTCAGGTTGCTAGGCCAACAGGAGCTATGGGTAGCTGCACGTGATTGCTGCCTAGCTGCTCTGTGCTGCTAACATTTCGGAAGGTGCGCTGCGTGTGGGGAACTTCATCTCCTTTGAGTTCGAGTTGGCCTTGGCGATTACCTCAATTGGGCATTTAAGCCTACGATTTAGTTGAATAAAGCATCCGCCGAACATCATTGTTCGAGAAGCTTGAACCGCGCCAGTGGTAACGACTTAGCTGAGCTTTACTAACACATTACAAACCTCAAGACCTACGTGTCGATAGTGGCGCAGGACCGTAAGATCAAATATTTCCCTAAAGCCTCGCGAGACTCACCACGTGTTCTACGATGACAAGCGATGACAAGCGTGAAGTATAATTCCTATAACTTCTACATCGAGAATTCATGCCCGAGGACAGCAGTGGGCCTGGAAATGCCAACCGGGTAATGATTGATAATGATGTCTTTAGGGTAAGACCTCGGTCAGCATCATTGAACGCGAGGTATCCGACGAGAATACTACATGGAGCTTCTGACAGCCTTCACCGAAACTTGCAGTCGTATCCAAGAAAGCTGCAGTAGTATTTTCGCGGATCTCGGCGTTCATTATGTAAATTGGCATGGGATTGTTGTGCTGCGGAGAAGTACAGAATACCAGAGCAACATTATGTCAAGACAACATGCTATCGGAGAAGCTGCAGTGACATGCAACTGGAGTTTGAGAATCATCCCCCCTCCACCATTCGATGTTACGAGTCTTTCCTTCGTGTTTGTACTAGTTGAGATGTTGCCAGCCGTTTCGAGCCAAGGGCCAAACAAGACTCGTATCCGCATCACCACAGTCACAAACTTACAATGTCGCCAAACTACGGTGACATATCCTGAGTCTGATACGAGAAAATGCATAACTTCTCGGATGCCTCGCCTTCGACAACATCGATAGCATTGACCGAATTATACTAGGCGAACCGAGGGCTAGGTATGCCTGGGGTGCTGCTAGCTTCGGTAGTTGGACCGTTCAGATCTGAATTGCGAATATGCTTGTCTTAAAATCGGCGAGAATGTGGGATTCGTATTCGATGAACCAAAAAGGACCAGCGCTTAACACCACAAACAATTCGGCCCAAAGCTTACAGTGAGATCTATGAATACATTTCAACGTCAGCATACTTGTAGCCTCGTTCAATGCCCAATACAATGTTGGATATCACGGCAGTGGCTTACCTCCATTGGCGCACAAGTGAAACGTGTAAGCCAGGGCGCTTCAGAGTGCGCGCTCTCAGTCGGCACCAAATTGCCGAATTATCGAGCTTCAACATGGCTTGCTACACAGGGAGTCTCGGCTCAGTCTGGGACCCGGTTTGATCTAGCGCTCAGAGAGTTTCGAGGAGAAAGGTCAAACAGAAAACACTAAACGAAACCAATTCTGGTTCGGTGGTATCAAACTGTCCGCGACGATACGGAGCCGCTCCAAACCTAGCACACCCAGCACCTATGTCTGTATGCATATGCCGAGTGGCTGTGTTTCAGTCTCACTGTTTGTTGTGCTAAATGAATGTTTGGGGTAGGGCGGCCGCCCCTATGCTTCATCCTGGTTTGAGGTTAGCAGACGACGGTAGAGGACCCTACAGCGAGGCCAAAGTTAAATTCGACATCATATAATTGGCATCAGTTAGAATGACTATAAAGAGGAGGATGAATTACCAAGAATGGGATTGTATCATCAACAAACACTTGCTCACTCACACTCACACTTGTAAACACAACAAACATCCAAACCATCCAAACCATTCAAACAAAACAGTTCCAAACCCACCATCACCACCATCCATCCAACATCACCAAAATGCCCTCTCCCATCAAGCTTTTGGCCCTTTCCGCCAGCACAGTCTCTGCTGCTGTCCACGTCGTCAAGGTCGGAGACGGCGGGCTCAAATTTACCCCTGATCAGACGATAGCCAAGATTGGAGACTCTATCGAGTTCCATTTCTATGAAGGCTTCCACTCCGTTGCCCAGAGCAGCTTCGCCAAGCCCTGTGAGCCCATCAACAGCACTGCCTTCTTCAGCGGTGACCAGAATGTCAAGACCAAGGTCAGCGATAAGGTCTTCACCATCGAGGTCAAGACCGAGGATCCCATCTGGTACTACTGCGCTGTCCAGGGACATTGCAGTTCAGGCATGGTTGGGGCGATCAATGCTCCGTAAGTTGCACTATATTGTAATAAATAGTACATATGCTAACATAACAACAGCACCAGCGGTGCTAAGAGCTTTGACAACTACGCCAAGGCTGCCGTCGACTCTAAAGATAGCTCTGCTCCCAAGTCTACTGGCGGAGGCACATTTGGCGCTGCTGAAACCGGAAGCGCCTCAGGTTCTGCCTCTGGTACCGCTACCGCCACTGCTACAGAGAGCGGAACTGCTGCCAGCGCTTCAGCAACAGAAAGCGGTAACGCTGGTATCGAGGCTCGAGGACAGATCCAGTGGGGTCTTATGAGCGGTGCTATTGCTGCCCTCTTTGGCGGTTTGATGATGTAGGAGAATCTACTGCCAGTCAACGTTGTGTTATGATTCCAGCCCTAGAGGCATTGTATTTGTTTTAGCTAGCGAGTTACTAGTCATGAAACATCATATATAAGATATACTTAATTAAACCCAAGTGTTTATTCAGCTGTGTTCATCCTTAACTTGTGTTCCTTACACTGCTTTGTCTTGCGACCTGATCCAATCTATTACTAACCCGCCGAGCCAGCCTCGGTCCGCTAACATAATACTTTCTTTTGGTTACGGGAATAGAAGCCAAGACTGCCGGAAATAAATATTCTATCACCGATAGAGAATATTCTCTGATCGCGGGTAAATTATTAGGCAGTATTAAAAGACTTATCTTCCTGTTCTCGGCGACTGTCTTATCATGTTTGTTGTATATTCCATCCTTCTGTTCAGCGAAGATGAAAGAGAAAAGCCAAAGCCAGGCCTCTTCCAACACCGAAAACCCTCCGAGACATGACCATGACGATATCAGCATACAGAGCACTGAGTCGGAGACTCCTGGGGGCCTCGATAACAACAATACCGAGAAACTTGGCAGACCGCCACATAATGTGTCAGCAACTCAAGCTGACGAGACGATAATGGGTGACCCCGAGAGCATGACCAGAGTCTCAAGCGGTCCAGCATACAGCGTTTTCTCAAAGAACACAAAAAGATGGATTCTAGCTTTGGTCACAGCAGCCAGCTTCGTCTCACCTATGACAGCCAACATATACTTCCCCGCTATTCCCCCTATAGCCGAAGACTTGAACATATCTGTGTCACTTGTCAACCTCACCTTGACATCTTACATGATATTTCAGGGGCTATCACCAACCATATTCGGCGACTTCGGTGATATGGCCGGACGTCGACCCGCTTATATACTGGCCTTCTTAATTTATATATGTGCAAACATTGGTTTGGCCCTGCAACGTAACTTTGTTGCGCTACTGATCCTTCGTTGTGTTCAGAGTGCCGGCAGCAGTGGTACTTTGGCCCTTGGTTTTGTTAGTTAGGTTTGCCTATACCTATGTTTGTAGTTATTTGCTGTTTGCCTTGCTACCTAATATGCATATAGCCTATCTAGGCAGCAAGGACAAACTGATGATGCCTATAGAGGCAATCATCTCAGGGACTAGTATAAATAGTCCCCTTTCTTCTAGGCTAGACTTAATTCTATTAAGCCTTTCCTTTTCATCTAACAGGTTTTGCTGTGGTAGCGGACATATCCTCAACAGCTGAAAGAGGAAAATATATGGGCATCGTTGGAGCCGGGATCAATGTTGGGCCTGCTCTCGGGCCAGTACTGGGTGGTATTCTGAGCCAGTACCTTGGATGGCCTGCTATCTTCTGGTTTTGTGCCATCTTCTCTGGTGTCTGGATGGTCCCCTTTATACTCTCCGCTCCCGAGACGTGCCGCAAAGTCGTTGGCAATGGCTCGATAGCACCACCAAAATGGAACAGGTCACTACTTGATCTTTACAGCCACCGAGGAGATGTTACAAGCCAGAATATTCCGAAGCAAAAGCTGAAGTTTCCCAACCCATTGAAGACACTTTACATCGTCTTTGAGAAAGAAATGGCTATTATTCTGTGTATAAACGCCCTGATTTACCTTAGTTTCATTTTAGTGGCGGCTACCCTATCAACACTCTTCAAAGAGACGTACAGTTATAATGATCTTCAGGTTGGTCTTTGCTATTTGCCTTATGGATTTGGCTGCGCGTTGGCCGTTGTCGGTCAAGGATACGTCTTGGACTGGAACTATCGACGAATTGCGAAGAAGATTGGCTTCACTATCAACCGTAAGCGAGGAGATGATCTGGGCAAGTTCCCAATCGAGACTGCGCGAATCCAGCCGGTCTATCCAACGCTCCTCGCTGGTATCGCGACACTTATCGGGTATGGGTGGGCTTTGCAAGTTGAAACTTCAGTTGCTGTCCCATTGGTCCTTGTCTTCCTTATCGGCATGTTTGTTCCAACCTCATTCAGTGTTCTCAATACCCTTATTGTTGATCTTAACCCACATGCTCCAGCTACAGCAACTGCAGCTAACAACCTTGTGCGATGTATGTTTGGAGCTGCAGCGACGGCCGCCATTGATCACATGATCGCAGGAATGGGTAGAGGGTGGTGTTTCACGTTTCTTGCTTTACTGAACTTGGCCATGATCCCGGCTTTGAGACTCATCGACAAGAAAGGTATGCGATGGAGGGCAGCCAAGGCAAAGCGAGAAGCAATGAATGCGGCATAGCTATGCAACTCCAATTATTTATCTAGTCATTTATCGTACCAATAGACAGGTTATAAAGCTGCCACAGCGAACTCCAGAGGCTCTCTTTGCGCCTCCCACATCAGCCAGTCGGATCGTGTTGTTCTAGACATTGTCAGTAGTGTAAAAATGATGCATACGGAGATAAATCCTTACGGTAATAGACCCATGGCATTGATCTTCCAGATTCCGACACCAAGCGCAACCAGCTGGCATACCACATACACAAACTTGACCTGCAACAATTGGGAGGAAAGAGACTCTGACTGGAAGCGTTCGAATGCCTGGTTCGTGTTCATCAAGCCCATCAAAGGGTTCTTGAATGCCATAAAGACCATCATGATACTGAAGATCTGGAGAGAGTTGCCCGACATGTACATCATGATGGCGGTCATGGGAAGACCTTTGACAGGAGCCAGCGCGACTTCCCAGGCCTTCTTGAGCTTCAAGGTTTCCATCTCGGCGGTAGTCGGGGGCTTGCGGGGCTGAACCTTGACAGCATCCTTGTTCTTCTGTTTGACGTGTTAGTCTTTGATATTTATTGATCGAGCGATGGAGAATGCGCGTGCCTTGGAGTTGGTTACGGTTGTTCCGGAGCTGAAGCCAGGAGGATCCTGAACACCAGATTGCTTGGACTTGGCAGCAGGAGGGCTCTCGAGTTGAGAGACCCAGATAGGGGAGGCAGATGGGCCAGCCATGATATATCGCTCGTGCTGTCGAAAGTCGTTGATAGAGATTGAAGGTATCGGATTGAAGTTCGCAGGCAAGGATGTTTAATGGTTGATGTTAGAAGCTCGTGGCGGCAACGTTGACGTGGACTGATTGGGTTAAGTTGATGACTGTAGCCCACCCCCATGTGGCATATTCGACATGTGGCGTAGCTGTGGCAGCTGCAATTTCGGCTTAATTGCAACCCACTATCTTATCAGCACCTATTTGGCTTACATTACTCGAGTCTAGTGATCCCCTTTCCCGACTCCGACGCCGCCGATTCGAGACGTGAACGTTCAAATACGATCACAATAAACGTCGCAAACAAAATTCGAGGAAACCAGCGCTTCCCCTGCTTCCCCGAGTCCAAAGAAGCCTCGTAACGATAATCCACGACCGAGAAGCGACATCACAGCGCCTTGCAACCGTTGGCATCTGGCGCACATGTGACCATCCCCTCCCATCTGCCATCCACCATCCACCCTCTACGACTTTGCGCTGGGCAACGCATCCCCGCCCAATTAGATTGTGAATATCGAAAAGACGGCTGAAAATACTTGGAAGAATTCAAAGTGAGGGGCTGTCAGGTATAGGGCGACTATTCCACATTCAACGTTACCGAAACGCAGTCCCAGTCGCCGTATAGTCTTTGGGATACAAGTACAACACCATGTCGAGCTCCGCCGGTGGAGGGGACTCCAAATTGTTTGCTCGAGTAAGCCTTCCTGACCTTCTATCATGTCTCAGCCTCGTAGGACCTGAGGTCTTATAAGTCCTTGAACTTCCACTTCACTGAAACTCGACTTTTTGTCTCCTTTATCCCCTCTTGCTTTTGCGCAGACCTTGTTGCGCGAAAAGCCTTCGTTGCATCAGATCATACTTCCTGTTCAATGTCACTATCGATACATGGTGTCGCAGCGCCGCGAACCATGTAATGGTCGCCATGTTTCTCACATATATGCCCCCAAAGTCACTTTATGATGGCCCGAGACTAAATAATATGCAGGGCAAAGTTGCCGAGTTACGCCTCGAGCTTAACAGTGGAGGGAAAAAGGACAAGGCCTATACAGGCAAGAAGATTGCCCTCAAGAAGATTGTCGCAAATATGACCATGAGTAATAATGATATGGTTGCCCTATTCCCCGACATCATTGGATGCATGGGTATCCAGAGTTTGGAAATCAAGAAGATGTAAGCATTTCGATATCTGGAACTCGCTCAGAAGCTTATGTTAAATAGGTGCTTCTTGTTTCTGGTCAATTATGCCAGGATAAGACCTGAGATTGCCGTAAAGGCAATCCCTGTACTGGAACATGTCAGTTTACCGAAGACCACTCTAGGAGTAGTACTGACAAAGTGTAGGATATGGAAGACCACAATCCTTTGGTACGGGCACTGGCTCTCCGAACAATGTCCTACATTCATGTTAGAGAGTTTGTTGAGGCTACTGTACCAATAGTCAAGCATATGCTGAAGGACAATGACCCATATGTGCGAAAGACGGCTGCCTTCTGCGTCGCCAAACTTTACGACCATGACCGACATATGGTGGAGAACTCAGACCTCATTGATCGTTTGAACTCTTTGCTGCGGGATGACAACCCCACAGTTGTTGCGAGCGCTCTGGCTGGACTCATGGATATCTGGGAACGCAGCGACGCCATCAAACTTACTATTGACTATAGCAATGCCTCCAAGATGGTGGCCATTCTCCCTGATTGCTCCGAGTAAGACCAATCACAGTACATTTGTGTAATTATCGCTAATCTTGTGTCAACAGATGGGGTCAGACATATATCCTAGAGGCTCTCATGTCCTATGTACCACAAGAATCCGGAGAAGCGATACTCCTAGCGGAACGAATATCACCAAGACTGTCGCATTCTAATTCGTCGGTCGTGTTGACCTGCATTCGGGTGATTCTGTATCTGATGAATTACATCGCCGATCAGAAGCAAATCTCGGCTCTCTGCAGGAAGCTCTCACCACCCCTGGTCACACTTCTCGCCAAGGGTCCTGAAGTTCAGTACCTCGCTCTGCGAAATGCTCTGTTGATTCTCCAGCGACGACCGGAAGTGCTCCGAAACGATATACGTGTCTTTTTCTGCAAGTACAACGATCCTATTTATGTCAAGGTCACAAAGCTGGAACTTATCTTCATGCTTGCCAACGAGGACAACATCGATGAGGTGTTGACGGAATTGCGAGAATACGCCACTGAAATTGATGTTCACTTCGTCCGCAAGGCAGTACGTGCTATCGGTAAGTTGGCAATTAAAATTGAGCCAGCTGCACGACGATGCATCAACTTGCTCCTCGAGCTTGTGGCAACCAAGATCACATATATCGTGCAGGAAGCTACGGTGGTTATCCGAAACATCTTCCGCAAGTACCCCAACCAATATGAATCCATCATCAGCACTCTTTGCGAGCATCTGGATTCTCTGGATGAACCGGAGGCCAAGGCAGCCATGGTTTGGGTCATTGGCCAATACGCAGATCGGATTGAGAACAGCGATGCCTTGCTAGAAGACTTCCTGTACTCGTTCGCAGAGGAGCCTGTCGAAGTGCAGCTGGCCCTGCTCACAGCTACAGTGAAGCTGTTCATCCAGCGACCAACCAAGGGTCAAGAATTGGTCCCCAAGGTTTTGAAGTGGGCAACTGAAGAGACGGATAACCCTGATCTTCGAGACCGAGCGTATATGTATTGGCGCTTGTTGTCTACAGATATGAATGCGGCGAAGCAGATCGTGATGGGAGAGAAGCCAGCAATTACCGCTGAGTCAGAAAGACTCGATTCGACGACGCTGGAAGAGATGTGTCTGAACGTGGGAACTCTAGCCACGGTCTATTTGAAGCCGGTGCAGACCGTGTTTAGATCTGCTCGACCTCGCAAACTCCAGGACTCTCCCGCATTGCAGAAGCAAAACCTCCTTGTTGCCGCAGACAGCCAAAAGAGCATAAGCATGTTTGGCAACGCTGGAGCGGCAACGGATATTGATCCAAGAAGCCGAAACCCGACATCAGGCAATGGTCAAGGGGACCTCGCGCAAGCAGTCAACGACGCAGATGCCTACTTTTCAAGTATTGGAACGCAGCAGCAGATGCAACCGATGCATGATCAAGGGGATGATGTCTTTGGAGGAGGTAATGGCCACTCGACGGGATACGTGGTGAGCGCACATGCACCTCAAGCGGTTCTTCAACCAGCCCAGGGTGCTGGCAGTAATGGTGATTTGTTAGTGCTATGAGTGAGTGATACCTTTGTATACTAGCGATGGGAGGCATAGTCAGAAGCCAAGCCGTTTAAGCATATCCGTATTAGGCAGGAATTTGTGATGGAACTTGTGGGAGTACAATCTGGCGGTGCGTCCAGCTCCAGGATCCGCCCAAGGGTTGCTTCATACTTGTATGAAATTATTACATATTCTCATATGTACAAGTTATGATAAATGTTGAGTTTTTTTTAATGATAATTTGAGCATGCTTCGTCATACTTATTCGAACAATCTTGCCTCTTGGCACTGAGGCTGTCTACAAATTTCTCCGTTACCCCATCTTTCTCTCATTCTCGATTTGAAGGGAGGCATCTGCGGGTGACTGCTCCGGGGAACGGCGTAGACTCGATTCGGCTTGGCCCGATAACCTTATTCCAGATGCCAATTGGGGCGAAGCACATTAGCAGAGCCTACCATTGTATCCAAAACCTCCCCCAAGAGGTCACATCTGACCAGGGGGTTTGAGGCGAAGTCTGGAGTACGCTAGAGTGAGACTTGGCTTGCTGGTCTGGCCTGGTCTGGTCTATAAAGACAGTGGGGAGAGACATGTCGTTGATGAGATATAACGACCTTCTGAATGTATGCAAGTGGGCTAATCCGTGGTCTTGTGCGGGATATATCCGATGTATCGGTGTGTGAGCGGCCGTACTAGACCGTTGGAGAGGGTGTTCCTTGTGCCTTTTCCTCGGTGGAACTTTGGGGATTCAGGAACAAGCTCCGAGGCGTACCAGTGATGAGATCTTGAGGGGTGCATGCCAGTTGAGGACCCTTAGATGTGCTGAATATGCAACTATTGGCTATAGCTTATGTTGGATTGGTTGGTAGACAGGTAGAATACGATACGTTTCGTGTAAGTGGCTCGCTGATTCATGAATACAGCCTAATAGTGTAAGCATAAGAGCCAAAAGAGCAATCTATCTAAGAGCCACTGAAATATTATCGTGAATAATTCATACGTTAGAGATTGGACGAAAGTTATTCATCATGTTTGTCCTAGTTCTCCATATTCAATAGCTTTCTCTTAGTCAAAATACAGTGTACCAAACAGATGGCTTGCGCCGCTGGGGTCTTGTTTTCTGCTTGGTCTGGGCTAAGTCGCCTGGAAGCGGCACAGCCGGCTTCCGTAGCCGCCACCTTTTCTACCTAACCTTCCAGTGGCTTTTACCTTATCACCCGCTGAGAATTAACTCCGTATGTACACCATGACATCTTGCTCAGATTGTCAACTATATGCAATAAATAAAACCTGATTTTGTTTTTATCTTTTTTAAATAAAAAGACTCTGAGCTCTAGAAGGGAGATGACCTATACCATGGAATTTTCTTACTTAGAAGCGTCATGTTCTGAGTGAATTCATTCTCCGAGGTAGCGTTTTACTGACTCCGTTACTGCTTATGTACCTGCCCGACTCAGGTTGTGGTAGGTGATAGAGCCAGGGCAGGTACCTTCCCTTCCATTTTACCAGTAAACCTAACCAAACGGAACTGAAGGCAACTGCCTCACCTCACCTCCCTACCTAGGTACCTCAGGTAGGTAGGTACCTCACTAGCGGTACGTTGCGCCTGGTACACCGTAGGTTTGTTTGACGAGTCACTTCCGTTGACTTTGTTTATCACGAGTCTTGTCATTGTCTTGTTCACAAACAAAACGAGTCAAGCAAACGATGATTTCATTCCATCCAATTCATTCGTATCACTGAATAACTAATACCCCCGAGTGGCACAAATCGGTTCGCTGAACTTTTTTGAGTGAGCGCCAACATCTGCCCGCCAAGTAGTTTACGGATCACGGATACAGCACTGTATTAGGTGTCGTCACCTCGGTCTGGGCTGGAACTTACCTTGTTTAGCTATCTTGGCTTTCTTACAGTAGGCTACTTTCTCGCATTCAGGATTTATCGTGTATCCGGCAACCGACTTTGCCGGTATTCTCAACGGCCTCGTTATCTCTGCCATCAATTGTGTGCCTCGAATCCGGCTTGGTTGAACTGATCGACAACAGCTGTCAACAAAGCAGTGCGGCCCCTTTCACTGCCGAGTCGCCCTGCCTGTCTCGATCTCTGCCTGTCTCTCGTCATTGTCACTTTATCGTTTCCGACAATTGCAAGGGAGTCGTCTACCTAGCTCAAGCCAAGCGCCCCCTCGTTCCCCGTTCCCTGTCAGGCAAAGCGTCCAGCGACAGCGACACCACCAAAGACAAGAGAAGTCCACTCTGTTGCACCGTCTCTCACTCCACACGGAGGGCTCCACGCTCCAGCCGCTGGCCGCCAGGGCTCCTTGGCTGCTTTGTTTTGCTTCGCTTGTTCAATCACTGTCTCCCCATCAGTTTGCCTTGTACGGTGCTGCACCACGAAGCGATTCACTGCTACTACGTACTGCAGACCCGCGTTCCTCAACTCTGCCCTGCCTGGTTGTCGCGTTGCATTTGCATCTGCTTTATGTCTGAGCGTTTTATCTGAGTGGACGAGGCTCCGGGCCATTCACTGCCCCACCCCCGGTCTTGCGGCCCCCGGCCTGGGCGATCCATCCTTAGCCATCTTCCCAGCGAACTTGACGTCTTTCACTTTTGCTCCCGAGACCTGGCCACGCTACGGATACCGACTTCATTCATCCACATCTCCATTTCCATCCACTTTCGCATTCCTCATTTTCATACGCATCTTTGATCCGACATCCTCAAATAGTCACAAAATTCGCATCGAATCGGACTGCTAGCGAACAAACCACTCGTTTACGCCGCTCTTCCTCTCGCGTTCTTCCCTTTCTTGCGTGGTGTGACCTCAGATCACATCCTTACCGCGCCGCCATCACCCTTCACCCAGTATGTCGGCTCCAGCGGACTCCACCATGAGTGGTGGTAAGGCTGCGCCAGTTGAAACTTCACGGCTCGAACAGCCTAACGATGCGGTAGCCATGGAAAACATTGCCCAATCCTCCGAGCAGGCGCCTGCCGATCGCGCCCCCGAATCCGACGATAAGACCGTTATAACTGAACCAGCATCGTCTTCTGCTGTGCCAGCTACATCCGAGAACACCGATAACTCAGCAGCCACTGCAGCAACCTCATTGAAGGGGAAGGAGAAGGATACAGCTCATCCTCCTCCACCACCTACTAAGCAAGACTCGAATCTAGGCATCGGACCTGCTGTAGACGACATCAGAGAAATTTCAGGGGGCTCTTCCGACGGACCCGTTTGCAACATTACCCTTCTCCTTACTTCAGGAAGCCGACATCCGTACAAGATTGATGCTAAGTACTTGAGTCGGAGGAGCGTGGATATCCCAGACCAGACGGAGAGTGGCCTTCCGGATCCCTTCAGTATCAGCGTTTATACTCTCAAAGAATTGATATTGCGCGAATGGCGCAGTGATTGGGAAGCAAAACCATCAAGTCCCAGCAGCATTAGACTCATTCATTTCGGGAAGCTCCTAGATGATAAGGAGCAATTGAAAAGTAAGGCTCGCCGTCGACCTGAGATAAGGAGCATCATTTGCTAACCGCCCCATAGAATATCAACTTTCAACCGAGAGCCCCAATGTTGTACATATGAGCATTCGGCCACAGGATCTTGATGAGGAAGAACCCAAGGCGGGAAACAAGAACCTTTCATCGAGCGGTGGTGATGGCCAACGTTCGCGGGACAGCAATTGTTGTATCATTTTATAAGTGAAGGCCACTTTTTTTACTACAGGCAACTTCCAGACTGACTGTGCTCAACGCATGCTCTCACGAGAAGAGCCAAGTCCAAAGACTCTCAGGCACTCAACGTTTTGAGTCGGCGGGGTCTTTTTAGCCACCGTAGTCTTCACTTTAGTTGATGAGCATTCGGGTGACACTCATTCATTCCTTATAGCTTTTCCTTGGTTTACTGTATTTATCAGCAGAAGCGTATGACGATTCTGCTGTGTGGGAGAGGGGACACCGGAGTCTACATTGGCGTATCATCGTGTATTCTGAGTTATGGGTTTGGTTGTATTTTGGTTCTGTAATCTTCTTCGGCATATTTGTCGACGCGTTATCAATCACAGCGCATTCATAGTAGTATAGAAAGCATTTATGTTGCGATTGTATGGTCTCATCTTCTCAGCAGAAGAACAGACGTTGGTTATCTTGGTCGTTAATCTTCTTGAGCCTGTCTAAAGAGTTGTAGTTATGGTATACAAGGAGATGGCTATGCCGTCGTTTCCTTTGAGACAGCCAGCCGGCTTGTTTACTGGATCTTGAGCTTCTTTTCCATCTCGTCGTGGAATCCAGCAACGGCTCTTGTCTCATCGCCAGTG
The DNA here is from genome assembly GCA_013186775.1 of Fusarium dlaminii. Classification (NCBI taxonomy): domain Eukaryota; kingdom Fungi; phylum Ascomycota; class Sordariomycetes; order Hypocreales; family Nectriaceae; genus Fusarium; species Fusarium dlaminii. Next base: position 307,676 of record JAAOAL010000050.1, on the reverse strand, counting down.
AAGACATCCTCCCAGGTAATCGTAGCATCACGCCCCCTAAGAATATCCTCGTGAACGCTGGGGAGGCCATTCCCAAGGGCCATGGGCCGCCACTCGCCGTTCTGAACAATCTTGAGCTCCATGCCGCGTCGAATAGGCTCAGCCATGCCGTAGGTACGTCGAAGGGTCTCCATCTTGAGAGCCTCCTGAGTAGCCTCCCAGTTCTTCAGGCGGGCTTCGAGGGGATGAGCAGAGGCGGGTGTGGACTTGGAGTCGAAGGGGGATGCGCCGACACCGTGGCGGAGAGTATCGTGGATGCCCGGGGCGGAGGGGGCGGAGGATGTGTGCGAGATGTGAGTGTAGGTCTGGGCGTTGGAGTTGCCGGGGACGATACGCATTGCTTGAGACTTTGGGGAGAAGAGTTAGCTCTCGTGATATAGAGGATGGATGGGTGCTGAAGCTTACCATTTTGAAAGATGTGGTTGTTGCTTGGAAGAAATGAGTGCGGTGAAAGAAATGTGAGTCGTTACTTTAGAGCTTTAGTGAAATCTGAGGCTGTTTCCGTGGAGGAGACGATGCGACGTTGATGGGTGGGTGGGTGGATTGATTGATAGATGGAGGCTCAACGTGCGGTTGATGATGAAAGCTCCAGCTTAAGGCAGCCTTGCGCTGGCGTTGCCGCACTTTGAGGGTACGTACCTTTTTCCCGGCTCCGGGGAGCAAGCTGCAGGTCCGGCAGGCTGACCCCAGCTTCTTCTCGATGAGACCCACGCAGACATGGTCACTTACTTAAAGATTCCGACTTCGCCTTGAGGCAACATTCTCTCATTTACATTGATAATGAGTTTTTATCTATTCAGAGACACTCCGATACAATCATGAGGCCAGTTCCGACTCGTCCTCCAATCATTCGGATTGCCAATGGCACATTCTATCGCCATCATCCAAATTCAGCATCATCGCGTCCAAACCCACCTCTCTTTAGCGACTTGAGCTTCGAGTTGGCTTCTACATCGAAATCACCTCGAAATTGGTGCATTATAGGCCCATCTCTTTCTGGTAAAACAACGTTTCTTCAGGCTTTGAGGGGTAGATTTCTCTGCGAACCACCTATTGCGAGATCATATCCCTACCTTTCTACTGAGGAAGTACCCAAGCGGTTACGAACACCGCAAAAGGCAATTGAGTATGTGGGTTTCGATGCTGAGCAGACTGGAGGAGGGCTCAGTGGTGCTGTAGCAACGAGTGCATATCTCTCAGCGCGCTATGAGTCGCGACGGGAGATTACGGACTTCTCACTAAGGGATTTCCTCATGGGCAACACAGAGCTTAATCCCATGCAGACGGAACCCAGCCAGGATGAGGCTACTATCTCGCCGGATCTTCTTTCTCGAGTTGTCAAGGACCTGAAGCTTGAGCCCCTGCTAGATCTTCCTGTCTCGTTTCTTAGTAACGGGCAAGGTCGAAGGGCACGTATCGCTCGTGCACTTCTCACCAAGCCTGAAGTGCTCTTACTTGACGAACCTTTCATGGGGTTGGACCCGCCTACAGTCTCAGGTTTAAGCCCATTACTTCACTCGCTGGCTGAGAAAGCAAGCCCGCGTCTTGTTCTCAGTGCACGACCACAGGATCCTGTCCCTGACTGGATCACTCACCTCGTGTACCTAAGAACAGACTGCCAAGTGGGATCCATGGGGCCTAAGGAGGAAGTTCTTGGCGGTCTTAAGAAGTACGTCCGTGGAGTCCGAAAGGGTGGACTTACAGAAGATGAGAAGCTACCGCTACATTCACTTGTTGATATCGGTCGTGTACTACCATCGGGGGCTTCTGCAGAAGCCTCCGGTAATATAGGGGAAGCATCATATAATGAGCTTGAGCCAATAAATCCCAAAGCAGAACCCCTCGTTGAGATGGATGGATGCAAAGTTCAGTATCGTGGGAAGATCGCACTGGGTAACTGGACACAGCAAACCACTGACGGTTCTAAAGACGGTTTGATATGGACAGTTCGACGTGGTGAGCGTTGGGGAGTTTTTGGTCCTAATGGTTCAGGGAAAACAACCATAGTATCTCTGCTCTGCTCGGATCATCCTCAGTCTTACTCTCTTCCCATCAAACTATTCGGGCGATCTCGTCTTCCAGAATCTGGTACAGTCCAGCGGCCACTTACCTTCTGGGACATCCAGTCCAGAATTGGACACTCGAGTCCCGAAGTTCATCAGCACATGCCTCGGAACTTGACGGTGCGCCAAGTGATTGAGAATGCTTGGTCAGAAACATTTCGAGCGAGACCGAAGCTAGATAGTGAAGCCAAAGAGAAGGTTGAGGCGGCTCTTCTCTGGTTTGCCCCTGAACTACATCCAAGCTATTCTTCAGCATCGCACGAGAACCTCTCCTGGGCGGATGAATACATGTTTGGTGGTCTGTCTTTCAGCGCACAGCGTGTTGCGCTCTTCGTTAGATCCATGATCAAGAGTCCAGATGTTGTGGTTCTTGATGAAGCTTTTAGTGGCATGGATGATGCAGTACGAGACAAGTGCACGCTGTTCCTTGAACAAGGTGAGGCCAAAACATATCGAGGCGAAGAGATCGTCGAGAGTGACGCCTCCAAGTCTGGTCAGGTCAAGATCCCAGGTCTTTCTGACCAGCAAGCACTAATCTGCATTGCTCATGTCAAAGAGGAGGTGCCAGACTGTGTAAGAGAGTGGCTGTGTCTTCCTGAGGCCAACACGGGACGGGCAGCAAGATTTGGACGACTTGATGGGCCATTGAGAACTGGCGAGAATAGATGGCATGAGGTATGGGGTTTCTAAAGGAAGACAGTGATTTACGTGATATATGCTATATTCATTACTCATACGGCATGTCCCGGAAGATGTGAGGCTGCTTGCCTTTACGACCTGGTCAAAAATAGACAAACCAGTGATAACAAGGATAATTCAAAAGCATCTATTATAAAATCGAGATGAATTAAAGTGTAAAAAATATACGTCACGCCATTAGTCCTAATATGATAGAATTTTGGATTCTGCTATAGGGTAATTTGTGCTTTTAAAGTGAAGCCCGGTAATCGGTACGAATTGAGTATCCGGCCGAGCCCCGAAACCACCAACCACATCAACCTTCCTCTACTAACACCCAACCTCACATGCTCACATTCGTCTCGTGGGCTTTGAATACATCAATCAGCATCAGTTTGGTTGATTTTGTCATCGAATTGTTACTTTGTTCGTCGTATCGTTGAAATGGCTTCTCATGATGCGAATATCGATGATGAAGACCTCACTATCCATGCCTGCTGCGCGCCTATTACCAACCTAGCTCGACCCATTGATTTCAGTGAGCTTGAGTAAGTGAAAGTTGTACGAGAGAACTTTATGAATGAAGTAGCTTACTGTCTGTGTCTTTAGCGAGGAGGAGAACAGACCTTTCTTTCACTGGCCAATCTTTGGACCATTGATAGTAGAGAACGAGAGCAGCGATGCGCGAGATCACTGCGCCAATGAGAGAAGTACATATCCTCTTCCGCAGTTTTCTTTCATACTATAGTCTTATCCTTGTGCATAGCGTTCCTCTCATACCTTCGGTTATCGATATACATGGCCATCGTCTCGGTAGCCATCACACTTTCGTTCCACTTAAAGAACGAAGCCACACCGTTAGAGTTGAGGATGGCAAAGCCTCTCGGGACGATATTCTGGGGACTTTCGGTCTTGACTCTGTTTGCTGGAATGGGTAACTATATAAGTGAGTGTTACTACGCCGTAGTACATGCGCCAAACTAACACTCTGTGTAGCAACCGTCAACAAGTACAGCAAACGGGCAGCTATTGTACAGATTGGCTGGAAGACTCATGCAGTAAGTTTGTCAATGTATGACAAACGTGGTGATTATGTACTGACATCACACAGGTTTTCAGTCTCACAGCAGTCTCAATCATAGGCACTTGTCTTATCCTGCTCGTCATTGCCAAGGTTCGACAACAATCATCGTCCAATTCTTGACATATGTACCCAAAAGAGTCCTTGAAATCGCATCAATACATGTTTCGTTACTCAATAGCGCCTGAGCTTCCGGCACCAACCATGCAAAACACCATACAATAGATAGTGAAAATGAAAGACGTCCATATCTTGGCTCCGGCTGTGAATAGCAATTCCTCATGCTGGTTCCTTGATATCCTTGGCTTCAGTCGCCGCATCTGCACTGGCCGTGCCCTTGTTCTTACAAAAGAGATCACTGGCGTCTTTGTTGCGCCTCGGCTGTCCAAACTCGTCCTCATCGTTTATGGGGCTCGGTGGACACCCGCCAACCTCTTGACGGAATTGTTTTGTAAGCTCCATTGATGACGTTTCAAGCTCTGCAAGCGATGTTGATTTGCCATTCCATGAAATGAGTGGTAAGTCACCTAGTGCCAGTAGGTCACCCTCACGAGGTAATGTCGTGAGCATATCGACTGGGGACGCTGGGTCGAACTTTGACGTAGCACTGTCTGCCTCTCCGGTCTTATCGTTTTCATCGCCTTCGCCCAAGTACTCCTCTGGAGTGTTAGGAAGGTCACTGTGTGCTCCCAAGATAGTGCTGGCCGTTTCCGGTCTCGGGTACAGAGTCACATACCCCCGAAGCTGTGATAGCTGAAGTACATACTCTAACCAGGCCGGATGTTTCTTGCTCGTACTCTTCTTGGCTAAGAAGGCTGGCGTTCCGGTTCCTGTTTGCTGCTTTTCTAGTATGCGTGACACATAGCCATGCAGCTCAACCCACTTGTCTCCCATGAACAGAACAGCATCGCTAGTTGGGGCCTGCCAAAAGAAGGGACTTGAACCACTCTTTTCGCCCGCGTCCTCTGCTGGCGGGACTGTTAGGGGTGTTGTATCATCAAGAAGAGTGCTGGGAGAGTGAAAACTGATGCCCATGATGTTTTCATTCCAGTCCTGAAGAATGGAAGAGTGTGAGTATAGGCTATGAAGAAGGGTGTATTTCACATCTGGCTATGTCAGTGCTTTCTGGTTAAGGGATAGAAGATCACGTACAGTTGAAAAATTGAGGTGAGACCTCAGTGTGAGCTGCCAAGACAAGCACATGATTGTGTGACGGCTTGCTTGGCCAGAACGATTCTAGAAATCGAACTGAGCTCTCCTCCTCATCCATTTTCCGTGGTGAAATTCGATGACGAAGAGAAAGCATCTGCGATTGAGGGAGCTGTCCAGAAGCCTTGGAAGGCCAATGGAAACCAGACAAGAAATTTTCCAGTGGCTTTTCCACAACTGGAGGCAGCTCGACTGTAAGCTGGGGAACCGACAGGGCACTCTTATCGGCCTTGCGCAGCGAGGTGAGGAGTCTTTGTAGATTGGCTGTGCCAACGGAAGGTGCTTGGACTAATATGTCGAAATGCACTTTGTTCCAGGCTGATAACAGTCGGTGAGTATACATAGTAACGAGAAGCAGGGAGAGCTACTCACCAGCCAATGCTGAGGCGTCAAGCTTGGAGATCCACGCAAGACGAGTTTCAGGCTTTTCGGGCAACTCTACAAGAGCAGACCTCGTCCCAGTGATCTGATCCCGTATGGCTTGGAGGAAGTAATCTTCTTCCTTCTGAGTAGAGTCAACTATAATTGCTTGAGGGTGCATGAAGTTCTCAATATAGACTTGACACCATTTTGTTAGACAAATGTGTAACAGGTTGGTTCGAATTGGAGCTTACAGAATGCACGGATAGCAGCGAGTTTCAGCCTCAACTCAGAAGACGTGGAAGCATAATCAGTGCGGGCATCTACACAAACAATTAGAAAGCAGGCCCGGTAGCATTAGGAAGAAGCTCATACCGTGTACGTATATCTTGCAGCTTTCATCGATGCCGTTTATCTCGAAGAGTTCCTTGATGGGAATCTCTTCCCTACTCATAAGCGCAAAATGAACATAGTTCTTTCTTTGCGCCGACATTTGGCAAGCCATTGGCAGAAGAGTAGAGGCGCTGTTGATGCTGGAAGCAGCGAATAGGATGTTCTTGTTCCTCTCATAAGCGCCTCCGGTCCCTTGAATGTTGCGCAACGTCTCTGCGAGCTCTGGGAATTTGAGGGGTCCCCTATGGTAGACCTTGTCCTGTCCCTGTTTGCGCCCCGGTGCAGACCTCTCTGATGCTGCATCGGTCGAGCTATCGGAGGACGATACGAAATTGTATATTATGAAGAAGACGATCGATATGAAGACTAGGTATGAAATAAGGCGACCGACAGAGCTACGGCGGGGAGCGCGCGGCGTGGCCTGCCATTGAGGACCAGATCCCGAGTCATGATAGCGATGCCCTGGGAGGTGAAGGTCGTCGTCTTTTTTATTGGCCATCTCCTCATCCCCTGCCCAGAAGCGTGCCTTTGTTCTGCCGCGTGCAGGCGTCATGTTGTTGTGGTATAGTTGTCGTCGAACGGAAACGTATGGAGCTCAAGAGTCGATAGAGGACGGATAGATAGAGCTCATGGGCACTAGCTTTATCGAAGGTTACCTGGCTAGAGACAGGTATTTATACGGCGGGTATAAACATGCAGAAGGATCAATCGCAGTTGCGATGCGTTGGGCGAGTGTAACAAAAGAAATGACGCTTGTTCTGAATGATTATGTATGAGGATTATTAAAAGGATTGAAGACGATGTCGCTGCTGACCCTTGTTTCCCCAGGACAGGACCTTAGCACAGCGTGGCTCGTGCCTGTCTCGTCACTGTTGAAGTTTGTTTGGTTGGTGCTAAGGTAGGTAGCTTTCAGTGAGCTTCAGGTCCTTTTGGGCTAACTAAATACAGTATCACAGCTATAAGTCCAAATCACTGCAAACAGTTTTAGGTTTAATGTCTCTGGGCAACCAGAAGGATTCATGATAACGATATCGATGTTTATCAATAACATCATATAGACTGACCCTCATGAGACTGCTTCATATCAAAACTATGATGTCCAGAAACGAAGAATACGAGGAGGGATAAGGATGGAAGAATAGGTATGCAAGTTCGAGCATACCTATACAATATTCATAATGCTAGCACGATATATACACTTACATTATTTTAATGATAATTACAACTGATCGATATACTTCAAATAATCATTTACATGTGGCCTCTGAGGTGAGTCTAAAAACAATCCTTGTCAGGCTTAACTCGGGACATTTTTCATGGTGGGGCACGATCCAATTCGCCGTCGCAAAATATTCATGTAAATTTTTAGCCGCCTCTCGACTCGCAGGGAAACTTACACAATAACTACTAATCTTTTATTCTCTGACAACATATAATATTACAATGGGAAAATCTCGAAGAGCCCGTGGCCACGCGGCCCGTAAAGACCCCATCGCAAAGACGGTCAAGCCTCCTTCAGACCCTGAACTTGCTGCTCTTCGCGAGTCAAAGATTCTCCCAGTCATCAACGACCTCAAGAGTGCCGATCCCAAGTCTCGCTCTGCTGCTGCTTCGGCCATCTCAAGCATTATCCAGGATGAGAAGTGCCGAAAGTTGCTTCTGCGTGAGCAGATTGTTCATACCATCACTACTCAGACTCTCACCGATGCTGCTCTTGAGAGCCGTGCTGCTGGTTGGGGTATTCTTAGGATCCTTGCGCAAGAGGAGGCGCCTGACTTCTGTGTTCATCTTTATCGTGTTGATATTCTCACTGCTATCGAGTTTGCTGCTAAATCGGTAAGTGTATTTACTCTTCCAACATGGTTCACATGCTAACACTCACAGATCACTGAGATGCTCCTCTCCAAGGACCTCGAATTTCAAAAACGGTCAAAGCCCGAACAAGCTACAATTCTCAGTATTGCTTCATCACTAATTTCTCTCCTTACCGCTCTCGCAGAAGCTCAAGACGATATCCTTGAGACCATCTCCCGCAACACCACCATCACTCGCTTCCTCTTGCTACTCACTTCAGATGAGCTCGCCAGCAACCCCGATATTGTCTCACTAAGAAGCGATGCTCTGGCTTGTCTCATGATCCTCTGTGAAGATAATGAAGAGCTATCTGACAAGGTCGTCAACTCCAAGGAGTACCGCACTTATGGTACTTTGCTGTCCCTGCGCAAGACCGCCAACAGCGATGGCGTCCTCGCATGTGGTGTCCTCCACAACCTCTTTTCCTCTCTCGACGGTCAGGATATCGCTCTTGGAGCCGACAACTCACTTCTCATCCCCACCCTTTCACAGGCTCTCAAGACATTTCAGCCAGGCCAAATGACAGATGCTGTGGGTTGGGCCAACCCCGTCGAGTACCAACAGCTTGCCCTTGAGATTTTAGCTTCTATTGGAACAACATTGAACACATCATCTGAAGCCGAACCCCAGAAGGAGGAGAAGCCCGAGGTCAAGGATGATGAAGAGATGGGCGATGCAGACGAAGAGATCTCTGATGGTGAGGAGGAGGAAGGCGAGGAAGATGATAACGAGATGGACGACGATGAGCTGGAAGCCGACATGGAGATGGTTACCGGTGCGGATAGAAACGAGGAAGACAGCAACATCGATGATCTTCCCATCCTCAAGACTCTCATTGATAACGCCCTTCCTGAGCTCATCCGCATAGCATCCCTCTCCCCCACCGACGACGCTTCCCTTCGCCTGCAAGGCCACGCCCTCTCCGCTCTCAACAACATTGCCTGGTCTGTCTCCCTCATCGACTTCGCTGACCTTCACAACGCACCTATTCAAAATGCTTGGGACCCCGTCGGCCGCGCTCTCTGGACCCAGGTCATCGCTCCTATTCTCGCAACTGATACTGCTGACATCGACCTCGCGACTCATGTCACCAGTCTTGCCTGGGGTGTTGCCCGCTCTCTGCGAGGCAGAGCCAACACACCGTTCGCTGATGAGCACCGCCGCTTCATCGCCCTCTACCAGGCCACAAAGGGTTCACCTGTTGCCCAGAACTTGGAGGATCCCTTCCAGTCCCTCAGCGTCAAGTGTATCGGTGTCCTCGGCCAGCTGGCCCTCGATCCCGCACCTATTGACCGAAACCGCGATATTGGTACTTTCTTGATTACTCTCCTTGCTGGTCTTCCCGAGACACCAACTGCCGACGCCGTTGAGGCCCTCAACCATCTCTTCGACATCTATGCTGATGAAGGTTACTCATACGACAAGGAGGTTTTCTGGAACAACAACTTCCTGAAGCATCTTGATGAGGCAGTTCCCAAGGTGCGAACTATGATCAAGAGCATTGATAAGCGTGCCAACAGCGAGCTTCGTCTGCGCGCCGATGAGGCAGTGCTGAACTTGAATCGATTCTTGACATACAAAAGAAAGAACAAACCACAGGCATAATTGGTTAAATAAAAGCACTTGATTCTTCGACGTCTATAGAAATTTGATCTATTTCTGATTTACCTCCCATTCCTTTGCCCATGGTATCTATCATACGTCCCATGTGAATCTTTGAACTATTATTGTACTGAATTATCTTTGGTGCCTTTAGATTGGTCCCAGTACCTTGCACCAAGGCCCCTGAAACTATTGATCTCAAAATCTTAGCAGTCCCGAAATAAGATACCACTATATCCCACGTCTAGAGCAAACTGGCCTCTCTTAACACCGTTCAAAAACCCGATAAAGGCCTTTCAGATTTGCAACCTCCAGAACTCCATCTTCCATCAGCGACTTGGTCGCTACCAATCTCGCTTTAAATGCTGGAAAGAAGACATGCTCAATAGCATGTCTGATATGTTGCCGCCTTGCCCGCAACTCTTCTGGGATATCTTCCTCACGAATACTGTCTGCATCACCAGGCAAACTCGGCAATTGTTCTGGAACGTAAAAGGTGGCTAGTTCGCGTACAAAAGAGTCAAAGCAGGCCTTCTCCTCGGTCCAGTCAACACTAGGGCCAAGACGGAGGAGGAAACGAGGGAGTTTGACGAGAGGTGGTGTATACCCTTTCAATAGTAGTGGTAATGAAACGAGCTCGCCAGCAGGTGATATTTCGAGAGAGAAGTACTCAAGAAGCATCTCGCGGCGCTCAATGAGCTGATCCGCTACCCGGTCTACCAGGCTTTCGACTTCGAAATCATCCTCGGGTGAGGTTATAGAGCTCTTCTCCATTTCGGCCGCCCCTCGAAGCAGCTCGCGAAGGTCCAATGAGGGGTTGAACTTGATGGCACCAAAATTACCAAAATCTGTAAGGGCCAGTTGGTAGAAATACTCGTAGCAAGTTCGGCCGTAATCGATCAGATACAGTTTAACGTCGCCTTGGATTGCTGCCAGTCGTCTTTGCTCATCCACGATACCCACGAAAGTATGGTTGGAAAATATCTCGGTTAGATCGTGGTGTGTATCTTCTCTGACTTCGTCTCTCAACTTTTTCACGCTGTTAAGTCGGCATTGTACCAGTTCGCGGGCAACTATCTCGTATTCCTGAGCTTCAGGGGCAGTAGTTGTTGCCGCTGTGCGGTCCATAGAGCCGGTAGACTCGCTTGGGCCAGTTCGGGCAAACATAGATGTAATCTTCCGCTCAGTTGTATCCGTCCTCACTAGGTCATTCGAGTATCTTCGCTTCTTTGATGCTGGAGTTCTTCGGCTTGCCGTGCCGTCACTTTCTGTTTGTGGGGTGGAATCGATCACTTTTGCACCAGGAAGAAGTGTCTGTGTCATGAACGTCCGGCTTGTATCCACTGCAGCAAGTTTAGACTCGATATGCTCACATATAGATTGAATGATCTCATCTTCGTTGAGAAAGTGAACCTCTCTCTTTGTTGGATGAACGTTGACATCCACCCGGGCTGGTTCAATTTCAAGACTAAGGTAGATGAATGGATGACCGTTCTTAGGCAAAAAATTAGCGTAGGTCTGCTCGATTGCCTTCTTTATGTGGGTTGATTCTACACATCGATGGTTGATGAACAGCAGAAGTGTTGTCTTTTTCACAGAGTAATTTGCGTTGGTTGTGAAACCCTCAGCTTTGAAACCCCAACGGTCTTCGGCGACCGAGAACTCCAAAAGCTCGTTAGCCACAGCACTACCGTGGATTTGGCGAATGCGATCAATGACTGTAGCCTGAGCTTGTATTGATAGATTTGTGGAGGCTTCGCCTGCCTTCTTGCAAGCGAATCCAACGCCTTTGCAGTGCACAGCGTACCGACCAACCATATCGATGATCTTGTTGAACTCATCAGCCGGCGAACGAAAGGCTCTTCTTCTAGTCGGGATATTATAGAAAAGGTCTTCCACTGTGATTTGTGTCCCAGGACGGCCTGCAACACCTTTGGGTTCTGCCGACTGGCCAGGCTTTGCCGGAGCAAGCTTCCCATCAAGGTAATGGGCCCTCCATGCCAGGTCTGAATCTTTCGTCTTGGTGGTCACGGAGAGATGGGCGATGTGGCTGATACTGGCAAGAGCCTCGCCCCTGAAGCCATATGTCGCAATGGCTGCCAGATCTTCAAAGCTAGTGATTTTAGATGTGGTATGACGCTCACAAAGAATGGCCAAGTCTTCTTTCTGTTGCAATAGTAAGCTTTGAGGATATGCATATGGGTGATCATTTTATTACCTGGATACCACAACCATTGTCCGTTATCTGGAGCAGCTTGAGCCCTCCGTCCTTGGCGAGGACATCCAGAGAGGTCGCACCAGCATCAACCGCATTCTCGATGAGCTCCTTGAGAGCATGAACGGGAGCCACAATAATTTCACCAGCAGCAATTTTGTTCACCACGTTTGGGTCGAGTGCCTGCAGTCATGTTAGCGGGCGAGCCAGGCCATGCATAAGGCGTTGAAGAAACAGCCTCAAGTTTGCTTACCCTGATTCTGCGAGGCGCCTCACTTTTTGCGGGTAAATTCCCAATAGGCTGCCCATCGGCATTTCTTTTCGTCCCGCTCGGGGGAATATTTAGGATGTCACCAGAGGCTGTTGGGGCACCTCCCATATCAACATCCGCGTCTGTTGCCATTTCTAGCTATGGCAGCCGAGTTGTTGCGCCAGGGCACAAGAACCAGCCTGTGAGGTGGTACCAAGAATTCTTCTAGGGGTAGTCAAATGCGAATAGGTCGGGCGACAAATGTTGTAGGTCATGCGCAAGTTGCTTGATATTTCCTCTTCTCTCACTTCGTTTCTCAGGCGTGTCGTCCCATATCTACGTTTCCCGTGGCGCTTATGATTGACCACACGAGATGATAGCCTATCCCGGGGAAGAGCTTGCTTTGAATCCGATACGTTGAAAAAAGGAGAAAAGGGAGCGGTTCATGCGAGACAAGGACAGGCCGTCAAGGACAGGTTGTTAGCAGGCCTCATTGATAGGCAATGCGCGGATGAGCTCGGCCACGTGACTACATTACGACTCTAAGGTGCACCTTCCATCCAATATCTTGTCAAGTCAATTATCATCTCGACTTCAAGGCAGGCAGGATGCACTCCGAAAAGGACTTGCCGTGTTTGGCGCGTGTAACTTCCAATGATTTTTTGTCGGCCCTCATCACATAAAAATTACAAATGATGGACACGCCAACAAGGATTCAAACCCTCCTTAATTACAGCTGCATCGAACCAACTTGGGATGAAAGACGCATTGGGGGCGCCTCGGTCAGTGACTTAACTTTATTCAGCGCCCAGGAATTAAATAAATAAAAAAAGGTAACGAGAAGAAAAAAGATGACAAATGATAAACGAGCGGGAATTTTCGCTATCTCAACGCTGCGTCAGCTCTCGCCGCCGCGCGTAAGGCGGATCGCGAGCGACACAAATGCAGTCAGCAGTGCAGCAAAGTTACACATATTTGGCAGCTGAAGCATCGTGGTTGGTTCCTGGTGAGGGCTCCAACTGAATTGAGTGAGTAAACTAGAGCAAGGGGTTCATGTGCCTGGACCGTTCTCTTGCATCATCTCTCGATTGTGCCACCAGGGCAGCCTTATAGGGTCAGGTAGGCTGTTGAAGGTACAGCTTTGTGTAAGCAAGATTGGGCTCGTGATTCATCAAAAATCTCCTTGTAGTCTAAAGGCGTATTGCGCATATGCGGTCTTGGTAGCACAGCCTCTCTCCCATGACGAAGGTTGTTGATACTGTCAAGCAGTCGTCGGTTCTTCTTTTCTTTTTCATGGCAAATCTAAACAAGGTTATTTTTATGATATTTGACGTCAGGTTCGGTTTGTTGAGTCATGGCCGGCCCCCTGTCGCCCTTGGACGCCTTGCTTCCATGAGTGTTCTTTTCACTTTCAACCCTCCAATCACCAAGTAGCCGGGCGGTTTCTTGAATGGACTGCAAATGTAGCCACCTCAAGGTAGCGTTGGTGGCTGTTGCTAAAGGTTCTCTTGACTGAAACATGCGTATCCATTTGTCAATTTGGCTGCATCTCTCGTCCGAATTGGGACATGTTAGGACTTATTTCAGGACTCTTGACCGTGAAGAACTGAACGGCTGCCTGAACGCGTAGGCATGGATGATGGATGATGATAATGCGGACTAACGCCCGTGGAAAGGGATAAGAGAGAAGAGAACTCATCGCAAGGTTTTGTTTATGTGTTCTCTCACCTGATGCATAATTGTTTGCCACTGGTGTGTTGCGCCAAGTCGCAGTGCAATTCACATAATGTTTGTGTCTAAGATGCAGCGTTGCAAATGCAGGCACGCAATGCATCTGCCTACATTGTGAATCCATTGCTCCTCTATAACCCACGAAAAGCAAGAGAAATACCTTTCTGTGGCACCTCCAAGCCGCTGCATTGCCTCATTGTAAACCTTGGATAGGCTCTTTCAGCGGATGGTGGTGTTGCTGAATAAGGCACAACCCAAGACAATGTGCACAGCCTGGCACACACTCTCTTTTGTGTGCTGTAAAATGCGCACTACGAAATGCAAGGTACCACGCATCTCATCGTGTGCAGAAGCCAAGTAGTCAGCCCAATGCTAGATTTTTTCCATTTTCTTAGACTAAACAGCTTGAAATGGGTCATTCATTCATTCAGCATTACCTCCTTGTGCCAGTGGAGGCTAGATAAGAGGCAGATGGTCCGCCCATGGTTTGCCTATATCAAGAGCCAAACCCCATAAAAGAGATGGATTATTCCATCTATCACTCCCAAGAATTATTTCGTAAGATCTATCCTTTTACTACTCCAGAGTAGACTCTATAATATCTCTATCAATATCTTCCATATCTTCCATCCTTCACATCCTCGATTCGATCTCTGTTGGCCCATCCCATTCCACTTAGAGATCGACCCTGTACCCTGCAATAAGAACCCAACCCCAGATCCTTCGGCACACGTCTCAACCATTCAAGATGGCAGCAGACTCACTCCCAAGCTCAAACTCAAAGACACTGTCATCTAAGAGGTTTGTTTCACAACGATCCTTCATATCGACCCCCTACTAACAAGACATCTTTTCTAGCTGTCTCTGCTCAGGCTCTAGTCATGGAGGATCATCACGCTCCAGCTCCTCCGCATCAAACCGTTGCTCCCACTGTAGCTTCCGGGCCGGATCCCCACATCCGGGACGCCCCGCATCCGGAGACTGCGACAAGAACGTCCTCGACCACTTCCATCTCTCAAGCTCAGCTACGGTTGTCGCCAATGGAAATGACCCCTTGGGAGCCGAAATTGGTGCTCAATGGGAAGATAGCACGAAACTCGGCCATCAAATGGCCCATCCTATGCCCAAGTCGCCGAAACTGAACTGAGTAATAACGTTACATACAGTCAAAAAAAGGCATGTTGGGGTAGCGATTCGGATACAAGACCAATAGTCGCGAGACAAAGTGTATAACAATTTTATGTTTCCTTTTTGTTTCTTTCCAGAGTTTCATCTGATATTGCTCTTCTCCTCGTTCAAGTATCGATTCTTATTGCAATATGGTACGCACGTCGAGTTGATGAACCTGGTCAAATTGGATTATAGAAGAATTCTAAAGCGTGTTCAAGTCCTAATTGTACAAGCAATACGCGATAAAACACTCCACTATAACATAACCTCTGCATCTATATAAGCAAGATCCTCTCCCTCCCCGTGACATCATCGTCAAGCACCGCCACAGCTCATTCATTTCGATACTATACGGGGCGACGGGTCCTCCTCCGCATCTGCCTAAGCGGGAGTGTCCACCCGTCTGCCGTCTCCCCAACTGCCGTAACGTTCCATGCGCGGACGGATAACGGGGGGCGGACGATGCGGATGCAGATGAACTAACGAGCACTCGGAGAATATTTAATTTTAAAATTTTAGGCAAGGTACCTACCTTATTAGCTACCTACTTTACCTTGTTATGTTAGTACATATGATTTGCAGTCCCGGACCATCTATCCTTAACATTGGATGCCTACCTATCCCTACATACATGTCTTTGAACGCACACGCCCCCCGGGAACCCCCTGCGGATCGCACATCAACAGAGCCAGATTCGGGTATTGACTCGCACATCACATCCTTTCTATTGGATCCATGATTCTGTGTATATCCGAATTGTACTGCACATATCTGTTGCACTCACCTCTCATTGGCTTTTAAAGACCCTTCTCTGGCCTGCCTTGTCCTTGTCCTTGTCACATCACATCAGCGCCGCACTGTAACACCTTCTGGCACCCATAATGCTCACGCCTACGCTTCTGTCTGTGTTACCAAACACGTGCTATTACTCATTGTATCGCGTCCGGTATTCACATCCTCTTCCTTTCCTCTTGCATAATCTGACTCACTCACTCTCCTCTGTTCTGCCGAGTCTTATTCCTCAAGCTCAAGCCCAGGCAAGACATGCCGCCGGCCTTATTCTATGTCCAGTCCCACCACAACGCATCACTGACCTTGTTTGCCCGTTCTTTCACATACCACAGCGCATTCAAACTCAACTAACCCCCAATTCTCTGCTCATACAAAGCTGTCTAACAACAAGACCAGCCTAGCTGAACCCAACTGTATATATGGATATATTTGACATTGCAAAACTGTTGTCGCTCTCCCCAACCTAACGCCGCTGGCTGTAAATGCACAGATGCTTCAGCAACACCACCAGGCCGTATTCACCCTCCTTTCTCGCTCTCATACACGTAACGATACACAAGACACAATCATAACAAGAGGATTATAGTACATGTGGCGTCTTGGTAGACACAAAATCCCGCCGCACTAAAATCAAAACAACAAAAATCAAACAAGCCATGTATCTGGACGCTCAACATGATCCAACTTCCATCTATGCAAATATCAACAACGCTTATCGCCGCCGCTCAGGGTCATCGGGCTTGTCGATCAGACCGTCAATATCAACTCGGTTAGATCTTTCCTCGCGTGTCCGTGGCCGAGGCTGCTCTGGCCCTGGCTGGGCTCGAATTGGTGGAAGCTGAAAAGCTGCTTGAGGTCGATACACGCTTGCAGGGGGCAGTTCGCTTCGGGGAACGTTATATGATGGGGGTCCTCCATACTCTGTATGACTTGGTGATGCAGCATACGAAGTTGAACCCGCCCCAGCAGCAACTCCAGGATTTATGGCGGCAGGCAACTGTGTTGGGGGAACAGCAGCCGGTCGAGATACCAGTGGGACCTCGCTGAATCGACCTCTGGGCATATCGAAGGGTGGCCCTGGCGGCACCGGTGTCCTGTACAGAGACTGTGGAGTTGGCGGCTGAGAACCATACCCATGCGAAGTCTCTCTGGTGGCAGGCGAAGAAGGTAAAGGGTACGCATGCCGGGGTGGTAAGCTCAGGACCATGACAACGACGTAGATCGAACCCTCCTTCTCGAGCCCGAGTCGAACGGGATACTGTCTCGGTTGTCCGTCAGCAGCTCTGAAAGTTATGTATTCATTTCGGTCGAGTTGGAAGCGTCCGATATCCTCTGCACCAAAGCCAAGTCCCTGGATGATATGGTCGAGTCGAGAAAGGATCGGGGGTAAATAGTTCGGCTCCTTTCGTGTTTGCTCCTCGATCAGTTGACTTCTAATCGACGCAACTTTCTCCCTCTCCACAGGAACAACGACATCCCCCAGGTTCTGCCCCTGGAGTTCTACATGGCCTACAGCTTCCATAAAAGTTGGCGATGCCTTCGCAAAATCCATCTTCATGTTCAAGAAAGCAACAGGGTCTGCTCCTCGAGGTCCAACCGATAGAGGGGGTGGGAAAGTGGGAGCGTCCATGTTGGGCCCCCGCTCAGGATATCTCGGATTCATATGTTCCCTATTATCAAAGGGTTAGCACTTCGACAAAATGTCAGGACGCCACGTCATCCGCCTTACCCAGGTCCTATTGGAACGCCCGAAGGGTATATGCTCAATGGTCGCCTCGCAGTAGCATCTTGCGGATGAGGAAATCTGGATGGATCATAGCGAGTTTCACGATCGTCTCTTAGTCGCGGTCGTCCTCGTTTCTTATGTTGAACATCGACGCATGATTCTTCCTTCCCATTCGTGATACATCTCGAACATGGACGTTGTGCTATTAATGTGTTAGCGCTCCTTGACCTTGCGAAGTTATATCAGAAGCGTATATCGATATGTGCATTCCGCTTGGCCATACCCAAGGCATCGACAAGAGACACAACATGCACTTAATCAGGTCGTCTTTTTTATATGACAGAAAGTCCAGTGTGTGGAGACCCAGCCATGGACTGGCCAGGGTGGCATCATCTCCCAATCTTGGAGGATTCTCGAGCAAGGAAAAGGATTTCACAGCATAACGTAAAGGAATAGGATCTCGAAAACATACCATCACAGCTAATCACGAGTTAGTACAGCTAGTTCATATGGACACATAGAGGACCACTTACCGAAGATGCGCTCGTTTACAAGGAACGCATGCGGAGGCAACATGACCTTTCGTTTTCCTCTGCGATTTCGGGGAAGTCATAGGCTGATTCTCAACCACTGACGGGCGGACAGATGACGTGTAAGACGAAGGTGCCCCGGGAATTCCAGGAGGAATATAACCAGATGACTGGGATATAGATGGTCCCCCTGGTTGGATGTACGAAACAGGTCGAGGTACGGTCTCTTCTGTCCTTCGATATGAAAACGGCGGTGCGTCTGGGGGCCCTGGTTGGAATAATCTGGGAAGCGTGGTCTGCATATTGGCAGGTCCTCTACGATCAGTCGGTAATTGTTGATTTGAGTTGCCCCAGTAAGTATCGGGCTGGCTAGAAGCTGAATATCCCATTGGTGCTTGCCCTCGATCCCCAGCGTCTTGGGGCTGCTTCGAGGGGAGGGGCGGAGATCCTGACATGGGTGGAGAGGGATATGCTCGATATCGAGCAAAGGAGTCTTGCTCTGCGCTCTCGGATACCCAGGCCAGGTCTAAGGCAATTTGCGCCAGGTCTGAGATGCCGCGGCGTTGGCCGAGCGGGACGGAAGCTGAATCGGAGACGGATCCCTTGATGACCATGAGGGCAAAGTTGCTATAGGATTAGTTGGCTGGACAGACAGTAACTCCAACCCTGAGCTAAAAACAACAAAGATACACTCTGGGTTTGCCGTCTTGATCTGTCTTTGCGATACAATCGGACTTGATCTGGGCTGACTTCGAGTTGTCGTCAATGGCCACCGGTCAAGACCTAGCTGACCTGGACAAAGAGGTATCTCTTATTAAGCCCCAGGTGCAAATTCAACAGCTTCTTCCCAGTCCGACAACCCCTTCTTTCGAGTTGCGAGCTGTAAGGTCGTTGAAGCTGATCTTGATGGAGAGGTGCCCCGCTTCTAAGATCTGCGGAGCTGAGGTGGCAGAGGAGCAGAAGTTACCAAGGGCATTCGGGATGCTAGGCTGATGGTTGTGAAGGAACACTTCAACGGTAGCGAGTCAGGGATCAAAGAAGCGACAAGCGAGTGCCAAAGCGAGGAGGCGTGAGACGAGATGCTGCACCGTGATACTACAAAGATGCGATCTTGGAGAGGTCCTGGTGATACAGCGTCAAGCCGTGCAGTTGGGAGGTCGAGACGGAAGCGGCCAACCGCAGATTCTCAGGGCCGGAACCTAAGAGGCGGAACCGGGTGAGGTAGGGCGGGTAAGTAAGTATATTCGGGCCCCTTGCTGGCCGGGAGGCCGTGAACACAGGTGATCGGGCTGTGGACGGAGACTGTTCGGTGGCCTACGCTTGGTTTTTGTGAGACTATGTATGCAATAAAACCTTCTCTCTGAGTGGCAGCGCGACTGAGATGCAGCTTGGATGGATCAGGGTTGGTGACAGGGCAGTAGGACCCTGGTTCGGATTTTAGAGTGGCTGCTAAGTCAATCAAGGGTTCCGGTAGATTTCCATAACGAGAATTCTCCGCCTGCCTTGGTCTTTGCAATATGCGCCAGAAGATCACCAGAGTGAGAGATTTGGCGCGGAAGCAATAAGACAGGATACGTGACGGTGATTGGGGCGTTATATCAGCTGGGAGCAGTGGTATAGGCGACGTAATAGTGTGATCAAGCAGAAGCAATATTAGCTACAACCTTCTAGCCTTTGCTTCTCGCTGAGCACCTAGTCAGAGGTTCTTGTTAATCGGTGGAGGGTGCTCTTCAGTTTTGATAGCGGGGGTGTAAGGCAAGATCAAGATGAACAAGGGCGGTCGAGGAAGACGCTGAATGGAGTGAGAGAACCGCCGTAGTCAAGTCGGGCTCGCGCCGACTGGCTGGGTTAGATATCGGCCGTCCCGAAAGGACGGAATTGAGAGAGAAGGGCAACAAAGACAAGCAACGAGCATGTCTATTGAAGCAGTAACAAGTTCTGTCTCTGTATCTGTACCTGAGCAAGGAGAAAACAGGGACAAGGATGAAGTCGAGAATGTTGAGTCCAAAACAGAGGCCTACGCCTGAGACCAAAACTAAGACTCAGACGAAAGACAGAGATGTAAATGTAAATGCAGGTGTTAACAAACTTGACCTGGTACGATACTGAAGTCTTGTCTTTTCGTAAGTAAGGGCCCGCGCAATGGGACAGCCCAGCCCAGTCCAGCCCAGCCCAAGCTAGCTAGACTAGGGCCCTGAGTGTATACTTCAGGGCTTGTGGAGATAGTCTTGGTGGCCCGTTATGAAGGTTGTCGAAGTGCTCAACGCCTGGCCGAGGGGGAGGGGTGCGACAAGGAATACCCTGAGAACCCAGCAAACCTGACCCAACCAGCACCTTAGTGCCAACTTGCTTGGTAACCCTGCGAAGGTGTAAGTCAAGAAGGACACATGATTTACATATGTGAGTTCGTGGCCAAGGATCATGGTAGTCAGCCAAACTACAAAGTTCAAACTAGTGTATGGACGTTGTTTAACTGTTGGTTATTGAGCAGCTTGCGGGTAATTACAGAACTCGAAAGCGTTTTTTTGTCGAAAACCCATGGCATACTTTGTCCAGGAAAGCCGGAAACACCACAGCTCACGACCAAGATAAGCCACTGTGAAGTCATTTGTGGAAGCTCAAAGAATGATAGACTCTCAGGAACCATTCGGACAGGGTGAGTGGCAAGTCGAAGAAAGTCGAGTGAGGGCAGAAAGGCATTGGCCAATTGATGGCCCATGGGCCACAGCAAGTGGGCTGAGTTGTAGTTAATTGATCGTGCCCTTCACAACGCTCATGACTGGGAGCTTCAGACCCCAAGATAATCCAAGTGTCAACCTCATTACTAGTAGATCTGATCTGTCCGCCGTTGAATAGACATTCAACGTCGACGCTGTGCGTTGTGTATCAGTTGCGCGAATACAATGTGGTATCAGCTGGTCCATTGCTGGAAGCCGATTCATTAGGTGCATTGCACGCGGATGTGCACAGGAAGGCCAAGGTGGAGCTCGTATGCGACTGGCTCACAAACTTGTCCTCTGTCCATAATAAACATGATTGATAGGCACAAATTCAGGTACCGAAAGCTCCAAGACTCGCAAGCTTCACGGGTTGGCCACAATATGGGGGTGTTAATTACACTATCCTTTCAGGGCGTGTATGTTAGCGGTGGCTTTGGGGTCATGTTGTTGGCGTTCATGACTGGTACGGATACTCTTGGTGGACTTAGGGTCTCCAGTATAGGTAGTGTTTAAACTGAAGGCAAAGCCACGTTGTGAAAATCGGCATCGATTGTTCGGTCGGTGCTCCGAATTAACGAGGCCATTCATGATGCCTGCGACCGCAATAGGAACTAAGTGAGGTACGGATACAGAGAGGCCTGCTGTCCTGATACTGGGGTCTGGACAAAATTCAGGGGCGCAGGGCCGAGGTTGCAGCTAGGGTTTCCTGAAAACGGGGGCCAAGTAATAGATGGTGATGCAAGAAACAGCGGCCAAGCAAGATGAGATGCGGGTTGGGCCTGTACAAAATGGAGGTCGGGAGTTTTCCGCTCCATGCCTCGCTTATTAGTATCTTGTGAGGCTTGTCTTGAACATAGCTGACGCTTTATTAACCCACTAGGTACTGTATCACCGTGATAGGAGAAGGATAGAGCGCCGTTTGGGGTTTGGGGTGATGGCGATCCAAGCGATATTGGCTCAGACAAGTTTAGCTTTATTGTTCCGGCCGGCAACGTTCAACGTCCATCAGTCCTCAAACGAGCCCCAGTGGCCTGGGATATCGGACCCTGGGGCATGGGAGACCTAGCCCCTTGGCTAGTATCGCGAATCTAGCCAGACATAGCGACAGCGACGGGCGGCGCGGAAGACGAGGAAAAGGTGGCTGGATTCTCACAGGAACATGACATGGCCAAGGTGCCAGGTGCCAGGCGCTAGGCGCTAGCTAGGTGCTTTGGTTGTACTGTGGTAGGTGGTCTTGATCCCTGAAATAGAGAAGATTTGGTGTAGATGTCTCTTCGTCAGTACATACGTCACAATTCTCATGGCAGATAGATTTTAGCTTGTAAGTTTAGTGATATCGCCGTGACATGTAGAGGCCTCACTCATACCTTGTTCGCCTCTTTCCCTTGGTGAAGCTTGTAGACAGGAATCAAGCGACAAGGCCAATTTGAGGAAAGCGCCTTCTGGTTGACACGGGGCCTTGTCATTGTTCTCTACAACAGGTAATTGCATCCATGGCAGCTGCCCTGGGTTTGCCAACAGCTAACCCAGTCACTTTTCGAAGTCGTGCTTACCTCCAACTTAGATTGGAAGGAACCTACCTAGCCAGCTCAACTCCAACCTGGCCAGCGCCGATTAACTTTTCCTAACCTTTGTTTGATATCGCGATCTCTTCATGTGTAGCTACAAACATTCTTCTTATCTTATATTGCCTCCCCAATAAACAGGGCATCGAAATACTGACGTTACAGCATGCCGAGAAATACAGGTGCAATGCCGTGAGATCTGGTGTCAGTGTGCAAGGTTTAGCCCCAGTCAGTTGTACCACGTATTATCCCTGTCCTCTGGTTCTTCAACACTACGTTTTCGACTCGAGACTCGCTCATGCCCAGGAGCCGGATCACAACATGTTGAGCAACACAAGACGATACGCCGCCGGCTCCCACTATCTTGTGGGGGCATCCTTTTCTTCTGCAACCGAGCACATGATCCAGGGGATCGTTGATGACGCATCGCAGGTTCCAAGACTCCGAGCCAGTGATATTAGGAACATCCCGAGTCGATAAGGTGGCTAGGGTGGCAGCTTGGCCCGTGACGAGGGACACCCAGATCTCACTATAAGGTCCTATGCAGACGTTCTACTCACAGGTACGGAGTAGACACTTCGATGATAGGTACAGACAGAGGCCTTCACAAATGATCCAGATGCACTTGCCTATCAATAAAGCCAGAGCAGGCTTTATTTTATCATGGTCAAACATGCTCGCTCTGGCGTCACATCATCTTCAGAGTGCAAGCAGCTCTTCAGGCTCCCTCTACTAACTTAGCAGATGTCATCCCCCCACTATGCGGCTGTCACTGCAAGGCGCATAGTGTCAGGTTGGAAAGCTCTGGGCGGGTCTTCATTTGAATTAGGTACAGCGTTCAGAGAAACATCCGAACCTGGCTGCCTCAGCCGTCTGGTCTTCTCGGCACCATGTCTTCCTTTCCAGCTGTTGCATGGAGTCGCTTCGAAACTGACTCGAGTTGTGTGGTTTGGTGTCTAATCAAGTTTTCATGACGTTGCCCGGTTGCCGTCGACTACTGCAGCCTTTAATAAACGGCTGACTACTGGCTAGTGCGATCCCACCGACCACTCCGAGTTCTATCAGGTAGGTATTGCGCAGGTACATCTGGGCCCTGCACTGCGCACCCAGGAAAAGGAGCAATCCGTACCATCTAGTGAATGCAACAGTACCATCGTGGACAATTACGCAGACAAATTTTCCGTCTTGGTGAGCGCTAGATCTTTAATCGTTGAGCTTGATTTGTGGTGATGGCGGCCCAGACAGATAGACACCCTGTCGCTCAAGCGGGCCAAGCATGGCATGCGCATGGCATACCAGATGAGCCATGTTGCTTATGGGCACCAGTGCATATTATCACATCTTGTCGACGTCTGCGGCCATGATTAAATCTCCGGTTCCAAGGGTGTTTTACGCCGCCGTCACTAATTTTCGACATCGTTGTCGTGCCTCTACATCGGCACTCCTCCTCCGAGCGGCCGCTCCTCATTATCACCCCAGAAAGTCACATTACGACCATGCAAGCTCGATGAAGACAGAGAATCGTTTGCACAGTCCCAATACACACAAACGAGACAAAGTTGTATTATGTATGGAGAAGAGTGTGTTGGCTGCAATACCTTTGCTCACCATTTTAGCTCAAGGTGTGGCACTACAGACTGCTTCTGGAATCTCGTCTAATAACAATAAAGCTCGATTAATGTCGAATTGGCGTATTGACCTCCCACGCCATACAACAGAAGAGGGTCACGCAGTTATATTGCAACGGAGCCTCAGTCTATGCATGCTATAACTTGCCAAAACTCGGGGCATAGTTCTTCTAGTCGCCTCGGGGTATGTTCTCCTGGCTGATGGCCGTATACTGATTCTGATACAAACTGACTATGCTCGGGGAGATTCAAGCTTAGGGAAATTTATATTTGGTGACAGGTCACTTGGCCTTGACTGCAGTAAGCGAGTCTGTGTTGGGCCTAGTTGCGACCGTTATGTCAGACCAGCTCTGGCCCAATGGTTAAAAATGCCCCGAGCCAAAAGTCTGGCCCCTATCGGTTACCCCTAGTTTCTTGGTCATGACAACCATGGCGCCTAGGCAAAAATGCCACGGCTAACAGAAATGGATGGAAGACTGGCAATACATCGAAACTGGCTAATGGTCGTTACTTAGCTGGGAGTCCAAAACTAGTCGTCGTTATATCCACTTGCACGCGATCAGTACGAGATGGTTCCTATCCGCGGTAGTCGATGACACACAATCAATGTCTGATATCTTCTAACTCAACACGAGATGAATCAAAACAAAGCTGAAACTGCATCGATCTACAGCAATATCGGGGGATGGAGGAAAGTCATGAGCGCTCTGGCAGTTGTTGTTCAGCTCAGACCCCGAAACTCGTGTGATCTTTATCATACAAGGCCTAGAAAAGCTCCCGAGGCAGGGATAGATACCTGGGCCAAAACCCTCTTCTCTTCTTCTCGACTACATGCAGCAGGGAGCCCCTTCAGAATTCTGGCATTGCCTGGGATCCACTACTTTGATCATATCTGGCTTGACTCTTGTGGCAAACACATCTGATGCCACATATACTCCGGAGGTAGATGAGAAAGAAAAAGCATAGTTTGTGGTGATCGTCTGTCCATTCATGCAGCTTACTGGGGAAGTGCTATGTGGTCCAGAACATGTTGGTAATGGCTTGTTAATTGTTCGACACCAGCAGTTGTGCCGTTGTGGTAAAACCACGAGGGGGTACATTGCTCCAGGCACCCCTGGTAGCAACTTTTAATAAGCCACGAACCAAATGCTGGGATATGGCTTCACGATGCGTATGTATGTATTTAGAAGTCCTTTCTTACATGATCCAGAACCGTTAGGCAATGACGAAGTAGGTTGGTGGACAAGATTCAAGCCACGATCGTCATATCAAGCCGTCAAATACTTTCTCCAGAGCCCAGCGCCATCAATTTTCTCCTGGAACATTCATTGGTATGTCTAGGGATGATGGTAGACGCTATGTCTATATTTGGGAACTTTCGAGCTCAGGTCTAGGTTGTTTCTCGTTTTTATTCTTTATTTCTCCAGTCGCCCCGACAGAATGAATAACGGTCAACACTACTGGCAACCCCCTGTTCAGCTGTTAACCCCACGTCTGACCTGACAAGCATGGTGGTGTGGTATGTCTGCCAAGCCTTGAAAGAGTACCTAGCCAAGTAGGTAGGGGCCTCTCAGTATGCTGGAGTCTAGCCCTCACTATTGAGACATGGGAGGCTGCTAGGCCATGTCTAGCAGGCTTGATGGGACGAGTCACGTCCTCACCGTAGGTCTGAACTGCAAAGAGGCTGAAGCAGTAAAGTCAACACTGCCGGTTTTCTTGAGTGTCTCACCCACACAACAACAGCCTTAGCAATGGGTAAGAGTTGGCCGATGGGAGGCAGAGCCCATTCCCGTTGGATTTTCCGGCCCAGATTCGACCCCCTTCTAGGTCACCGTATCTCGCTGTTGGCTTTATTCATACACTCAGCGAAATCCATTGCCCAATTGCCAAGGCGGGCTGACTCGATGCTTCGGCTCTGTTCCTGAAAGAAATCTCCGGGAAGGTTATTCGTATAAAAAAAATGTGGCACTACCGGCAGGATGGTTCGGTGTGGATATCGGCGGCGGCGACGGACGCTGTTAATAAGCTAGCGAAGCGTTAGTCAAGCTATCGGGCAATTGTGCTGACTGTGACGTTGGCATGCAGCAGTACCATTTCTTCTGACTCGGTTTGGCTTCGAGTTTAAAAGCGTTGATTGGATGAGAAAGGATATGGCACATTGGAAAGGGAGACCATTGCCTCGAATCCACGTTCTCGGTACAGAACATGGCGGTCATCCCTTCAAGTTGCGACGCCCCCTACCGACGCAAAGGTTATCACATCTGACTAGCGATGCTTCCCGTGTGAATCTCAGACAGGAAAAGCAAGTCAGGGTGTGACCACTGGGACGGAGGCAGAAGAAGGGGCGCAATGTGATGCGATGCAAGGCAATGCAATGCGATGCAAGCTCTGCTTCTGTCCTTCAACTTTGGGAGTTTCATGACGCGGATGTTGTCGGACATGTTAGGCGTGTGTGGCACACCGATGTAAGACACCTGCTAAAGAAATGCTCCTATCGTGGCAAAATATAAGGTCTGGAGCGTCCAAAGAAATACGGTTCAGCTACCATTGAGCATGGGCACTTAAACTGCCAAGCCATGTCTTGGGTGCTGCCCAATGAGTCGGAAGTCCACCACCAAAGAACCAGCTAAGTTGCGAGGGATGAGGGCATTTCGATCAAGCAGGATAGCTCCACCGCAGAAGGACGGCGAGACGGGCACCCCGTCATTGGATGATAGCCTGAGTTATTTTGTACTGTATGTTCCTTAACAGGGATTGTGTTCATTTTTCTGCGTGTCCAGCCCGCAATGCTACCCTACATTGCATTTGCTAGAGACAAATTCTCCTCGAGTCTCAGTGCGACAACCTGCACATCGAAAGAGGCGCCGGATGCGAGATGTGTGTGTAAATATGCTGGGTACACAGCATGAGATCTGACGATCTCATCAGAGCGACACACTTCAAGGGACAAATAAGAACTCTGGAAAAGGCATGAGGCGCTCGGACATATATCGATCTGCGATTGAACGAACACAACTCCAACTAGTGGTGAACTATACAGATCCACATACAAAGTAGGCTCACGTAAATTGCGAAGCATATCGCTGGTGGACAATAGCGAAGATAATAGTATAGTCAGGGATGGATGTTAATATCAGATAGAGCTGAAACTCGAGACAGATAACATCACAATGCTGACCTGCTACGGCTTACCACTTTACTTCATGAGCTTATAGACATCGAAAAGAAAAAGCAGGACTTCTTTTCTAGGCCATAGAAAGACTCAGGTAAGTTCATTGTATCTACGCATGCCTTCCATTAGATCAATTAATTTTGGTACCGTAGGTAGCTTAGCATCACAATCTACCTACTTAGTTTTCTTGCTCCCCGGGGATTGCCAAGTGCTCCCTTGGTTCTTTCCTAGGTAAGGCACCTTAGGTACCGGCTGATAGCAGGAGTAACTTAGCTTGTCCGAGAAGTAGCAGACAGGAGGAGCCAATACATCCAATACAATGGATATCAAATACGAGGTAGGTGGGGGGGCCTAGGCCTTCCATGTTGTAATTACCAACTCGGAGCTTTTTTTTCTCTTCCAGCACCATCGGACTGTCTCTCCAGATTGATCATGCCATCTACATCCTTTACCAATGTTAAGACCGAGTGATGCCATAGGATTGGAATCTGAGAACCATCCGTATGGACAGCTTATTAGCGTCTGATCGGATCGGCAGTGCCAAAGAAAAAAACGGCTTACGACCTTGCAGATAATCAATCAACCCACCCGCTTGCCTGATCAGGCGGGGAAATATGAAAACGCACACGCCTTGCATCACTCAGCGACAGCAGGGAACCCTAACCCAGAACTAAATCACTAAAGATCCATGAGGAGCCTGACCTCTCGTTGGTCCCTTCAGAGAGATACGTCCGCGCCCTATCAGTTGACCTACCAAGCCAACGGTCGGGTTCAGCAACGTGCGGAAATTAGCAACCGCCAGTAATGGAGAAGCACCAGCTACCGCCAGCCTGATCCTTGCTTCCGATGATGACACTGCAGATCATGTATCGGACAGTATCATCGCTCGTACGGGCTGCTACCACTAGGGTCTTTTATTTCAGAATGCCGTAAAGCGGAGATTTAGCACGAGACCAGACGTTAGCCATCATCTTCTTTCAGATTGCCAATGTCGCTACCAAAGGCCTCCAATGCCGTGTCTGCTCATCCCCAACATTTTCAACTTGACTCTGAGAATTTTCCGACATCCTTGAGGCCGCAACCAGCCAACCACATCCTGTCCAGACTACTTCGGTGTGGCGTTCAGCCAAAGGCATACATGGGGATTTGACAGCGATGGCACAGTCCTCATGCTGGCTCTCCCGACCTTAGGGTATCTACCAGGATAAGGCAAGGTCAGTCCCTGCAATGATACGCGCCTCTTAGGAAGGAAGCTCGTGGACACTTTGGGTAGGGACGGACACATGGCAGTGGACCCCCGTCCGCCTCTCCACATGAGCATGCAAACCAACCTCATCAGCGGCCCTAATCACGGTGCAGGACAAGGCAGTTACAACATTGACCACACTCCAAGGCAGACTTTTTACAGTATCGATTGCAGGACCAGGAGATGTCGCTTGTCATCGAATTACCCTCTTGGGCCGGCCGCAGCATGCCAAACCATCGACCTGCTACTTATGGGCCTGAGCCACGGGCTTGATAACCATCAAAGTCTATCTCCTTCGATACGGCACAAAAAAAAGTAACTTTTCATGCAGCTCGTGGGAGCGCTATTGTGGCTATAGCCAACTTGATGTCGTCCATCGTACGACTCCAAGAGTCGCGACCACAGTCTGTTTTGCCCATGGATCCAAGACACTGCAGCTCAATGAGAGCTGTTGTGGCTTTTCTCAAACACCTGCTTCTATTGGTGCCCCATCCCCGCAAATTGGTAGCTAATGACTGAACTGTAAACACCATCAGCGTCATAGGCCATTCCGTTTCTTGGATCCGTCTATTTCATCTCATTAATGTTTGAAACCCTCAACCAAGATTCGATTATGTGCCCGGCAGCTTGAGCGGGCCCCTCTCCTGGCATGGCCCTTTGACACTTTGGGCAGAGCCGAGCCGAGTCCGCTATGAGGATGAAGTTCCAGCAGGCTGGCTGCCAGCTACTGTACGATCATCCAGGGGTGCCATTCATCTCACCAGACCCTGTTGACCAGGGACCTGGGCTTCTTGAAAGACGATTAGCATGAGGAAAGCATACCCGACAGGCTCAGAATGATTTTTGTCGGCGTCGATATTCTTGCTCACGCTCACGATGTGATGTTTATCAGTTTCAGCATGGCTTGTTCAAGCTGGGACTCTTCTTGAACAGAGTGTTCGGCCCGTTGTCAGCCTTGACGACGGCTGGTGCCGTCGTGCTCTGATAGGGGCAGCGCTAGTTTTGCGTAGGTTTCTGCGGCTGGTCTGTTGCTTGAGGCCTTGAAAGACATGATATGACAACACGATGTCATGGGTTATTATGAACCCTGGGGATCAAGCTTCAAATTCAGACTAGGCCGGCACTATCTCATCTCTGCTAGCCCCTCAGGTCGCCAATACCGTACGTCACCTCACACAGACAGCACTATGTTGCGCCAGCCAGATGCTAGCCCATGTTGTTTGACACCTTGTAGAATCGATAGCTTGTGAGCGGTGGAGAGGATGACCCATGAGAAGGCATATCACAGCATGGATGACGGTATCCAATATCCACTGAGCAATGGCAAGATATTAACTAGCAGTAAGACATGGCAGGATTCAAGGTGCTCAGCTTCCTCTGGGGTCGACAGGATCTCCAGTCTGTCTCGGGCATCTCACGCTCAACTTATCAGCGTCTCATACTCACCCCTAATGTGGCCAAGCAGGCGTAAATACTCCTATCCATCTCGAGAACGGTACATTGTTTTGAATGGAAATTCGATATGACTTGATGCAGATTTGCAATTTCGTGGGACATGCCCCTCCAAAGGATGCATGCCTCACAACGCTCAAGAAATGCAACTGCACATAGTGCCAAACTAGGGGTTGTTGACCTTGCCCAGCCAACGGTTTTTGTAACATGCTAGGCCATTTGCCATCGATCTCTGGCGACGCATACTGAACCACAGAGGGAGGATTCCCGAGACATGTATTGTACAAC
The DNA here is from genome assembly GCA_013186775.1 of Fusarium dlaminii. Taxonomy (NCBI): domain Eukaryota; kingdom Fungi; phylum Ascomycota; class Sordariomycetes; order Hypocreales; family Nectriaceae; genus Fusarium; species Fusarium dlaminii. Next base: position 277,912 of record JAAOAL010000050.1, on the reverse strand, counting down.
ACGGGGGACCTGATGACCACGAGCCCGAAGGCCTGGGACGCGGCCGTATGCTTGTAGGTTGTGCCAACCCATTACACGCGGGTAACTGCCTCCTTGGTTTCTCATCTGCTCACATCGGCAATGACTATCACTGTGACAGACATAACCAAGACAACAATGAGGCGGTGGTTGATGGCAGGCCATTGCAAGACTCTCGATGTGGAGCATCTCGTACAACACTTTGCGATACCGTCTCCATCTCCTGAGCTTTCGGCTGATCTCAGAACTCGCAAAGATGGCCACGCGAATTTGATTTCTCGTACAGGCCCACTACCGCGTGCTGAAGTGTTGAGGTGGCTTATTGTCTCAGAGAGCATTGCCAGTACCTGATTTGTAGCGGGGAACTCATGCATCTTAATCAATCTGAGGGTATGTGCTGCGAGATGAAAATGAATACCGTCTTATTGCTTCTTACTCCGATATAGGCCGTCTCGCAGCTCTTGCTCATCAAAGACATTTAGGAACCAAAAAAGTGGGTCCAATGCTGGTAGCTGGAAAGGATACGCATCTGTCTTGCATTCGAACCTGCGTTTTAGATTGCTTGTTGATTATGATCTGATCGTTGATGAGAACTTGGGTGGACTGGCTATCGTGTACCGCCTCGTTGGAACATCTACGGTGCCACCCAAGTGAGGGGCGTCGTGCTGCTATCGAATCTCCTAACGACGAGGAAAAAGCAATTTAGCCCACTCCTGTTCGCGGACCCCGAGGCCATGACACATTATTCATCATAGATCGAGAAGGACTGGGATTAAGATTAACCCTGTAAACCGGAGAATGGAAGAATGCTTGATGCTTGAAGTTGAAGGTCATGGCCTAACAAGCACGGAACAGCAATATGGGGATAGCTTCAGGCGGCATTGGTTTCCACGAGCGGCTGCCTGGCCAACAGTGGAGCAGGGTTTACAATGACGAGGCGCCAGCTTCAGCTCACTTTTACCTAGTGTCAAGCTGTCGATCTTGTGCCTCTGGATTTGGACTACCGGACTCCCTTTCAGCTTGCTGTTAATTCGAGAATGTGGCGTCAAGACTTGCTTCTCTAGATGTCTCTCCTCCCTTCAGTCACCGAGGGCTTGGGCAGGCAGCTAGGGCAGCCATGTGCCAAAGTTGCCAAAGTTGCCACGATGAGCTATGAGGCAGCTAGAGAGCGATAGCTGCATACATTTTAATTAGGCGAATGCTTCACATTCGGAGCCGAGCTTTAAGCTACTTGCCGGCTTGTCTCTCTGAGACTAGTGGCCATCAATTGGATTGAGATTTTGTTGACCTTGGGGTTATGAAATTTCGTCACGAAATATATCTTGGGTATTGTTACAAAACTCTGGATCCGTTGGAGCTTCTTGAGAAGAAAACTTGTGTTAGGACATGTGAAACCAAGACAGCGAGGGATAAGTTGAGAAGATTTTGACACGCTAAAGAAGATATCTGGATCTACTGTACTAAGTGTAGGTATGGAATCTGAGTTGAAAGATGCTAGATGAGGAAGTAAACCGAGACAATGAATGCCGATTTCAAGACTCCTTTCGCCGATCATAAATAACAAAGTTCTGCTCGTCAGAATCGACACTCTAGCTCGGGAATCGCCTGCCGAAGGTGTACTGATGTCTCATATGCAAGTATCGTCCACAACGACTTTCGGAAGATAGCAACAGATCAGCCATAAGACACATCTCAAATCGGGTGCCGTATTCAACGTCCCCTGACCGAGTCCGGTTTGGTGTAGCACGGTAAAATCCACAGACTCGCTTGGCTCCCTGTGGCGTCACGTTTACTGTTCCAGTCTGGTACAGGCTTTGACTTTATTTGAGAAGAAAGTGCATGATGCATCGTCGCTATGGGGCAAGGCATGCAACTTCAGTAGGCGCCACAGTTAGGCCCTTCCAGTTGTCTCGAATAGAAGCAAGTATGCGAGTGCGCAAGGGCGCGATGGCTAGAATCGCCGGCAAGGAGAACGTGGAATCACGGGAGAGGGAGGTTTTGTGAGACGAAGAGCCGTTTGGTGAACCGGATAGATGCGTCGCAAAGAGGGCTGGTTTGGGCCATCTCGGTGAGGCTAGATAGGCCACACCTGTCTCAAAGGGCAGACTTGCGGCGCGGTCGAATAGGTCGCCACGGATCGTTTCAAAGACGCAGAGAAGGCTGATGTATACCGGCGAGATATTGTTCACGGGCGATAGCACAGCTAACACAACTTGTCCATAGCATTAGAGTCGACTCTCGATGCCTCGGTAGTTAGTGTCCTCTGCCCAATGCGAGTCTGGCCAGACAAGACGAATCGCCTCCCAGATATGGCTATCCAAGACATGTGTCAGTGAAACCATAATCCTGTCGTCGGGGCATATAGGCAACAGGGTTGAGAGTGCTACAAAGAGATTGCTTTAAGTAAGGGGTAGCTTACCTGACGTGAAGGATGTCGAGTCCATCTTTGACCTCCTGCGGAAGATCTTTGACATCCTTGCGGTTCTGGGCCGGAAGTAACACAGTCTTGACGCCAGCTCGGAGGGCGCCGATGAGTTTCTCCTTGATACCTCCGACGGCTGTAACTCTGCCCCGGAGAGAAATCTCGCCCTGTTTCACACAATAATGTTAGCATACTGAGTCATCTCAAGTCCACAGCGAGTCTAACGACATACCGTCATTGCCATGGTTGGTGGTACCGGCTTCCCCGAGAACAAGGAGATGAGTGCAATGGCCTGGCCAATTCCGCTGCTGGGACCGTCCTTGGGAATAGCGCCCGATGGGCAGTGCACATGGATACTGCGCTCTTTCATAATATCCGTAGTGGGCTCTGGAGTAAGACCCAGCTCGAAAGCATGTGCTTTGACCCAGGTCAAGGCAACCTCAACACTCTCCTTCAGCACATCGCCGAGTTTGCCTGTGAGCTGAACCCGCCCATTGCCGGGCATATCAGCAACCTCAATAAAGAGGATGCTTCCGTTACCACCGGAACTGTAAGCAACTAAGCCCGTCACAATACCGGGGCGGCTCGTCTTCTCAGCAATCTCTTCTTCAAACTTCTCAATACCTAGGATGTTCTCGATATCCTCTACACTGAGATCGGAACGGTAATCATCTATGTGACCCCCATCCTTGGCTTCGGCATACTCGACAGCTTTAGCACGGCAAACAGAGCCAATTTCACGCTCCAGGTTGCGGACCCCAGATTCTCGAGTGTAGCACTCGATGATTTTGGAAACAACTTCCTGGTTGAATGCAACCTGAGACTCGGCCAGTCCGTTGACCCTGATCTGTTTGGGGACCAGGTGCTGCATAGCGATGTGTCGCTTCTCGAGTGTTGTGTAGCCAGGGATATAGATAGTCTCCATTCGGTCAAGCAGAGGGGCGGGGATAGTGTCCAGGCTGTTGGCCGTGGCAATGAAAAGGATCTTGGAGAGATCAATCGGCATGCCAACATAGTGATCCTGAAAGTTGTAGTTCTGCTCCGGGTCCAGGACTTCCAACATGGCAGCTGAAGGATCGCCATGAATGCTGGCCTGCCCGATCTTGTCAATCTCATCAAGCAGGAAGACAGGATTGGCAACGCCGACCTTCCTCAGACCCTGCACAATGAGACCTGGCATTGCCGCGACATAGGTCCTTCGATGTCCCCGAATCTCGGCCTCGTCTCTCACACCCCCAAGCGAGATACGATGAAACTTGCGGCCAAGAGCTGTAGCCACCGATCGCGCGAGACTGGTCTTTCCTACGCCAGGGGGGCCAGCGAGGAGCATGATAGGAGACTTGTCCACCATACGCTGAGACTTGAGGATGTCAAGCTTAGCCATCTCAGGCTTTGCGCTTCCCTCAATCTCTGAGCCTTCCTCGACTGTTCCCTTCTCTTTCTCATTGGATGTGGCAGCCTGTCCCAGTTCCTCTTTTGCCTTCTTGATCTTCTCTTCCACCTCATCGTTGATCGATTGTTTAAGCCTGAGGACAGCTAGATATTCGATGAGCCTCTTCTTGACATTATCCAGTCCATAATGGTCATCGTCAAGCTGCTTCCTTGCCCGGTTTAGAGTATCAGGGCCGAGGCGATCATCCGTGGTGACTGTCCAGGGGATTTCGGCCAACGTTTCGAGCCAATTGCGTGTTACTTGATATTCTTGGTTCATGGGTTGCATCTTCTGAAGGCGTCTCATCTCCCTATCGACTGTCTTGGCAGCATCAGCGGGAAGTTTGGCATTGGATAGTTTGCGCTTCAGCTCATCAAGCTCATTGGCCTCCTGGTCATCGTTTTGGTCATGTCCACCTGGCATCTGTCCATTGGGCGGAACAAATGCCATGCCAGGGATTTGTGGTAGCGAGCCTGGCTTTCGGTTTTGGTTGGTTTCGTTCAATCGATCCAAGATCTGGACGGGCATAGTGGTGAAGGTCGTGATCTTAAAATTGTTCTTGATACCGCCAACCTGACGCTCCAGTAACTCAATGACCTTGGTCAGGCGCACCTTGACATCTAGAGCTGCAAGGACCTCGAGTTTCTCTTCATGTGTGCTCTCAACCAAATTGGCCATAAAGTCGGCAAGAAGACCAGCCTCGTTGAGCTCTTTCCTCATGATTAGCATTTCAAGTCGCCTTGTAAGGACTGGTGAAAGAACCGGGCCATCGCGGGTTCGAGGAAGCAAGGAGGAAATCCTGAGGATCGTGACGAGTTCTCGAGAACGGGTTTTTAAGAGAGCAAACAGGTCTTGCGTCTGTTTATCGGTAGCATTGCCTGGAACAACGGTCAACTACAGGTGATGGGCAAGCGGTTACATAGAATAGCCTACAGTCTTCGTGGAAATATGTCACCTTGGCTTCAAAATAGGGGCGTTCGCGGGTGAAGGAGTCAATTCGGACACGGGTTGTGCCTTCGACGCGCAGCGCAAACTCGCCTGTTCCTCTTCCATCAATGCCAATGATCTTGGCGGCAACACCAAATGTGAACAGGTCAGTCTTTTTAGCAGAGCCGGGAAGGACGTTCTCGATCTCAGCGGGGTCTATATCTTCAGCATCGCCAATGAGTCGCTGGCCATTGCCACTGATGAGGGGAGACGAAATTGGAACGCAGGCGATGGGAATACTGTCGATACGCGTATCAGGGCCCTTTGTAGCAGCTTGCTCGTAAACGTGGGCGAGCAGAGCAGGAATATCGGGACGGTTCGAAGATACTGGGATTCGCTGGACAAGGCCGGGGAGAAGGATGGTGCCTCGCGCGAGTGGTATCAGGGGCAAATTCGCGGTCTGTGGCTTTGCCATGATGCTACTGGTGATTATACAGGTTTAGAACGAGATGAAGCAAACGCTATGCAAAAAGCGATAAACCAAAGAAGAGGGCAAAGAGGATCAAGGTTGGTTTCGTGATAGAAGCAAAAAGAGGAGAAAGTTGTTGATGTCAGAAGCAACTACGGATACAGTGGCCGATGGCCGAACGACGTAGGGTGTGATTGCGGCAAGTCGCTTGGAGGGAAGGAAACCTGGAGAAACACGGGGGCTAACACCGAAGCCGGGATCCATTGGCGGTAGTTCCACATTTCCTGCCGAGGTTCAAGCTACCTAACCGTTGCTAGTCATGGTGATCATTTTTATATATCAAATGATGTGATGCCAACACAGGAAAAGCCGGCGGAGAAGCTTCGGAAAGCTGTAGCATATTCTAAGCGATGCCATAGATTTCCATCCAGGTCATTCCCTAGGTAGTAGTTGGAATCGCTACCGATGGAACATGACTCTTTGGTAGGAAGTCGGCAGATGCATGATCGCTTACCGTATTGGGAGAGGTCCAAGGATGTCTCGGGCTGACAGAGACAGCAATCGAATCGACAAGGGGTTACGGAGTACTCCGTATCATATGCTGCTGTGTATAATAGGAGCAATTCTTCTTAAGTCTAGCAAGATTTGAAAGTTCCATTGGACAGGTTGTTGATTACTTGAAGGCTGGGAGCAACTACCAGTTCAAATATCTAGAGATAGGTGAAGTAGGAGGAAAGATCTTTATAAATAGCTAACCACTAAAGAATAATTATTTGAGCTTAAAATCCTATGTATTCTAGAAGAGGGGGACCCTAAAGGTGACCCTAAGGATGACACGCCAGCGGTATCTATTCATCTAAACTTCAACCCTTCACCAACCTCACCTCGCACCTACAAACCTTAACCTTACACCAACACAACATCGCCAGGGCTAGCAGGAACAATTAAACAAGAAAGAAACCTTGCGCAACCCTAGAAACCAACCGCAACAGTATCCCAGACTCCTCAGGTATATATTATTCTTACTAGAGTTTGCTCTCTATTTTCGCCTTCTCCTAAACAGAGCGCAGAACAAAACCAGAAACCACTCCACAGCTCACCAATTAACAAGTCACTAAACATCCCATAGCAGTAAAATCAAGGCCTTATGCTCATAAATAATCGCAAACCTATTCCCTTTCCCCTGGCTCCCAACAACCATCTCCAGACCCCTTTTACCAAGCATACATCAAATCATTATAGTTATTCCTAACTCATTCAGAAGCCTCCCCAAGTCCAACTCTATCCTTACCTAATGTTACTAACAGCCCACTTACTCTACCTTAGACTTAACATCATATCTGCATCTTCCAGTAATAACAAAGCTACCAGTAAGGTCAACAGGTATAACATAAGCCAGTACCCCTAGTATTACAAGTTTTAGGAGGCCTTAATCAAAGGTGATTTTAAGCCTGGTTATCTCTTAGGTGTTATCTAAATATACAAAGGAGAAAGCAATATCCCTAACAATCTCAAGATGATAATCAATGAATGGGCATATACTGGCTTAACTAATCCCGGGCTGGATCAATGCCAGAAGGACACCAAAAAGTCAAATGATCCTCAGGATCTCCTGAAATTCAAGAAAGAGATAAAGGAGGTATAGATAGAGAACAATCATCAAGTCGCTGAGCTCAACGCAGTCAGGAAGATCGCTGCGGTCCTTAGGTTTCCATCCGCCAACAATGAGGCATTAGATAAGTAGAGTATCACGATGCGACTTGAATTTATCGCTTACAAGAAGAAAGGACACGCGCCAGCAACACATGACGTCTTTATCCGAACTTTGCAGCGGCGTTTTACTTGAACATTATAACGACACCTTAACACAAGCTTTGCTATATAGGACTACAGTCGGGAACTTGCTTGGAATGGAAATATGGGCGTCAGGGATTAGAAAGGACATGGTGATACCCAGGTCTGGGAAAATACAGGTGCAATGGGAACAGGAATGAGAGCAAGGAGTTGGCGTTTCAGTAGATAGTATACAACGAACCGAAATTGAAATATCCCGTTGTTAAAAACCCTAAATATTTAGCGAAGCCGCATAAGCTGTGATGTTGTCTGAGCATTTGACTTGAGGTATATGATATGAACACTCTGGTGGTGTTAAAAGTCTATGGTGTGAAATAGGTCAAACTGAACGTTAATATTCAGTATATATTGAAATGGTTATAACCCAAAAACCCTGCTATATAAAAAAAACAATTGTTAATAAAGATTGTATGCTGCTCTGAGTTGAACGTTAAAATACTCAGTTAAAGGAAAGTATTTTACCAGAAACCTCTAATGTTCTCCTAAGAGTGTCTTAATAACCACACAATTTGACACTACTGATACATACTTCTATAATTAAGATTTTAATATAAAAGAATATTGCCATGTAAAAGCTTATATAGATAAAACTTATTAAATTGCAAAATGCCATCCTTGAAACTATAAGTATTGTTTAAATGACTGACAAATGACAAGCGCGACAAAAGGCATTGCTTCCGTTGATGTATATACTTCCCAAGCACGTGCCTTCTATCCCATATCATCGATGACTAAGGCAAAGCCAATGTCCCACACAGTGAAGGCGGGGCATCATGGAACCCATTAAACCCAGGCGCGTTTTAACGCGTCTCTTGATCTTCACGTCCTGGCCGTGAGCTCTGCCTAGCCCAACTCAAACATCACACAACCACAATCATGTGTAAGTACACTACAAGACACCCACTTTCGGTCAAGAATTGCAATTCTGACTCTTCTTCAAAGCTGCTTACTCTGGATTCACAAAAACAAGCTATGGCGCCCAAGGGGGTGACGATTCTGGCGGCTTCTTCGCTGGTGGTTCACAGCAGGGCAGTCAAGGCGGCGCCGGCGGCAAGGTACATCGCACCCTCTACAACTGATAATTACCACTCTTTCTCATATCTACTAGTCATACCAAGATGAGTCCTTGCGCCCTGTCACAATCAAGCAGATCCTCGACGCCGAAGAGGCATACGCTGGCGCAGACTTCAAAATCGACGGTTCCCCCGTGACACAGATCACATTCGTCGGACAGATTCGCAAGATCCAGCCTCAACCTACAAATATCACCCTCAACATCGACGACGGAACCGGTATGATTGAGGTCAAGAAGTGGATCGATGTCGACAAGCAGGACGATGCTGATCCCGGTTTCGAGCTGGAGTCTCACGTTCGTATCTGGGGTCGTCTCAAGTCCTTCAACAACAAGCGACACGTCGGAGCTCATGTTATTAGGCCTGTGGCGGATTTCAACGAGGTCAACTATCACATGCTCGAGGCTACATATGTTCATCTCTATTTTACCAAGGGCCCTCTCGGTGGTCAAGGTGGTGCCAATGGAGACGGAGATAGCATGTTCGTGGATGGTGGTGGCTACAATGACAATGGAGGCGGCAACGCTGGCCAGGCGCCTACTAAGCTCGCTGGCTGCAGTGGGCTTGCCAAGAAGATGTTCAACTTTATGAACGACACGCCTGGTGGCAATGAAGGCGTCCATCTCAACGTCATCACCAACTCTACTGGCATGTCAGTGCGGGATGCTCTCACCGCTGCTGACGAATTGCTTGGCCAGGGTCTTATCTACACCACAGTTGATGACGAGACATGGGCAATCCTCGAATACTAACTCAGGGATACTAACATCAGAATTGAGTTTATGAGGGATGGGCTCCAAGGAGGGCAATTTATACGGAATACAAACTACAAAAGCTAGGTGCACGGTGTTTACGGTTACAAGAGGGACCAGCTTATGAAGGAATGACAATCTTATATGAGTTATTTCTCTCTAATGAATGACTCGAGCTAGTTGGCGCACTGCAAAAACAGAAGAGATAGACAGCTATTGCGGTAGAGACTGTCGACATATGTTGGCAACACAAAAAGACAGAACCATAACTGCTTCATATCATCAAAACATACCAGTGTCCAAAAGAATGACAAGAGTCAACGAACTCGGTGTAGACTAACACAAATTCTCGCGCGACCAGAACTCACATCACAACACATTTCTTCCAATCTTGTTGCTCATGGGTGACGTTCTGGATATCCTCAACCTCTTCGACTTCAGCCTCTGACCCTGTGTCGACATTTGGAAAGATCAGAGGCTCGTCTCCCTAGAACTTGACTGCGCTGCTGACGGCAGAAACGATAACAGAGCTACAAGCGGGGCGAGCCTTCTGAGGCTCGCGAACCATGATCCACATCGTGATGGGCTCGGGGCCTCCCTCAAAGACGACGTCACGTTTGACCTCGAAACCGAACTTGGCGTAGTAGCCGTTGTTATGTTCGGTACTGGACTCGAGATACATAGGACGCTGTTCAGCATCGGCCTGGCCTTTGTTAGTTTTCTCTAACGATGGAAGGTGGAACGAGTGCTCATCAACGGTAGTACCTTGGCGACCATATCGCGGATCAGTTTTCCGGCATAACCTCTGCCTTGGGCATTAGGCTTGGTACCGATGTAGACGAGATAATAGCAATCCTGATTCCTTTCGCCCATGACCTCTTCCTTGGTCTGGTCCAGAACAGGGATCATCTCATCGTAGTATCGTCTCCGTCCTTCAGCTGATAGTTGATAGTATAGCTTCCACATACCACTGCGAAGGCTAGTCCACCAGTCGTCCATCTGCTGACCCGGAGCAAGCCTGAAAGGCTGTTAGATCAAATTGCGGTTATAGTCGTGGTTCACGTACCAAAGAGCTACAGCATCATAGTCCGACCCGATGGTTGTCACCATTCCTTTGTAGCAGTGCGCTGCAACCATATAAGTCATATAGTCAACATGGAGCTTCCACTTTTGTTCATCCGAATAATCCGCCATGTCGTCACCGTCGAGTACATACTGACTCATAGCATCAGTTGCAAAGGCCTGGGCCAGCGCACTACCAGCTGCCGCCGACTCGTTCACATTAACGAAACGAACAGAGGTTTCCCAGGTAGATGGTATGAGGGAGCGTCGCCGCCACTTGGCCAATGCCCCAGAGCCATGGATACCACTTTTACTATTCTTGCTGATCTCCATGATGGCAGTCTAACCTGTACTGGATTTATTCGCTGTACCTAAGGGCCCCTTCCTGGTAATGAAAGGGGCGCCATTGCGTATTAAGCATGATAAGTTCGTTGCCCAAGCATCCAGACTCACATTGTATATTCTGACAATTATCGCCCGTATGAACTCGTGACAGTTGAGTTCTGCAAACGGACGTAAACCTCGAGGGATGACGGAGACAATTAAGGCTGGTGCGAACTTCAACCGACATCAAGGTGGTACTTGAGCGGGCCAGGCTCGCGATCACGGCTTAGTAGAAGGGGGTTGTATTTAACGAAGTTCGTCGACGAAGCGTCCAAGCTTTTCGAGAGCTCACGAGAATGGATAGAAGTTTTGTCAAGTGGGAGTGTTCAGAGGTTTCAGCACAGTAGTCAACGACCGTCAACAGTGCAAAGATATTGAGTGCAGCAAGCAGCACGTGGTAGCAGCAATAGCAAGACGCCGAGTTGGCTATTCTTCAAAGCAGCCTCCTCTGGGAGAGGGCTTAGCAAGATATCCTGACTGAGGGTCCTGTTAGTGGCCAGCGGCTGTTGTCTGGTCAAGATTCAAGGCTTCAGCAAAGTAAGTGTCTGTGGAAGAGAGATGAGTGACTGAGTAGACAGGTGAGGAAGGAAGAGGAACAAAGAGGAGCTGAGAGATAGGAAATGTTCGGGGGATTAAGTAGGGCGAGTCTTGGTTAGACGCCGTGTGGGCCTCGAGATGGGAAGCATAGATACGGAGCGCCTCTAGGTGGAAGACCAAGATACCATTGGCTAGATGATGCATGACAGCTATTATCGTGGGGTATTGACTAGCTTCGGGATCCATTCTGAGACAGTGAATAGCGAGTCTGGAATCGAGGCGAGATAGGATAGCACAGTGTTTGCTGACAGGACGACGATCATAGACCACATGATCAGCTGCGACACCGTGGGGGTGACGCTGTCGTTGCGCGGGCAAAGCAGATTGTGAAGTCCGGGTCCCGAGATACTCCAATCAATTGTGCAGTTAGAGACTACATTGGACTCAATTCGATGAATACAGTGGAATTGAAGCACAGAAGTCGCGGGTTCCGTGCAAGGATTCAATGTCAGGTGCAGTGACATAGTCAAGTCAAGGCTCAAGCCACCGGCAGCTGAGTGCGGAGGAGATCGAAAACCCTTGATTTGAGAAGCCAAGGAAACCCGTCATTAGCCCCGATGTTCCAGTTGGATGCAGTCACAGGAGCCCATTCTGAAAGGGTCGTAGGAGGTGTTGTCAAAGAGCATCATGCATGTTGTTTGTTGGTGGATGGCCACGGCTTGCGACGGCGCCAGGACTCACTAAGATTTTTTTATCAGTACTGTGTCACTTGATAAGACTCACCACCGGTATGTCATGCCGGATGATGCGGAGAACCGAAGCATCATGATCCTGAATCATTGGCTCGTACATGGAAGTTCGGTTCAAGATAGCCAACCATGCCCAACGGCCCGGCCGTGCTGAATAAGTTTGAGGCTCTGATTGGCGGTGTTGGTCATGATTTCCTCCATCTAGATAGGTGAATTTGGTAGTGAAATGGTCTCAAATTGAATGTGGCTCAGTTGCTCGTAAACATTAACGCAGCAAAATCTAACAACGGATATCTAAGCTGATTGATTGACTGCAAAAACCCAATGCACCATATGCCAAGTCTGGGTCTGGCACTTACACTGTTTCCCCTTTCGTTTTGGGCATTTTCTCCCCTTGACTCGTTATCCATATATCGTTACATGCGTCGAATCTCCTGCTCGTTCATGTACTTATTCAAGCCGGAGTCGAGGTTCTGCCACCACTCGAAGAGCATAGAGTTGCAAATGAGCTTGAACCAAGGTGTGAAAACCAGGCTGGGATCGTCGAATTGTTGCTTGAGCTTCTCGGGAGTGACGTATTGTGTATCTCTGACCTCGTTCTTGTTGATGTCGAGATCGACGTTGGCCTTGATGAAGAGGATGTAGTCAACTGCGCCGGCTATTAGATACTGTAACATTCAATATTGGATGTACATACTCTCGTGCTCACCCCACTTGCCATCGCTGGGGGCCTTGTAGTGGATTCGGGTGAGGAAATGGAAGTCTTCGAAGGGAACCTGCTCCTTCTTGATACCCAGCTCGTGCTCAAGCTTGCGCTGAGCAGCTCGCTTGACACCGGCGATAGAGTCCTCAAGGGAAGCGCCAGTTTCGGTAGGGATGTGGAGAGGGTGGGAGCAGCAAGTGTTGGTCCACATATCGGGGAAGGTGATCTTTTCGGATGCGCGCTGCTGGAGGAGGAGCTCGTTCTTGTCGTTGAAGAGGAAGACGGAAAAGGCGCGGTGAAGGAGGCCCTTATCGATGTTGGTCATGAGATGGCCTTGTAGTCTAAGTTAGTAGGGGGTATTGGATAGTGGTGCAGTTTCCCTTACAGATCTTCTTGCTGGCGGTACCGATTGGCTTGTCATTCTCGTCGAGGACAATGCAGACCTCATCCATAAGACGGATTTGCTCCTCATCATGACCGGAGAGAGGCTCTGAGCTGGTGTCGATGTCCGGGAAGAGACGGAGCATAGATTCGGCCGTGATAGGCTGGGTTGTAGTGGTAGTTGTTGTAGACATGGTGATTCAAACAGCAGAAGAGTCTGAATTATAGGGAAGAAACAGTTCGCGATGCTTTTCAAGTTCAGTGTGCGCCACAGACAAACAGGCAGCGAGTATACATATATAAGGAACAGGGTCAAGCGGTCTGAAGAGAGGATTAATTTAAAGGGCCATTTGTTTCGCGCCTTCTTTACCATTTGCCCCTCCAAAAAGTTATCGGGTGGCACCCGTACCCCTCTACCCGCTACTGCAGGCCCACAACCTTGTGAATCAGCCATTGAGAGCTGAGTTTATGGGGGCTCTCTCCAGGTCCGTTCCTTATTTGGCAGTGGGGCTCAACCACTCAAAGCCTGGGCTGTGGCTGTTGGCCAGTCACTCTCGGTGAACCTCTTCTTGTTTTAGCGTATGCGTACCAGATGATGGGTTTAAGGATTCAACTATTAACTAACATGCAAATTATCCTTCTCTTACTAAAAGGCGTAAGTTCACGATAAAATACCATAGTGACGATCAGCAGTAACTTGGACAACACATGCCCTTGCCGAACCATAGCCTCTATGACGGGCTAGGCTTAGAGAGTGGTAACAGTTTGCTGTTCCATAAATTCACGAGCGACTTAGATGCATGTTGTAGCATCGATCGGACTGTCAAGAGTGACATGTCGCTAAGTCTTGCTAGAATAAGAGTAAACTGAATAAGTGATGCCAATGACTTATATGCTCTATCCTCTCTCACTGATCAACAAACGTTCCTACCAGTAAGATTATGCGCCAATTTGGATATTGGCTAAGCGGGGGCCGCAGACGCATCAGGGGAAATACAGGCCTATCTACCTATCCAAGCGTGGCTGGAGAGCTGCCCGGCTTCGTCATTCAACCTCCAGCTCACTCTACCTTGACCATAGAACCTCCATCTTCGCCTTTTCGCTAATTCAATATCCTCTGCGGTCGCCGCCAAAACGATTGCCTCCATCTCTTTCTAATACGGCTTAATTAGAGCGCCCTTTTGTTTTTACTCGACTTCGGGCAATAACTCCACGCGGCTGTCCACTGCCCCCAGACGTAACCATGGCTCCCAAGATCGAGGCGCAGGAAATTGAGACGTACTGGAATATCTTCTCTACGCGAACAGGAGGCGGAAAGTTCCTTACAGGTGAACAAGCTGCTCCTGTTCTGAAGAACAGTGGCCTCCGAGATGATCAGCTAGAACGAGTATGGGATCTTGCCGACGTGGATAATGATGGAAACCTTGATTTCGAGGAGTTTTGCGTTGCCATGCGCATTATCTTTGATATTCTCAACGGAGTATGGCACAGTCGCTGAGTGGTTCTTTGGCTTTGTAACTTACGAATTTCAGGAATACGCGGATGTACCGACAACATTACCCGACTGGCTTGTCCCTGAGTCCAAGGCTCATCTCGTGCAGGCCGGCCAAGCTATCACCGGAAAGTCAGTACAATTCGAGCAGGTTGAGGACGACTCGGAAGACCTGGGGCTCAAAGACGGATTCGAGTGGTACATGAAGCCTGCGGACAAGGCCAAATACGAGCAGATCTACCAGGAGAACCGAGACATGCGCGGCGAGGTGGATTGTATGTCCATGGTAGCCCGAATCCTGGGAAATAAAGCTAACGATCATAGTCCATGCGCTTAGTGATCTATACGAGTCCCTTGACGTTCCCGATACCGATGTCCGATCCGCCTGGAATCTGATCAACCCCTCGGCGCAATCGACCATCAACAAGGATGCTTGTCTCGCATTCCTACATATCCTTAACTACCGACATGAGGGCTTCCGAATCCCCCGTACCGTTCCGGCCTCGCTTCGATCGAGCTTTGAGCGAAACCAGATTGATTATCAAGTCGACAACCAGCGAACGGGCGCTAACTCGCGATGGGCCACCAAGGCTGACGACACCACGAGTACCGGCCGCAAGGCTAAGTTCGGTGATCAATACCTCACGCGCCTGGGGCGAAGCGGCTTCAAGAGCTCGGGCACGGATTTCTCGACGGAAAAGACGGAGGACTGGGAAGAGGTTCGATTGAAGCGCAAGCTCCAGGACCTCGAGGATAAGATAAAGAAGGTGGAGGAGATCGCGGAGCGCCGGAAAGGCGGCAAACGCGATTCTAAGCCTGCACTTGTTAAGAAGGAACTCGATCAATTGCTCGAATACAAGCGACGAGAACTTAGGGAATTGGAAGAGGGAACTGGTAAGAGCGCGGCTGGAGGAAGTCTCAAGAGCATACAGGAAGATCTCCAGACAGTCCGGGAGCAGGTTGAGGGTCTAGAGAATCACTTGAGAACACGAGAGCAAGTTCTTGAGCAGATCAGGCGGGAGATTGAAGACGAGAAGAGAGGCTAGGAGAATTAATTAGATTATGGGTGTGGGTATGTTGCTTTTTCTTTGTAGGAATATCATGGCGCTTTCTTGAATAGGATATCAGGCATGGCACTACACGCATTCTCAATCACCACATACTTCCGTTGACGTACTTCTTGGTCCGTTCTAGACCTAATGTACGACCCTTGACGGCCCATACAGCAAGCGATGGCACCGGAACTTTGCCTAGGCGTCCAGCTCCGCGACTTCGACCTGTGGCGCATAGAAAAGTATCCACCCGAGGACCGCTCACAGGCTGTGGTTCCTTGCCTTTAAGTACGAGATCAATGTTCTTGAAGACACCGGCAGCCTGAGCCTCCGTGATCAAGAATGCGGCGCGAGGCTTGGATACGACGTCTCCAACTGCCCATACGCCCTCTGCATTCTTGACGCGCATCTCATCGTCCACGTCGACGTAGCCCTTCTTGGTAAGCCACTCCTTGGGCAGGAACCCAGAATTTGGCTTCAATCCCATCGTCGCGAGGAATAAATCTGTCACCAACTCCTCCCCATTGGACAGCTTCACCAACGTCTTGCCATCCGGTAGTTCCGTCGTGTCCTCGGATCGTACACCAGCACGGATCTCAACACCAAGACACTTCAGCTCAGACTCAACACTGCCAGCAATCTGGTCGCCAGCGACGACTTTGTCCTCAGCTGAGATGAGTAGAACGGTAGTCGAGGGATAAGCATATTGAATCTCGCCCGCGAGTTCAACGCCTGTAGCTCCGGCTCCGGCGACAACAACATGCGTAGCCTTTTCAACCTTTTCAGCAGTGCTGTGAAGGCTCTCCACGAGCTCCTCGTGCGAGCTGGATGCTTTCCAAGGGAGTGAGGGGTCAACGGTTTCGGCACCGGTAGCAATGACAAGATGATCATATTTGAGCACGGTCTTCTGGTCAGCACCAGCATCCGTATCGACTGTTACAGTACGGGCCGTGTGATCAACACCAGAAGCAGTGCCGACAATGAACTCGACGCTGCCGGCGGGATACTGATCCAGGCCTGGCTTGATAGGCGCAAAAATCTCATGATCGTTTATAACGCCAGGAATAATGGCGCGAACAGAAGCTAGGTTCCAGTAGAAGTGGCTGCTCTGTAAGTTTGTCAGTATCGATAGCGTAAAGAGAACAGAATCTGTTGAGTGAGTACCTTTGAGACCAGTATAACTTTGAGATCTTGTTCACGAGGTCGCGTATACTTGAGCAGTTGATGGGTGACGGCCATACCGCCTAGGCTACCGCCTAATACGACGACGGTTTTTGTCATGATTGATCAATTGATGCGAAGTGAGCTCGATGCTTATTTCCTGGAGGTTTGTGGCACTCTTTATCAAAATTGAGCTGCTCATGTAACGTGTAGATAACGTCGGAGAGACATGTGAGTTGTGAAAGTTTAAAGCCGAGCGAGCATGATTGTTCCGCTCCCGATGGTCTCGGAGCAATACTAAGCTCGTCTATGACGAGTTCAAGGCTGTGTAACGAAAGGATGTTCCGGAACGGCCTATGTTTCAGGCTCGTCGGATACTGCAATATCTGATTTGAGGCTGTCGTAGCTTCAGCTGGTGTATTCGTATGGGCTATCTACTCTGTTCAGCTCATGCTGGGCTCTTGTTCAGTCTCAGGCCCCGAGGTGGGAAGCTGTCGAAGCTTGCTTGTGCTCATGCTTTGCATCCGATTTTGATGCATAGGTAGGTAGGTAGTATCAACAAAGCATTGTCTACCTATACTCTTTTGTTATATCTTAATAAATGATATATCTCCAAGAATTATAGCCCCTGTTCCCCACGTGCCTCTCTTCACCAGTTCCTTCCTTCCCTCGGCAGATCCCCTTCTCATCTCACTTAAGGAAGGTAGGGAAGTCCCCCCAAAGTAACCAATGGCAGATCACGACGTCACCAGCGCAACTTGGCCTCTAAGCCCCTCCATCGAATCCCATGACCCCGCTATAACCCGCACGACGGGAGAAGCCAAGTTAAGTTCCTCAACAAACACCCCAACAGCTCTTCTCTTTCTTACTCTCTTCTCCAAACTTGATTCCTCCAATAACTTCAACTACTTTCTCACCTATTTGCCCATCATGTCTGAATCTTTCCAGGCGGCCGTCGAGGACTCCAAGAAGCTCACCTCTAAGCCCAACACCGACTATCTTCTCAGGCTCTACGGTAGAATCTATTCTGATTCGTGTCTTCGACCTCTCAGCTAACGTTTTCAGGACTCTACAAGGTCGCCAACGGTGAGGACTTCTCCGCTGCTGCCGCCCCCGGCATGTTCGACCTCAAGGCAAGTTTAGAAGCCTAGATTGCTTGCCTGCGACGAACTAACATTGCTTTCAGGGCAAGGCCAAGTACAACGCCTGGAAGAAGGCTGCCGAGGAGGAGAAGCTCACCCCCGATGCCGCTCAGGCCAAGTACGTTGAGCTGGTTGAGGAGCTCAAGGAGAAATGCGGTTACGATGCCAACAAGGTTCCCGAGGCCGTTGGTAACTAACCGTCCAAATCACCACTTCGAATAGACAAGCCTCCACGACAGAACAAATCAAGAGCAGGAATATCTAAACGCATATGAAGCCATACAATGCTGGAGTCAGATCAGATGGGAGAAGCCCTTTCGTGGTTTCCTTTTACGCTGCCTATAACACGCATCGCATTTAGCTGTCGAAATAAATCATACCCTTTCGTTTTGCGCCATTGATGCCGTCCAGATATTCACAGCAGTACTCGTATCGTACCAGGACTACGACCTTGTGTGTTATGTGTTCCTTGGTGGGCAACATGTCATGGGATTTTACTCCCGGTCACATGTGACACCACTCAGAGCTGACGGTGATTCCCAAAATTGGTGGTGCATTATCACGTAATACTCCTCAACCCATGACATTGCGGTGTCGCAGGACTTGAGTTTTGTAGGAGAATGTACAACTTCGTTGCCTGTAGTCCCAATTTGATCTTGGACTTGCGCCTCAAATGTCATTACATAAGGCGTCCTGATGGTCCATGGTGACAGATTTACAAATGTGATATTCGTAGATCAATATAACATAGGACATGGATATGAGCTACTATTGAACCATGTTAGATCATCAACAAATCATCAAGCTCCTTACACAACACAGTAATACCATAGTCCAGGATCTATCAAGTTCGTTGCAGCTCATTGGCGCATGGCGCATTGAGAAGAGTGGATATACAAGACTTACATATTTGCTATTCTCAATGGCTCACATTTGTTACGACGATTTCACAAATAGGCGTCACTGTGTCTCATCATTGTATATAATGTCTTGGTTGAATTGTGTGCAATGTCGAGTAAAATTGTCTACCAGGGCAATTATTAATGTCAAGTATACGAGGCGGAGACTAAGCTCTCGCAACGGACGAATAGCAAATAAGTTTTAGGTGTAATAAGGTATACGAAAACCGCATACCGATCGTAAGAATGTATGTTCCAAGCGCTGAGCATTTCTCATTTCGTTTCAACTCGTCCTCCTCATGCTCTTTTCCTAGCCAACCAAAAACACCAAGCCGATCAACTCCGGTTGAAGACGTAAACAGAATGGGGGATATCGAAAAAGGGTATTTCATCAGAAGATTAATGTAGCTCGACATTGCACCACGGGTTTTGTTTTCAATCCACCTCTTACTTGGCGTGTTCCACGCATAAAGCCTTCGTTGCTTTCTTCATCATTGAGTCATTATTCGCGACGACGCATGAGCGTCACTTTGGGGTGGTATCTCGCGAAAACCAGTGTTTCCACGGGGAAGTGTGCGACTTAGAGAAGGGCGAAGAAGCCAGCAGCAGCGAGGAGCATGGCGCTCACGCCGGTGAGGGAAGCACCGCTGCTAATGGTGGAAGGCTCAGCAGACCCAGGAGCGGACTCAGATGGCTGAGTAGGCGCGGCAGTGGCGATGGTACTGTTGGAACCACTCCAAGCCGTGCTGTAGCCAGAGCTAGGGGCAACAACGGTGGTCCTAGCAGCCTTGGTCGTGGTCTTAGCGACAACTGACTTGGTGGTGGTGGCAGGCTCGGTGCTGGCACAAGAGGTGCTGGTAACGTAAACGGTTGTGGAGGTGGTCTCTAGGGCAGAGGTGGTGGTAGGAGCAGCAGTGGTAGTAGCAACGGTGGGAGCAGCGGTGGAGGTCATGAGCTTCTCGGTCTTGAGGCCGTCCTTAACGCCATACGCCTTGGCACACTGAGCAAGATCCATAGATTCAGGGCAACACCAGGTCTGGGCCTTGGTGTCATGAGAGCAGTAGTAACCTGCATCGCAAGAGTCTAGAGAGATAGTTAGTATTCAGCTTACTCTATCAAGAAGACTCATAGATGAATGAGTCTGGGCGTACATACTTCCAGTGCCGTCAAAGCAGCAAGACTGCTTAACGGTAGGGTTGAAACAGTGGGTAGAGTCATCCTCAGATGGGCAAGCCTCGTAGCCAGCACCACAAGCATCAGCGCAAGTGTCACCGCCGCCACCGCAGACTGACTGATCAGGCTGGTATCCGGGAGTAGAACGGCGAGCGAGGCTGAGACCCTCAACGGGTGCCTTGACCAGCTTGTAAGGCTGGGGCTCGGCAGCAACGTTGCTGGCATAAGCCAGGAAAGCGACAGAGGCGATGGTTCGGAAAAGCATCCTGACAGACGAGCAAAAAGGCTGGAATTTGAACGCGAAGTTGAAGTTGAGCTTGGTTGGCTTATACGAGTCCGATCTGGCAGACAGGGAGGAAAGCCACAAACAGGGTATACGGATGACGGTGGAGAAGGCGGTTTTGCGTTGAGTGGTAAGCGAGTGAGTGAATACTAGATAAAACTAGGGTCAGAGTATAAACGACTATTGTTGTTGTTGTTAAAGAACGGAACGAGTATCGATAATAGGACGATTCTCTAGGATAGCAGCGAAGACAACAAGGACGAACGAAGAGGTGTGTGAGGGAAGATCAAAAAGATGTAGTCGTCGAGATGGGACGGGGGCACATTCATGTAAGTACTAGTAGAGGCAGTGAGAGACTGGGCCACACCAAGCCCAAGGAAGGAAGGGCTCTGTCTCTCTCGTCTCTCGGGAAGCAGCAGCAATGGAACCGTCAAAAACTTGACCCTTCCTTCCCTGGTAAATGGGGACGGGTTTCATGGCCGTGATAGGCTGGTGCAAGACGGAGCATCATGCAGAAGCAGTCTGGCCCTGCAGTGGTTCTGTTCCCGGGCGTAGCAAGGACAGGGGCCCCCTAATTCTTTTGATATTTTTTAATTTAAAATGCCCATCGTGGTTTGCTTCAATCACCACCAATCCGCGGACAACAAGAAAAACACCATGCCTAATATGGATGGACCGGGGGGCAACGGGACCTGATACGGAGGTTGCTTGATGGTTTGAGCGTTTTGTGACAGGAAAAAGATGTTTGAAAGGCATGGATATAGGGTTTTGTGTTGAAACAGCTATCGAGGACGAATAACAGATGCAACCTTGGAGCAAAGGTAAAACAAGACCATACCACATGGTTTTGTGGTGCGACTTGTTTCTTCTGCTCATTAATTAACAAATGGCCTCCATTTGAGATATTTTCCACCCCAGATACTTTGAAATGATCGCCAGCTTGGGCAAATGACAGCTGTTAGTAAAGACAAACTAACGAGTTGATAGATTTGAGAGCCCAGGTTATTTAGCCGCCCACTTACAACAACACAGGCCAAGCCCTACTAGGCCATCCATCGTGTAATAGAGCGCAATCTTGGAGAATCAGTTGGTCTCTCGCCCAAACTCAAGAGTCAATCTTGCATATGCTTTACCGAAAAATGCCAAGTCCCTTTTGACGTCAAAGGGTGATATTCCTTCAATAGCGATCAGCCTCTTTGCTGACCTCTCCCGCCTATTGTCTCTGTGAGGGGGAGAAAAAGAAGAGACAGCGCATGGTGGTGTTGCCTTTTACGGCAGGTACCTGAGACTGAATACTGGGGCATGTCATTAGTTACAGCCTGTGAGTGGCTGATTTGAGCACTGTAAGTCGTGTACTTCAGGGGTCCAGTGGGAGGCTGCAGGTACTACTACTACCCGAGGCCCGTTGCGCTAAGAGCCCGCCTGACGCAGGAACAGGAACAAAGACTCGGCGTCCTTTGACCCAGTACGTATCGGATAATACCCATTGTTCTTCTACCTACCTTAGACAACGGATTGTCTAGGTAAACAATGACTACTGCTAGATAAATACCTAAAAGCAAGACACTGGATATCGAATATCACATTCTCTATCGATTTGGTCGATTCACATATAATCGCTAGTGCTTTGACTACAACATTCTCATCCACACAATTCTATTGGCCCTCTCTCCCAGACTGACGACCAACCCTCGGCTCTTTCGCTCAGCGGGCTTGGCCTTGGTTTCAGGTTATTTAAACGACAAGGTCATGCGCCATTAACTCAACCACTTAACCCACAGAGCAACCAATTGGCAGGGGTCCAAAGTCTGGACCCAGCAACGTCAGTGGCAATCTTAATTTCAATGCGAGTCTGTTCCCCAGACTAAGCCAGTATCTGAGCGTCTATTGACCTTTGCGTGACTCCATCACTTTGCTAGTTACTCCTTAGACTCTATGACTCTGTTGTACCTGAGTACGATATCGTGGTGGCATCAATCTTTGGCGGCTTCCATACTGATGTCACGATGAAAATATCATGGCTGCTGTGCTGTCTTCGTATAAATCCGCTGACAACTCATCGTCGGCTTCCCGCAGACGCTTAGACGGTTACATCAACAACGCACCTGGACAGAACAAGCCCAAGGAACACGTAGGTTAGCTCCCAATGAATGAGCTGGCATAGTTGACACGCAACTACCCATAAAGAGTAGTGACTCATAACACTACATTATCTATCTTCCCATCACTCTCGGCTTCAAAGAAAGCAGCCTCTTCGATAGCGTTCACTGGCAAAAAAGAAAAACCCCGCGGTTGTCAGTGCTTCTTAGCTCTAGTTAATGTCCTGTAGATTGGTCTTCATCTCGATATACGTTGACGCGAAATGGCGTTGTCCATAGCACTTGGTGACTCGATCTAGTTCTACCTAATTTGGCCAGTTCTTAGGATCGTCGGCTAATGCAACGATCGACCACCTTGATCAGGTTTAATAAATCAATTACTCGAACTATTGTACTGTGAGCGGACCTAAAGATCCGACTCTCCTTTTACCAAACCTCCCAGAGACGCCCGAAAGAAACACATTACCTTACGTACTCGCCCAAGCACGTATCCCCATCCTATAGTCTCCTAACCGCTGTCTGGTACAAGATGGCTAGGACGCACCTCATATATATATATATAATACAGGCGTTTCAAACATCACCTTGGATTCCATCCGTCGAAGATGGAGATTCTCCTTGAACCCTAGTCGATCTTCGCGATGAAGCTCCCATCTAGTCGGCTTCGTCACCACCCATTTTGGCAATCCATTTGTTCATGTGAGAGAACTTGTCTTCGAATGTCTTTTGAAGCTTCTCCCCCGCAAGCCACATTGGGTCTCCCTTCTTCCAGTACGTGAAGCAGTTATCGAAAATCTGACGTACGTCGGCAACGAACTCTTCATCGCTGGTATACTCCTTGCGATCCATCTTGGCTTTGATCGTGGTAAGGTCCATCGGTCGCTTGACCTTTTCAAAGTAGTCAGGCACGCCATCCTCGACGGGTTCGACAGCGTCTCTGAAAGGGCCGACGAGTCTGGTCCAGAATCCTATTTTCGGGTTAGTGATTATATTCAGAGGCGTCAGAGGTGAACTTGCCAGGTCCGGACAGCATTCTCGTCAACAGGTCCGAGCAGAAATCCAACTTTTGTGATGTGGTAAAGTCTCGGCCTTCGGCATAGCCAGCGCTAGTCCTACGTCGAGGCGCGGGCTTAGGCAAAGAGCCGCGAGCTTTGATCGATCGATCTGCTGATGTTGGAGCACTAACTGGTCCACCACTCATTCGTCTGCTCTTCTTCGCATCATTCTCGGGCTCGTCCTCCAGATAATGAACGTTCTTTCGAGGTGTCGCAGAAGGGACAGCACTGGTGGCTGATGCTTCGGGGGCGGGAACCGTGTCGAAGGAGCTCATGGCAACGACAAGCTCGCTGAGCACTTCCTGAGGTAGCGACTTGGCAAATTCTGCTCGAGCGTCCGAAAAGCGCATGTACTCAGCGGTCCATGACAGCAGTAGCTTTCGAATCGATGAGCCTTCAGGTGTATCCTTCCAGACCTGAATGAGAAGGGGTGTAGCTGGAATAGATTCCGTGATTCGACGACAGTCAATCATAGCGGTAAGAGCTTTATCACAGAGTCCCTTGACGTTGAGTTTATGACCAAGCTTCCAGAGTCCAACAAGAGCCTCGTACGATGGGAGATTGGCCTCATCCGCAATCACCTTGTCCGTGTAAAGGAAGTGCTGGGCCAGTCCAAATATTTCCTTCGTGGTCTCAGGAAGCTTGACTATGTGCTCAATCTTGTCATCAGGTTTGGTTTCTGAAAAGTGCTTTTCGTAGAATTCGGATCGAGAGCAGAGGAAATCTTTCTGTATACCGAAAGGAGTCTCATCAGGACCAACGAGGATGATGACGAACGTGGGATGCGGTTGGCTACTTGATGTCAATATGTGTTCAGAGAACGGTATCGATAAACGTACAGCCAGGAGAAGGGCTTCTTCTCGATTTCGACATCTTCAACCTTGGTCTCCATGGGAACTGGGGCACGAACCTCTTCAGTTTGAGTTTCGGACATGATGAAGAGGTGAGGTGCGAGGACGATATCCCACAGAAGATTTGGTGTGGAAGTATACTATCGAGGTCTTGAATTGGGTCGAGTGACTGAACAGATCTGAATCAGTGGTAAGCCTGGAACCTTATTCACAGACAACCGAGCAGTGGCACGATGGCAGTGTCAGGAGGGTGAAGCAATTGTGTGCAGGACAACCCCAATAGACTCCGGTTTCGATTGAATATAAAAGTCGAGTCTCAGCCTCGGCGAGAATTCCGTAATTTTGAGAAAGAGTTTGATGTGATGAAATAGGGACCATCTTACCCGAGTCTTCTTTGTTCTCATCCACCGCTCGTTCCGCCGTCTCTTGAAGCCTTGTGTCAATTGAAACGCATCTGCAGATCTTTCGATATAAGATATCTCTAGATTTTGATGTCGATTGATGAAGAAGGACGGCAAATGATGAGTTGAACTTAATCTTCGCTTCTGCCCTGATTCAAATGAATGTGAAGCTAAGAGAGAAGTCGCGATGAGATTGTTGGCCAATAAGATCACGGGACGACTACAAAGAGGGATCGGCCTGCAGATTGTCCGTTCCCGGCTCACTCGGTCAAGGATAGTTACCCTAGATCTATTCTTTTGACATCGAATCCTCGACGAAGACTTAGTAGATAACGATCAACAACTTTGAGTATATGTTATGAAATATGCTGCTATTCAGACTTACGCTGGCTATTACAGATACCAAGTAAGCGAGAATTGTGTTGTGCGTTATAAACTGATTTTGTTCTCATTGATTATTGTCCTCCTTGGAAGTACACAATGTTTAAACAATGCCAGACTACACTCTCAACGATGTCATCGCACAACCAGTCCAGTTTACCTGAAGCCACTCGTTTTCACGTACAACAGTTACTGGAAGCTCCAAGCCTACTGATACTCTCCCCTGCACCCGTGCATGAAGGTCAAAATAAGTAACGGGGTTCTGTCGTACCATGTTGATGCATGTCTCGGAATACTGTGAGCTTCACGGCAAGTTCAAAATAGATACCGACCACATGCCGAGAGTATCCTATAATGACAATGCTTGCTGATATCAGGAATATCGGGGAGTTGTTACTTGTTTCTTTCATTATGTACTATGTTGAGTATAGTACTGGACATGGTTCTGGAAGATGCTCAAACAAGGCAGCAAGTTCTAGATGAATTGTTCAATCAGCAGACTTGCCAAGCACATCTGTATATTTCATGCCAGTCCATCGCCTCACGGCTGGCTAAGCTCGAAGCTTCTATCCAAGCTCATGGATAACATCAATGCAGTTGGGTTGGTGTATCAAACCGAATGGAGAAATGCCATGGCCAGTGATCATGCAGTACTCAATCTAAACATGATCGTCAGTACAGAGATCCATGTAGCAACAGAACAATAATCGAGCCAGTCAACTACAGACCTGGAACGCTCTCCAAACATGCGACCCATTAGGATCCGCAAAAGAGCTTACGACAATCTGTGAGCTGTAACACAATGCAGCCCGAACCACATATCTCGGCAGCCTGAGGAAACAAAGACTCAGTACACGTATCTAGGTGAATGTATAAGCTCGCTCCTAGGGGTATAGAATAGCGAGTCTGTTTTCCGTGGGGATCCCATGGTTTCTCATCCCCAGAATTATATATACTGTAAGCCTGCTATCTATTCACGGGGAGTCTGGGGACAAAGCTGCTGACTGATTGATGCGCATACATAGTCGGCAAACCAAATGTTGAGCCGGACTACTAATCTAGAATATCGATCACGCGTTATTCAAACCACCAGAGCCCGGGTGCCCGGTAATGGGACCGTAGTTGATTCCATCCGCTGCGGAGTGCCGAGGAAGATGTTCCGGATGATACGATCGCACAGTTCGGCGCCAAAACCCGTGTTCCACATCACGCGATATTGTCCGCAGTCTTCATGATGCCCTGCCATGGTCAAGTTCCCCAGACCTCAATGTATGTAGCACCAGTATCCATATTTACATACAGATGGACACCGGGGAAAAAGCAAAACAAAGGAAGGAGAAGAGTAAGTGGAAGAATGCGGTGCATTTCCCGTGGGGTCAATGTAGCAAGATCGTCGGCCATCTGCCGTGCATATGCCGATAAGGCATCCAAGTTGGAGGTCTGCGGAAAGCAAGGAACCAACAACTGTGATTGGAAGTATCAAGAGCTCGAAATCCCGGGGCACTCGAAAGATCAGGCCAGAAGCTGGTCAGGGCGCATGCTTCAACATTCCACATCTCGCGGGGTTCGCCTTGCGACAGCTTCAAGGCATTTCACCGACAATCCTCAATTGGATGAGCAAATTGACCTGAGGGGGCACCTAGCCCCGTCACTCCAGTGGGCCTTGAAACCCTCAACAAGCGACAGCGACATGCCTGACATCGCAAGCAAGTTCTCTGTGCAGAAAAGTCGCTGTTGCAGTGGTTTGGGATATCTCCGAGAAGTTATCCGCTACCATCGGCCCATGCTGATGGATAATCGTCTGAGTGCCTTGTAGATGTACCCTGGTCTTAATGGATACTCTTTTCACACACAATTGAATGATACATGCCTGTCCGTGGAAACGAGTGCCACTGATGTGGGAAATAAACCCAAAGACAAGAAGTTGAGTTGTGGTTTATAGCACATCAGTAAAAAGTTCAATGTACCTTAAGCCGCTCGCTGCCGTGAGCAATTGCCTGTCGAAGCCTACATGAGGCTGCTGAATTCTACACCGCTGACCCTGTAGCTATCCACAACCGTCCAAAATGGAAGTTGTTCAACATGTTGGGGGAGAATGGGACGCCAATTGATCTGTGTCGTATCTGAAGTATCTCGAGTGCGACAAATATTTGAGCAAAGACCAACGAATTTCCATATCGCGGGCATGTCTCGGCACGACTGCAAACCGTAGTCCCATAGCATTGTGAGGCAGAGGCTAGTGGGCTGCTAGAGCAGCATCCAATCCAATCCAATCTCGGCCCAACTTGCGTGAATCCCAGATCGTGAGATCTGTCGTGGGCCTGAAGTCATGCTAGTGCACATCCCGTATTCTGTGCAGCGAAGAAAGCCAAGTCATTGGTGAGAATGCAGATGCGATTCAACAAGAAAAAGCCACGACGGCGGTGTGTGGTCAAACGTCCGCAAACCCGTGAAATCTCCAAGACCCCTGGTGCCTGGCATGGGTTCAATTTTTTTCTTCTTTTTGCTTCACCTCCAGACAGCCGCCATAAATGTTGGTGACTGGTTTGTCGAGTGGATGAACACGCAATGTTGAATCCCCTCCGTCACAAATATCGCACTTAGCCCGGATGGGACTCATCTGGTATCTTTTAAATCACCACGCAGACCGTCGTTATTGGAGGCTTGGTGTTGATTTATCCACAACAACAGAGCACAGTGGGTTTCAAGACTGCGCATTGTATCCATAATAAGAAAGCAAAACACGGGTTTGCATTGTGCATGCAACATCATGCATTGAATGCGCCGGAGCGTGGTATCGCTGGCTTAGATATGCATGGCAAACCATTTCAAGTCAAGGGCCATTGATGCTTACTAGAAGTTGCGCAAGATGGTCGCTGTACGTACATGAGACAGACGGTGATAGCTCCATGCTGGGAACTGCTGCGTCATTCGTCAAGTCAGCCAGGCTTCTATGCATCTTCTCTCGGGCTTCTTCTCTCCAAACACTTGGCTTTTTAGTCCAAGAGGTTGAGTGCCCACGTTTTCTTCAGCAAAATCGCCACCGTCAATGACACAGAAATAAGGGTCGTGAAGAAAATCTCGGGGATGAACGTATCAAGAGCTTTCAACAAGCAGGTCGGAAGGGTGGTGTGTATGTACAAAACCCGGGGGCAGAAACAAGCACACAAGTATCCTTTCCCCGTAGGTACTTCAAGATCCCCTTCATAGAGCGACCAGCCCGGTGGAGCACGCACCTCCAAGCGCCACGTTAGTAGAGTAAAACCTCCGCCAGCCGCCCAACCGTTGTTCATTCTTGGGTGACCTGGATGGAGAAACGCCAAGTAAAGCTATGCTTGTTTGGGGGACCTAGGTCCTGGGGTTGTGTGTTGGTAGAAAATTCTTAACCTTCGAGAAGCATGTCTTCGTCTGGGGACCATGAAGAATGACGAAATACCTCCCACCACGAACCACGATGCTTAACCTCATCAGACTACGGCCGGACTTGTCCGAAGCTTCTTGGCAACCCGATCATGGCCCAGCAAGCATGATGCGCGGCTTTATTGTGGCTCCCAGTAACCCCAGTTTGCGCTGTTTCTTGCTCAAGGCGGAGCCGCCATGGCTATTTGATAAAGGGGCTCAAGTTTTCCTTCATTTCGCTCCGTGGGAATATCTTGACTTCTCCGTCCCGCTGTGAGGCTCTGCCCATGCCTGGCGAGACTGCTTTACAGTCTGGAATGCTCGGTGCTTCACCGGCGCCGAGACTATCCCCCAACAATCCCCAGACTCCACCCAGACTCCGTCCAGAGCCTCATTTCATGATCGATTCATCATCAGTGACAGGCTCTTCTTGTTCGCTGTTTTCGTCTTCGCTTTGACCAATGTCTTGGCCCAAAATGAGGTCTTCACTGCCTTGCCACTGAGGCGGAGGCGCCGGCATGGCCGCTTCATCTTCATCTGCCCATCCGTAATCCTCGTCATCCTCACTATCGGGAACCTCGAGTTCTGTTTGTCCAAGCTTTCGCTTATGTCGGGCTAACTCAATAGTTTGTAATGCTTCGTAGGGAACCTGGCTGACCCCGTCCTGTAACCATCATGTAAGTAATTGTTGGCTCGAGGATTCGGTGCCTGACAGAACGTACCAACTCCACTTTAAATGCGACGACGTTCTCCACGACCTCCTGGCATGCCTTTCCGTCCAGTTTTTGCAGACCTGCCAGGAAGACGCTTGTAAGATTGTTCTCTTGCCAGGCCCAGTCTCGAAACATGACAAGTCGAGTTGAAATCCCTTGTTCCCATACACTGGCATTGACCGCGGCTGTCAGCGTTGCACCCTTTTCTGAATGCATTTTCGTTGCACACTGAGACAGAACCACAACTGCACAATTTCTAGTTGCAGCAAGTTTATGAAGGGCATTCACGATCGAAAGCAATGCTTGCGTTCGCTTTGCTGAAGGACTTGGACCTGTGCAAACATTAGCCAGACTCTGCACCGACGAGAACGTATTTACGTACCCTTGTTGCTCTTAGATGTAGCCTTGCCATCGTGGGACTTTGGCAAGGCGGAGTTAACCAATGCTGATAGCGAACTGATGACCATTAATGAGCAGTTGTGTGGAATTAGCTTGGCGGTAGGCCGTGACACGAGAGCAACCAAATGGGGGAGAGTGAAGCATGAGTAATGATAGAATCGACTAGCGTCTCCTTCCTGAGTCTCTGATGCATCAAGCGCTGAATTTGGTTGACTGCTGCGGCGAGTTTTTGTTGCATTGGTCACTGCCCGAAGTCTGTCATGCTGCAAAACTTGAAAACAATCTACGAGGCAAGGGTAAGCTTGGGTATTTGGAAACGATGAGAATGCTGGATCGGAATCAACAGACCTACCCAGACAACAGCATCGCCATCACACAATGCATTTGCTGTAAGCTGCAGCCTATCCCGCAAGTCAGCTCTATGACTATACGGGCAACAGCCAACTCACCCCAATGCTGTCTTGCCAGCCCCAGGGGGACCCCAGATCTCCGTGACCTGGCCGCGTTGAACACCACCTTTGGTAGTACCTTGAGAGCCAGCTGTTATATTGGCAATAAGAGAACGATCTAAGTCCTCAATACCAGTGGAGACATGAGTTGACGCGTCGTTATCAAGCTCGTCAAGAGCTTGTGAAGCTGATACTGTTGGAAGTCGGTCTGTTGCAAGGTAAGCTTAGACTCTACATCGTAGGAAATTGTGACAAAACGAACGCGTGCCGGGTGTATCAAAGCTTGCTCTATCGTAGCCGTGAATTGAATGGTAATCCATGTTTAGCGAGTACTCATCCTCATCGCGATACGATGTTTGGTAGATTTGCCTTGAGTCCATCTAGGCATCTACAAGTGGATCTTCCTTTACACTGTCCAAAGTCTTGCGCGTGATTGGCCAAGAGTCACATGATGAGCCACTCTCTTGCAACTTCCTGCGCCGATAAGTGCCTACCTTAGTAGGTAATTGATTACCAGTGATGCCTTCCATTCTATCGACAATATAACCTTATTATGTGACATTTGCTCCTGTTTTTGATAGCATGAGTTCCCCGAATAGCGAGTTACTTAGCTGAACAACATCAGATCACCGCGAATCAACAGGCTATGTTCATTCTCTTACTCTATGTCACACAAGCTCTGGTGCTCGCCTATCCTATTTGTTAGATTGGGGATTCGACGGATGCTTGAACATTGTATGGAACTCGCCTAAAGCATTTAACCGTCGGTTACAAGCATTTTGGTTGCTGTAAAGTGGCGACTGTCATCGTAAGAAGTGAGTTGTCACAAACTTTCCGCTTCAGTTTGTCGTTAGGAACATATGTGATGAGACTTGGTTGACACCTAGGAAGGTATATGACTGGACATGAATAAAAGGGGCTTATCGGCATGCTTTCCCGTCGTCCGCAGTGTGCACAGAAGGCCAATGGTGCTACATGTACGGTTGCGGGTTACCATAACATCTCCGATGCAGGAGCCAGACACAAGATAGCGCGGCATGATCTACCATGGCATGGTAGATCACCTTGACTCGAGCAGCCGATCCTCACATACCAGAAACGGTCATGCCACACATCTCTCACTCCCGTCTAGATCATGGCTGTCCGTGGGAGGATCCTGTGGGGAAATTGACGCTACCCCATCCTCTCGACCCCAGACGAGAAGCGAAAATTTCGAGTCAGGATTTACAGTATTGGGCCACGAGAGGAGAGTACCGTTGAGGTACCGAGATCAGGAAACCGAGCCGTATCGCCGTTGAAGGAAATGCAAGCAACCGGAATGGAGTATGATGCGCGTGGTATTCTTGAATCTTCCGATACCATGCTTGGAAGGTCTTGCTCATTGGTGGCGGTGCTAGCATTGCATCAACACCATGCCTGTCCCCGGCATTTGCATCTTCTACGAGTACGAGTATTCAAGCGACGGGGCAAAGTTAACCTGACGAGGAGACAGTGACAAATCTTGGCCTTTGGATCGTCACTGATATCTGAACTTCAAGTTCACTTGTTTATAACCCTGACCGCTCCACATTGATCAAACTGCAACACGGCCTCCGACTTAGCGCCGCCATTTCCGAGCTTTTGTAAGAGTTAATCTGTGGGTTTACCATTAGTCAATCTCGTCACAACGAGGCTTATAAGGGTGGTCGTGCACTGGAGACATCAAGACTCGTGTCATGGCCAAAATGTCTCACACGGCTAGATACGGCGGGCTGCAAGGTACCATGCCCTGGAAGTCGTGGAACACTATCCATGGGGGTTTCCTGTAGACCCTTGGGGATTATGGAGAGAGGCATGTGAAAGGCCAGAGTGCCTGCCTGGTCGCTCGGCTAAGGGGCCATACTACGTCGGCAGTGCGAGGGCCATACAATTCGAACTGGCCAATCTTTTTGACAACGGATGAAGCCATAGCAAATTCATGCAAATATTGCGGGGAACATGTGTTTTCGGCGCTATCAAACATCTCACCGAAAGCCCCCTCTGACGATGTCAGGATGGTGTTGAATAAAAGGCCGAGTATTCTACTGTGTGCAGAGCTGTCACATTCACTAAATGGGACAGTGCACGCACGGCTCGGCCAATATCGGGTTCATGAACGGGAATAATGGGAGTTGAGAGCAAACGACAGGCTCAAGCTGTGCTGTCAGGCTGTGTTATGCCCCCACGATGCAACGTTCAAATGAGGGTCCAGCTTGGGATAAAGATTTCTTAACCACAATTTTATTAGACCCTTGGCTCTGAGTTGTGCAAGAATTCCATCGTCTTGCTCAATTACCCGCCTGAATGCCATTGGTGATAGGTACGGCGATAAGGAACCTTTAACCTCCCTGATTGGATCTAGTCCAGCTCTCAATGAGCCGCAGGCTTTCTGCAAGGGGCGCCAGTGTCTTTGTGCATGCAAAAAGCTGGAGCCCCGCAGAGAGCTTGCCTGTTGTTGGCCAGAGATCTAGGCCCCTGAATCTTTGAAGAGGAGCCGCCTCTCACAAGCCAAGCCACCAACAACTTGCTAACAAAGAACCAACAATTGAAATCTGTACCTGGATGGTTTTCATCTTTACTGACTAACGCAGCGACAACACACCAATTGCCGCACCACGTGGGGCAAGACTTTGACTGAGTGCTGTCG
Organism: Fusarium dlaminii; assembly: GCA_013186775.1. Taxonomy (NCBI): domain Eukaryota; kingdom Fungi; phylum Ascomycota; class Sordariomycetes; order Hypocreales; family Nectriaceae; genus Fusarium; species Fusarium dlaminii. The sequence continues at coordinate 245,535 of JAAOAL010000050.1, read as the reverse complement.
ATTCAGCCAGGCCTGCTAAGATCCGAACCGAGATGACTGCCCCCTTCGTGTTTTCGGGCCTTTCGCTGGCTCGGCTATTCACCTCAGGGCCTCGAGTCAAAGCAAAGCCCAGATTGGCAGCACTGAACATGCAATCCACTATGAGTATCAGACAGTAGCCTCTGGGAGGAAGAAAACTTCTGTGTTGAGGCAAGGTGCCAGAAATACCGAGTCTAAGGCCCACTAAATCTACAATAAGTCGATATTGAACCTAACCAAAGTCTTTTTTGTAACCTACGTATGTCACAAGTTTTTAGTCTTCTTGCATGGCCTAGCCTTGGTCAGCTGCACCTCGAGAGCTTCAAGGTCGTGACCAAAGCGTTGCTCAAGAGATGATGAATGATATTGCTACATCGTTGACGCTCATCAAACAAATCAGCTTCTCGGCCCTGCGGCTGTGAATCTTAACCAGTTACTTGGATTCAGGGCGGGCGCATTGGCCTCAGCGGCAAGACATGGGTTGCCGCATCTCGCATGTAAACGCATTAGGTAGCTGTTATCGGCCAAATCAGCATGCGCATCCAATGAGCAAGATTGCAGCTACGATATGAGTTGGGGAAATAGCCGCAAGCATTGATTAAATCGGAGATCTTGTTATGCCGAGTCTAGGGCGTAGGGTTTGTGGGCCAGGTAAGGGTCTGCGACAAGCTGGGCAATTCCGCCTCGTTATCACGACATTTGGCTGATGAATCCGTTGGCCCTTTTGGAAACACTCTAGTGCCTCAGGAACTGCAATGACCTTTGTTACGGGTATCTCCATGTGTTTTTGACTGCAGCAGTTACTGGTATGCAACAATACTCAGCGAGCCAAAGAAGGCCTTCAGCCGCTCAAGACTACAGTATGCAAATGCATCAGGCCATGGCGAATCTGGAAGGCATCTGAACTCCGGGCCGAAGTCGAGGATATGCTTCCATGCAGGCGGTGTTCGCCGTTCCGAATCACCGAGGGCCAGCATAAGATCTTAGATCAATCCCCCGGAATTGCCGCAATTAGGCTAGTTCGCCTGGGATTATCACCCAGCATCAGGCATTCGAGTCCGGGGCGCCATCGCACAAGGGGAAGCTGGAGAAAGATGGGGCACAGAGCCTCCCAGTGCCTACCTAGGAACTAGGGTGCTGGTTTGGGGGTTGGATTGCCTTATCTGCTCACAGGAACGGGATTGAGTGGTCGCTCGGGAGGTCAAACGACGAGGTGGCGTACCAGGGTCACTGACAGACCAAAATGCCGTCGCAGTTGGCGGAAGCCGGGAAGTAAAGAGCAAAACATGTGCAAAGGCGGCACGACGTTTTCAAAAGGACATGCTCAGAGTTTCCAAGCGCGGGCATTAAAGCCCCTGGGGGCTCAGGATGCCTACGGTTTGCCAAAAACGACAATCTGGCTGGGGCTAGGGGATCATATCAGTCAAGTTTTGCTTATCACGGCCTGTGATTGGAACTCTGAGAGTTTAGACACCCCTGAGTATCAGCAGTGTTGGCGACTAGGCCAAAACTCTGATCAGACGTGGAATCTGGGGAACATGTTGCCATCGATCCGCCGAGCCGCAGCTGCAGCCAGAAAAAAATGTCTAGATTTGGACAGCCGCTATCTGGAGCCTGGAGCTATAGACTAACTTGGAAAACAGGGGAATATTGCTATTTTACGTCAAGTTTGGAGTTTGGAATGGATCTCGACTTATCTCGTGATGAGGTTGATTGCGGAGATTTGTATGGGGACGGCTCTATCTAGACCTTGGACCGGCAAATCAGGAGCGTCAGCAATGAGGAGATTATCCGGGGATGGGGATAATGGCGTATGGGGGAGGCGAATTTTGAATTAACAAGATGAGCAACTGGGGTAAACTAATCTGATTGTCACGGACAATTATTAACTTATGAATGTCTTAGAGCCGCGACTCGTGAGGTGTCCGCTTATGGGTTTATCTTTGCTCATCAAATGGTCTAGCCCCAAGGGTACCGAAACACCGTACAATGCCGCCTAAGACCATCAACAGCTGACGATAAGAACCTGGACAAGTGCCAAGGAGCAATCACCCACCCCCAGACGACGGCTTGAGACGGAGGAGACTGACTCTGGGGAGCGCGCTTGTCGCGGTGAATGGCCCGATTATACTGGGGCTCAATATGAAGATAACACCACTTGAAGCGCAGCCGGTGGTGAGCGAACTGGTCTCGTGTGTGCTCAGAAGATCCCAGAGTTCAGGTCTACAGTAATATGCGGAAGGGTTCTTGGGAGTCTGGCAAATTGGTACTGATAAGCTAGGTAGGAGGATGGATAACTGACTGCCGTTGCATTTACCGGCTACCGACTGATACGTTGCGTATTCAACAGTTGGCAACCTTTCGTCATTATGGAACAAACATTGCTGCAACTGATATGAGAGTCGTTGATTCAGCTGATGAGTTTCCTCGTCATGGCCTTCAAGATGAGCTTTCATCATTCTAGTCCATGGTTCTCTTGGCTGCGTGCTTATCATGATCAGCTGGGAGAGTGATTAGCCGGGAGAAGGCCAACCCCACAAAGACTAGGCTTTCAAACACCAAGGCTATGCGGACAAATAGCCGAGCGATATCGCAAACCAAGCCACAGGTGTTTTGGCGCATTTTACTGCTCGGATCCTACAATTTGGGTCCAGAACAGTCTCTGATAGGTGTTGGCGGCCATGGCGGCTTTGATATTGATAGATAGCACGAGGATCATTACCTCAAATCTGGGGAGAAAAGTGTGAGTGGACTTCTGGGGTAATAGATTTGATGCTAGTCAAGACTTACAGGAAAGCGTGACCCTCGTGGAGCGCAAAAGATAGTGCCGAGATGAAAATTCAATCTCAACTGAATGAGAAACCAATGGATGCCAATGAGGGTCAACAATCAGTGGAGTGGCACCTGTGAAGCATCGTGAGCTCCATATCAGGTCAAGACCCATGAGAGATAGGTGGGTGTACTGTCGACTGCGTCCCTGGGAGGTTCCACTATAGCTCAGGGCTAGCTATCGTAGCATGATTCCTAGCCTGACAGAACGGCGTAAAGGAGAAACTGGGGAGGACGCCGCAGCGTTATCTGCGTTATAGGTGTTGCAATTGGTAAGTTATGCTGTGGTATGGCATGATGAAGACATGGTCCTGGAAGTACGGGTCCGACGTTATAAACGGACGATTACGTACAATTGGTGGCTATCACGACATTGGTTACTGATTACTGAGCGAAAGAGCATGACAAAATGTGCACCGCAGAAATGACAGAAGGATAGTGATGGGGATCGACATGCAATTTTGTCTCTTCTCGAGCCTCACTCACGATAATCCCAAATAGTGGGTTTGTCTACGGATGCTGATATAAGTAACCCGAGGTTGACGATACTAGGTAGACGACCCACGGGTCAATACGTCTTGTCGTAGAATACACTAAAAATATCAGATAAAACAACAACAACAATAGAAAACACAGTCGGAGCCGCTCAATGGAATGAAGGCCAATCAGTTGAGCACGACATAGGGAGAAAAGCCTGATGCCCCACGCTCCGGGCCGGCAAAAGCGTGAGAATGTGAGAGAGCGGACGGAGAAAGTCACGGTGAAGTGGAGCGTTTGAAAACTCTCACCGTCGAGCTTCTTCGGGCATTGGCGGCCAGGAGAGCCAGAAAGGAATTGGGACTATTCAAGCGGGCCAATGAGATTCGAAAAGCAAAGTCCCCACATTCATAACAGAAAGGGTCAAGGTGAAAAAAGCTGTCGGCGGTCGGGACGTAAAAGCCGAGGTGATTAAAGACAGATCAGACAGAGGAGAGAATCGGGGCATGCTCGGGCAAGGGGAGTGCGAAAGTATCTTGGCCAAAAGGAGTGACGTTAAGAGTTCCCCAGTTTACCCGTCCGTCTCCCCAGGCCCGTGTCGCGCCGACAAGGTATGACTCGCTGTATTTTGCCTTTCTTCCCTTCTGGGGTCGGATAACGATAGCGGGAGATCATTCTTATCGTCGCACTACGGATACAGAGCCAGGTATAATACAAACATGGAGAGATGAGTAGATAGGCCACTTGTGAGGAATAGAGTCACTCAATCTAGGTCGCATTGGGCAGAGACAGTTGGCCTTCCTCATGCAGAAATACTTGTATGTTGTGCTGTGCTGTGCTTTGCTGTGCTCTGCTTAGCTGAGTTGTCTTTTTTTTTTTCCTCTCACTGACTCTTTATCTTGCCCGCCCCGTTAATGCCTCCCCAAGGATAAGGCCCGAAGAACGGGGCTCATGTTCCAGAGCCCCAGTTACACCTTCCATTGGAGCCTCCTGCTTCTCCCGCTGGGGTAAGAGAAGAAAAAGGTGGAGGGGCAGGCACAAAACGCAAACCCGCAATATACCTACGCCCCACGCCCCGTACTGCCTCTGATTATAGAGATTGGATACACCCCCTTGGAAGTAGTAGATAGACACCCTCAAGCCCAAGCCAAGCACGCCAAAAGCGAGCAAAAAAAAAAAGAAAAAGAAAAAAAAAACTAAACTGACGGAGCCCACAATGGGGCCGCCCACGGGGCCCTCCAACTAAAGCCAGTGGACTTCTCCCCTGTAGCGGTAGACCGGACCCTCTAGTACTTTTCTCTGTAGGCGCTCCCCCTTCTGTTTTACCGCTGCCTGGCCTGGCGGGCTCAGTTTCTCTCAGCAGGTATCCTCAGCAGGTACCTACAAGCCATCGTGGTGCCCTCGGACGTGGGGTGAACAGGGTGTGTCTGATGTGGAAGGGGGTGTCCTCGCTGGCCCTTCCCGTCCCTCGTTCCCTCTCTTTCCCCTCCACCCTCGCTCCATTCGCGCCTCCCTCTCTGTTCGTCGACGTCGCAGTGCAGTGCGTGCTTCTAGTGCCGAGCCCGGCATCTTTTATAACCTTCCAATCCCCCCATCCCCTCCATCCTCCAGATTTCCGTCCTTTCCAAATATCTACATTCGATCTTCCAGCTTCTCCGGAACTTGATTCCTCCACCAACTCGTATCAACTTCCGAGATCTTAATCGAAGGATACTTTCATTCAGTACCAGTCCGAACAACAACTACAACCACATCAACCATCACAACCTGAACGATATATCCGTTCACACACAACGATACACTATTATCTCGACGACACTGGAGTTACTCCACGACCTCAGTCAACCTCAATAACAGTTACTTTGTTGAGAGTTGGGTCTTCCAGACGTCTATCACATGCAACGAGCACAGTCGGCCGTGGATTTTTCCAATCTACTTAACCCCACAGTTCCGGCTGATAAGGAATCCGAGAGACCCCATCAGGGCGACGTCGAGATGGCTACAGCAGCAGTTACCGTTATCAAACCCAACGGCCCCCTTCCGGGTGTCCAGAACTCGGAGAACTCAAATGAGTTGCCCCGACCTTACAAGTGCCCTCTCTGTGATAAAGCCTTCCACCGCCTCGAGCATCAGACTCGACACATCCGCACTCACACTGGAGAGAAGCCTCACGCCTGCCAGTTCCCCGGCTGCAGCAAGAAGTTCTCTCGATCTGATGAGCTCACACGCCACTCTCGCATTCACAACAACCCTAACTCAAGGCGAGGTAACAAGGCGGCCCAAGCACACCAGCAGCAGCAGCACCAAATGCACCAGCAGCAGGGCCTTCCGCCTCATATGATGCCCGATGGAATGATGGCGCCGCCTCCTGCGCCCAAGACCATCCGCTCCGCCCCTGGCTCTGCACTGGCTTCACCCAACGTGTCTCCTCCTCACTCTTACTCTACCTTTGCTCTGCCCGTTTCTGCGGTTCACTACAACCGCGGCGGTGACATTTCCATGCTGGCCAAGGCTGCTACTCAGGTTGAGCGTGAGACTCTGACTGCTCCTCCTCACCACAGTAACAACCACCGTCATCATCCTTACTTTGGTCACGGAATGCATAGTTCTCGAGGCCACCTGCCTACGCTTTCTTCCTACCACATGGGCCGCTCTCATTCAAATGAGGACCCCAGCGATGACCACTACTCTGGCGCTATGCGACATACTAAGCGATCAAGGCCCAACTCCCCCAACTCTACAGCTCCCTCTTCGCCAACATTTTCTCACGACTCTCTGTCCCCCACTCCCGACCACACCCCTATCGCTACTCCTGCTCACTCTCCTCGTCTGCGACCTTTCTCTACTGGTTATGAGTTGCCAAGTCTCCGAAATTTGTCTCTCCAGCACAATACGACGCCTGCTCTGGCCCCTATGGAGCCTCATCTCGAGCAGAATCAGTTCCAGCAGGGATCTGCCCCCACTACTCAGCCTCGACCTACTGGGATGTCTTTGACGGACATCATCAGCCGGCCCGATGGATCTCAGCGAAAGCTTCCTGTGCCTCAGGTACCCAAGGTGGCTGTCCAGGATCTACTTTCTGACAATGGCTTCAGTCACAGCGGCAGGAGCTCAGGAACCAGCAGTTTGGCCGGCGGCGATCTCATGGATCGAATGTAGGATACGACATGGCATCGCAACTCGCACGACTTGATGACGACTATGGGTTATAGAGGAATAGAAAGGAATGGCGTTTATGGTTTACAACATGGCATTCGAATTACATCATCTCAAGGATTGAGCACTCGGCGAGGATTTGGGCGGCATTTGTGAAATGGAAGAAAGCATTTTTTGTTCAAGGGCGGGTGGACTACGGTAACAACACCGAGTCCGGCCCATGTTTGGGAGGCGGCGGAAACTAGAATTCGAATTGCGGAGCACTTGGATTTTTTACCCTCGGGCTTGCCTCGGGGGACGTCGGCGGCTATCAATGCCCCGTCGGAAAAGCAGTTCTATTTGATATCCACGGATTGTGTTCTCTTTACTTCTTGTTATGAAAGAAACTTCACTCCTGTTACAATTTCAATCAAAAATATCATGTCAAATGTTTAATGTTCATGTCACCTTATTTTTTTTTCTTTGGCTGTGCGGGATCACTCAACTCTGAAGAGGGCCTTGATGGGACTTGATAATGGGTCGACTAGGGTCTGTCACACTCGGGTAAGCCTCAGCTCAGCTTTGTCAAGCCTGCGCTGGAAGCTAACGTTATTGGGTTGCCAGTGGCTCTTTGGAAGACTACGAAACTAATACTTGTATGATTCACGGCGATAGATAGATACCTAGACCAAAAAGGCAGCGATGTTATTCAACAAAAACCCGCGTTTGCAATGCTCACAGACCTTATTACCAGCTCCACTTGAAAACGAAGTAACCTGGCTGATCTGGAATGCCAGCGATGAACTAATCGTGTCGTAACCCTGGTGGCCGGATGGCTGATGTCAGGATCATCGTGTGTAACAGATGGCCATTGCAACTTATGGAGGGGTGGCTATCCATTAGGGAGTTCAAAGGTTCAATGCTGAATAACTTACGTCGAGACATCCTTGGATGACGCTATCTCCCTTGCAGAAAGTCTAATCATGATCGAGGAGGGGGATCTAGAGACAGAAACAAGTCTCCCCAGAGCGGAACCGCAGAAACGGAAGGGCCAATAGTACCCTCGGGGAGAAAAATCAAACAGCCCCAACTACACCAAAATTCGCTGGATCGAGGGGTCGTTTTTTATTTCCCCCCTAGAGTACCTATTTTTCCCTCTATTCCTCTCTCTGTCTGAGGAGGGGAGTTATTTACTAAGCAGGGCAAGCTTTGGTTTAGAATTTGGCTTGTCTTGGGGGCCAAGCCAAGCCCAGCTCGGCGTTGGTACCCCCTTTTTAGATAAACCAGATCAGACAGATCTAAGGATGCCGTCATATGACGGGGAGTTTGACGACAGCTGCTGACAGGGTAAGCATGTCTGGAAGAGTTTATGTCTGGGGATTTGGAAGAGGAATGTTCAGATACACCATAGCAGAGATATTCTAATACTGTCCTGCTATTTTCTCTCTCTCTTTCGGATACATCCTCAAGATCTATATATTCGATCAAATGGCTGACGGGCAGAACTGCCACAATCTGATCTGCCGCATTCCCCCACCATGATATGCACCATCACACCACACCCCATCCAAACCTGGGTATCCAACCCCAACCTAGCCCCTGTGTGTCAGCGCCCCGATGGTGAAATTCTCAGATGGTGGTGGTCATTACATGGGAAACAAGCAAAACTCCCAGGTGATATAATGCTGTATCGGTATTGGTAGACGCACTCACTCTCACTGTTGTCTCTTTTCGCTTTTGTTATCTACCCATGCACATCCACCAGAGAATAACCTTTTCGGCTTATGATATGAGCCTCCCTCCCGGCTATTCATATTTTCAGGGCGCAACGAGTACCCCTCAGCGGCCGCGCCAAATGAGGAGACCTTTCGGTTTCGGGGTGCAGGACCGCTAGGTTGAGAGTGTATCGGAAAGATTGAAGCCACAAATGCCCTCGATCAGTCTTTGTTGATAAGGCGATGTATAAGGTGCTCGACGACTGAATGGGGGCTTCTTGACCTCCCCCGGGGGGTGTGCGCGTGCTGGTGGTGACACCAAAAAGCAAAAAGGTGAGAGGACAGAACATTTCAACCTCGTCCATCAGTGCGCAAGCCAGAAATTGCAATTCTGTCAATCTTCCGGGTGGCACGCCTCAACTTTGCATCAATTCATCCAGCGCATCACGTCAGCCCATGAGGGTTCATGCCTTCCAGGCAACCTCTTAGGGTTTCCCCTGATAGATACGGGTACACACACTGGTCACTGGCTCACACTGATAAGTCATACGTGGTCCTGAGACTGTTTCTGAAAGGTAGAACAACGGGCTTAGGATACGCGTCCTCCAGATACCAAGACTCTGTCTTTGTTCAGCCCGGCCAAACTCAGGGGTGCAGCTATTTTGATTTGGTATAGCAAAGGGACATAGTATCATTGGATGCCTGATGATTTTTTTGCGCGCATACTGTCGGTGTACAAAGGATGGCGAAACTGTCTCTAATCAAGCCTAATAATGTTCTGAGGAAAGCATCCCCTTGTTCATGGTAACCCCCGTGTAATTGTTGGGAAGATTAAAATTCAACATGTGAAGTTCAAAAACAGCCATTTGCTGGCTGGCCCAGCTGTCTCGGGCCGGGATGGTCGGTGAAGGGGTATTGCACTGGGCGATACGCGCCATGTACCACACCTACAATGGTAGATGCACACCAGTGAAGTGTCTGGCAAGTGGGGGATTTTCTCAATGTGGCCGTCTTTCGTGGGTTGAGTGGTTCAACAACCCCTGGCCACGATAAGCACCAAGCTGAGGGAAACAGTCGGTTTGATTAGAGCAGTCGACTCACGGCAACACAAGTCCGGCACAGAATTGTGAGGCAACTTCACCGCTACAAATCAAGAACGAATGAGAGCTGTGCCAGAAATCGGATGCAAGCGTGAAATGGTGTGTAGCAGAAAGTGTGCGAACTAAGAAGAAACACCAATTTTGACAAGTTTTCCGAATATGGGCTGGAGTCCAAGGACGGATTACCAGTTGAAATCCGGGGATGGGTGGTGTGTGCGCTTCTCCCCCGAACTTTCGAGATGCAGGTGTGTGCCAACTTTAGCTCTGGGCTTGTTTTCAATGTACTGTTTTTGCTTCTTGGAGGGTGGTATTTGCGGGGTCAGGCAGCCTGACCACGTCCAGTGAAAACTGGGGTTGGAATGGACGCTTTTGGCTGGCCGATAGGCGATGCCAACCTCACCTCGACGACGTCAAGTAACTGGCGATCATTTTTCACTTCTACTTAAACATGACTCCTGTTATCGCTCCAGGCGGCTGGAAGGCGCAAGGCACACACACACACATGCGCTGGCGATCGCGATTGCGGGCCGTTATCAAGCGACGATGATGTCTTATCTTGAGAAACGACAACTTTCTGGGCCCCGGGGAAACGGACCCAGATCGGCAAAACCAGAAGATCAGTCTCAGTTAGAATCTTGACTCAGGGGTCTCTGATTCTCATGTTGAATCTCCTGGTCATCAAGTCTAGGTAGCAGAAGCCTAGTTGAACAGGACAGGTAGCAGAACTTCTGTTGGACTTGTCCCACGCTCCAACATGAAAGTAGTGGTGCCAATGCCCAGCCAGTTCACCGTTCACGGCTAGGGGGCTTAATATCAGCTGGGCCATGCATGTGGCCAGTTGTAACTTGTAAGGGATGGCGTCGTGATTTGAACAACGTGATCTCAATTCTGAATCGCAGGATCGTTCAGTCATGTCCGGGTCATTGGAGCGGTAGAGCTCGTCCCGGGCCGGAGTTCGGGTGGGATGGTCGTGTAACGCATAATTGCTTCTTTCAAAGCTAACATGGACTATCGCGGGTATGGCGCTGAAGTTCCTGAATTTGAGCTAAGCCGCCTTAACTCAAACCAGGAATTTTGACCATTTCTTCTGAAGGGTTTCTCTGTGTTGTGCTCGTAAAATGGTTGGCTGATCAGAGACCTAATTTGTGGTTGGAGTTGGATCTGAAGATTCTGAATGGCATCAGGATCGTCCTTTGTGATCTGCGTGTGAAAGGGAGTATACTATTAAGCCATCAATCACAATGGGACTGTTTACCTGGCTCACTCAGATGTTGTGGAATTTCCATGTACTCCATGTGTCAAGTTCATTTGTTATGTAACCTCCTTGCGTCTGGATCGAGATGATGTTTAAGGAGAGGGTATTCATTGACGCGCAAGCAGAGGATGCAGACCGTTCAACAGAGAAGACCTGGATACCCAGTCATACCTTCCAACCCTGGAACACCCATGTTGAGGGAAGGTGCTTCCAGACATTTGCCAGGCAAGTGACAAGCTCATCAGGAAGGAGCGACTGTTTGTAAGGACGGTTACCTCCCAGCATCGTAGTTTATTATCCGATACGCCCACTTGAATGATGTTAGTTCATTGAGATGGCAAGAACTGACGTCGACATAGGCTTCCTAGTACCCGCGTCATGTTGTCGATCTTCATTTTCTATATCTTCATTGTTCGAGCATTTCTTGATTGACTTTGAGCCTGACTCGCACTTCTTCAATACCTGTTGATGATGATGCAGTTAATATGGAGAAGAGAACCCCTGGGGCCTGGCCTATACATACGTCAGTGGATCTGTCTATTTATGTCAACCACAGACGACATTCCATCACCCTCTGATACAGAGTACAGACAGGAACCTGCTGTAACAAACCCCAGCCCATGATACTTCCAGAAAAGTAAACCGACAAGGAATCTCCGGGGAACTTAGAGAGCATGGTTCCTGAAATTTAGCCTGGCAAACAACGTCGATCAGCCAGTTGAAAGCAAAAATGCCTACGACAAAGAAGCACCCCAGCGATATACGATGTGTTCAGCGTATAGTTCCGCTGACACTTCCAGCGGCGGGCGCTCTACACCGGATACATACGGCATGTTTCTAAAGGCTGAGACAAGACGAGGCCAGGGAAATGAGGCCTTTTGAGGCTACTCTGACGAGGTCGAGAGCTGCCACAGCTCCTGGCTCAGTTGGCGCCTTTCCCCTAAGAGCAAAGGTCACAAGCGGACCCTGAGATGACGGAAGAGCCAGCCCTCGTGAGAAGATCAACTGAATGTCTGGATTTTTTTTCTTTGCCAGCATTGGCTGTTGTATTGAGTTGTCTTGTTCCTGATGCAGCACAGCCAAGCATTGAGCAAGCTCTCATAGTGGATGCTCTCCCCCACGCCCACGCCCCGCGATATGTCAGAGAAGCATGGGTCTGCATGGGGAAGAGCTCCTTACAAAGTTATAATCCTTGTCAGGGCCGCGCCGCCTGAGGGGTGTGAACAATCACATGGGGGTTGAGCCCATGATGAGCGCTAACTACCAGGTTTATTCGTATCACACGGGCTTGTAGGGCAATCTTACCGATTTTATGAATTGCTTGTGGAATTGCACTATCAGTGATCATGCAAAGCACTTTTTAAAGGCAGACAAGACAGTCGTTCAGGTACTCAATACTAATAATGACTGGAAGCCAAGTCCAGAGTATACGGTCGGCTCATCATTCCAAACACGATGGTAACCCGCCAGCTTGGCTCGCCTAGTCCTTTGTTCCGTGATTCAAGAATATTTTCGTCCCGACCCGACAGACGAACCAACAATTGCAACATAGCCCCTACCTGGTTGATGCTGGTCTTACAAGTGTGGGATGCCGATCATGGAGATGGGACAGGATATGACAGAACACATCATGCTTAATAGCTTGACCTCGATTGCTAGCCAAAGGCGAGGTTTAACAACTGCCTGTCGCTGCTCGAGCGACTGGATTCATACCTAGCTTGTGTCTCCATCCGTTCATAGGCTTTACCATATTCAAGTGGTGATGTAGTAGTCCTACATATGACTAGAGACGCGCCTATCAAGACCTGAGCTGATTATCAACCAACCCAACAATGAAATCCGGTTTACCTTTGAGGCTCTAGAGACCCAATTGCTGATGGCCCAAGCATCTGAGTCTACGTGAGAATCGATGCGTGTTGGGTTTGTTAGAACGTGATAAGATGCATGGCTTCGATTCGCATCCCTACATATTCAATGGACCGAAGGAGCTGGCTCAGTCGAAGCTATCAGTAACTCCTCGAATACTATCATGAGCTGAAGAACCCGCCATGGCCAAGCTTATCAGCAGCGTTGTAGCATGGTTGGTTTAGACAAGGTCAACATGCTTTCAAATCCCTGATGATTGTGGGGATCATGGAAGCAAGGCTCAGGGCATTTGACACGTATAGCAAGGAAATAGCGCGTGCCGTTGAACAGTCAAACGACTCGTGGGATCGTTTCCACGGCCGCTCAGGACGATTCTATTACTGTTACTGTACCTAAGACTGACAAGTCGGGCCTTTCGTTGCAGGGCAGGAGAGCCCGCCTGGCTCGAAGTGACGATGCCGATGTTCAGATAAGGGCATGTGAAAGAACAATGCTGGGTGATTGCTTCGAACTTATCAAGCTGGATGGTACGTGAGGATAGTGGCCGTCATCAACTATCGTATTCTGGCATGTGATGATGCTTCAAGGTGCTACCAAGACTTCCAATTGTCGACAGATTTCAGAGATGAAGGTCCTGAATGGATGAAGAGTGGCTGACTGATCTCAATAAACCACCGGCACTTTTCTGCCTATCCGAAGGCTTGCTTGGGGCTTGCACACCACCAAACATGAATACTACCACGCCACACACACAGAGACCGGAATGCTCGGCCGTCGCAGCTCCAGTCGACAGGAGCATGTTAAACCCGGACGAATCTTGAGAGCCTCATACTTAGACCAACCTGTAAGTTGATACTGTATAATATTCTTGATATGACAGTGAGAATGCAACCACCAACAGACTTCGCATATAGGTGGGTGCCAACTGATTTTCTTCAGAGAGCATGTGAATCCGATCTCGCAGTACTTTGCACTCTCTGGTTTCGGATAAGTTCCTGGACTACGAAAAAACAACTAAAAGTAAGCCGGATGTGATGAGGAGCAGGCTGACTCTCAGCCCAGGGTCCAAACTCCAAGAGCTCTGGAGACTAAAAGGATTCACCAGTGAAGAAACAGCACGTTTACGGCAGAGATTCCCATAAAGAGCTCAATTTCCAGGGTTCAAAAGGAAAAAATCTTTGTTCGGGGCAATACGGATATACCGAGCAAAGCCCTCGGAAGAAATCGTGTTGAGACCAAGCTTTTAGAGCGACCTAGTGAGCTCCACATGATAACGAAACAGATTCTTTTCATGGCGCCTAGAAAACCGTCAGTCAAAGCTCAGGGGGGGCGTGGAGATTAGATTGAGCGCCAAAGCCGCTGAACCGAGGATAGCAACTACCGGCATAGCTTTGCGGTTTGCGGCTTGCTCTTGTTTTACTTTGACGCACTTGCCCGGGCGCTCCTGAAGCAACCCTGGGTGTAGGCCCGGGTACTATGACGGCATTCCAAAGGTGAGGCGAGAAAGGTACCAGGCTCGCAGATCCCGATCTCGGTGACCGATATAATTTTGCTTCCCCGGATTTCGACACACGCCCTGTCGATGTTCCCCAGAAAGTGCTGATCTATGCGTGATGGTGTTGATGTAAAGCAAAGCAAAGGGACCCTTGATAGCCATGTCGATGGCTTCACTAGAGAACCACTCACACTCAAAAAAAGAACTTTTCTCCAAGAGGAAGTTCCGAAAACTGAGGCCGTTTCCGACCGGCTAAGAAATCTGCTCTAGTCAAGAACCCAGTTCTTATGACTGTACCTGGAATCCATGTGTCATTCTTACATACTTGGTAATCAAGGAAATCTGGACATCAGGAATAAACCTTTCAGACTTGAATTGTCTACGTCAAGAAGTTCTGATGCGACTCTTTTGAATCCTTAGATGGTTTCTCACATGCATTGGTCGTCAGTCACATGTTCCGTGATGCTCAAGATCATGAGAGCTTGGCGACTGCTCTAGCGTAATAGATTGGTGTAGTTGTTTATACCAGTGATTGAGACAATCTCAGCAGGCTTTTTTTGGTGCGCTCGTAGCCGCTGCCGCAATTCGTATGGATGAGTACTGGCGGAAATCCCATCAAAATGGTTTCTGAAAACTCAGGAGAAGAGAAGATACACAGCGTTGAGAATGATTGAGAATGAGCTGGGCGGTTGCTTGGTCACCATTCACTCTTTGGCGACGGAAGAGTCCTTCTGATTCATCTCAATGTCAACAGACCGTATTGTATGAAGCCATGACAATGTTGAGAAAAGTTAAATCTCAGTCACCACTCTGTAAGTTGCCTCCACATGAATATTGAATGACCGGAAGTCTAAAGACGTCAGGAGTATACGTAGGACATATAGAGCATATTTGAATCGTGAAAGAAGTTGCGTACTATGATGCTGGTTCTGAAGTACGAGTCTTTCCCCCGGAGACTCTTGTCAATTCATGTTTCAAGTGAGACTGAGCCTTGTGAACTCGCCAGGAACCGTCTAGGTTGTAGAGTTATAGTCGTAGCTTGTGTCGAACTGTGATCAATGAAAGTGAGCCTATTATGATAAAATAGAGGGATTGTGGCTGAAGTGTTGTGCCTGAGCTCGGCCTTTTGAGTGTCTCGATGTCTTGTCATGGCGAAATTGAGCCTTCATGTCAACGCCGTTGCATGATCCCTTTGGCGATAGATTACATAGGTTTTGTCTCATAGCTAGGAGAGATTATTATTGATTACACTGCTGACTGACTGGCTGGGCTTGCAACATTTGTGTGATTCATAGTCGAGTCTAAAGAGGTATCCTCAGTTCTTTTTGCCCACGGTTATGTTGTTTACTCTCCCCAAAGGCTGCACTACAGGGCAAGCATGTTAGTACGATCTAGGAACCAGTTCTAAGCAGTTTGGTATCTCTGTTCTAGGTTGGAATGTGCGTCCTTGGCGAATATATATATTAATCGTATCCTTTAACCCCTTGGACCTAAAGGATGAGGTTGTGGGAAGCCCATATGTTCTTGTGGTCTTACCACAGCGCACAATTTATGAGCAAATTAATTGTAAGTCATCTAGCGGGCAAGCTGTCCATATCCAGAGAACATCCCAAAGTGCGAGGATTCCAGCGAGATCGGTCACCAGATAACAATCGTATTTACTGAAGCCAAGGCAACTGAGGATGAGACAGCAATACACATTAAACCCATTTGCACTTCGGAGGACTTGTACCCATTGATATACGGGACAGAGTGCAGTGTGTATGAAGTTGTACCGACATCCTTTCAAAAAGGAAGACCGACAAATGTGAAGAGATTGGTGCTTAGTATCCAGGACTGGACAGGTAATTTCAACGGAGAGGCTCATATAATCCTCGGCAACAGTTTGAAAGTGATAAGATTCTCCGGCTGGAGTTACGATTTGCCCCAAACGATACAAATGGTAGTTTGAAGTATCGATTGTAGGTCCAGTGTATGCTGCAAGGCTGAAAGTGAGGTCGGATGCCTTTGGGTCTTGAAGATGGCATGGCGGATCCAGTTCGTGGAAGTAAATGGCAGGATTGCACGAACTCAGAACACGGCATAATAACTTATCCTTCTTTCCATTGTTTGTCATTGTTGAATGCATACAAAGAGCTGTTATCATTAAACGAGGATAAAGATGTACAGGCTTGCCCGTCAACTACTCCGTGATTAATGTAAATAACAGCACACAAAGCCTAGAACCGACTATATGCCGGCTTCCAGCATATGATACAAGAATTCAGAGTTCCTTCGCACACCAACCTAGTCAGGAATGGGTTGCAGGGTAAGATTGCAGACTTCGTAAGTCGTTGAACATTCAGGGTAAGCAATTACCACTTCACTCCAAAGAAGCTGAGTTTCTTACCGCCCTTGGAGGATGTTGTATCCTCTTGCTCGAGGTAGATTCTGTCGTGGCCTTTGATGTCCACAAAGAGATATTTGTACTCAAAGTCACTATGGCCGCGGTATTTGACCATATGAAGTCGTGCAATACCGTTGTTCTTGGGCCCATCAACCTAAAGCTGTTAGTTTCTCTGGTTCATGAACAACCGTGTTTGACGTACATAGAAATGCATCATTATATGCTGGTCTCCGCGAGCATCTGTCGTTTCCGTTGATCTAGCCCAGTCAGCAATTTGACCTGTTTGCAAATGACGGCCAAGCTCACGTAACAGGACGTGCCCTCCTCCACTTGTTGAATGTCTCATCTCCATGTGCTGTAATCTTCTTGGAGTCGCCCATGAGTTCGATTATACGAGGGTCACGTTTGATCTTGTCGACTGCACGGTTGAAGTTGGAGATCTTGCTATCGGGGGAGAAGACGTCCGTCCAGAGGAAATACCCTACACCACCCTAGAGGGGGTACAATGTTCGTCAATGCCACTTATATGTGCTGTTGCGAACGCCACTTACAGTGAGGACGAGACCAACAAGAATCATGCCAAAGTTAAAGCTCTGCTGCGTTGCTCTCGCCGCCTTCTCTCCCACCGAAAGTTCTGTCCAAGGTACATATCCATTATCGTTGAACGGTGTAACTGCTCTTCGCTTCGATTTGGAGCTTTGAGGCGCTGCCCCTAAGCCTTGTTGTGTCGCATAGTATCTCGAGATATGGAAAGGTCGAAGCGTTGATGGGATGCCCCGGAACGCTATTGATCCGGTCGCGATGAGATTTGTCGTCGTCGGTTTCATCCTGGCGATTCGACAATAGCCATTGTACAAAGACAATTACCTTGATTGATTGATTGCGAGTCAGCTAAACTGTGTGATCGAGCTGTTTAACAAGCTCAATCAGAAGCTCAAGTTGCAGCGTTATTGCGGCTCCACCGCCGGGCAGAATTCGAGGTGGGGTTGCCAGTCATGACCAAAACAGGACTAGCGTCCGTCGATATGCCACCTTATCGACAACTGCCCTTGACTACACTTCTCCTTAATTCTCGACTCTGTCTTGTCCTGTCTTGTCTTAGCAATACGAAATACCCCCCCAATCCAATTCTGTCCTCTCTTTGACACGTCGCAAATACGCTAGGATATAACTCCCCTTTTCGCGGTCCTGAGACCTCTTCTGTTGCTGCCTTTCTGTGTCACCTCTATACTCCCGCCTTATTACGGCCTAATAGTCAAGATGAGCGCCCTTGCGTCAAAGCAGCAGTCGCTCAAGATCTTTGAGAAGTTAAAGACTAAGCCTGCGAACAAGGTATGCACCCATTTGTTGTTTCTGCGCATTCAGTAGAGACGTTGGCTGACCATTGCGCCTACCATCAGATCTGCTTCGACTGCGGCCAAAAGAACCCGACATGGACATCCGTCCCCTTTGGCATCTACCTCTGCCTTGACTGCTCCTCCAACCACCGAAATCTTGGTGTCCATATCTCGTTTGTGCGATCAACGAACCTCGACCGTACGTGGACTCCAGCATATTCACTTCCCTTACAGAATTAGTGCTGACGAGTTGGAACAGAGTGGCAATGGGACCAGCTCCGAGTTATGAAGGTTGGCGGTAACGAATCTGCCACCAAGTTCTTCCAGCAGAATGGCGGCACTGCGGCGCTCAACAGTAAGGATCCTAAGACGAAATACCAGTCCAACGCCGCCACCAAGTATAAGGATGAGCTCAAGCGCCGCGCTGCGCGAGATGCCCAGGAGTATGTTTCTACGTCGCAAATGATACCCCTGTTTTCAGCTGACATGTGTCTAGATACCCCAACGAGGTTGTTATTACTGATGCTACCGACGACGGCGCCGCCACCCCTGCTGGCGAGCCCGATGACGATTTCTTCTCTTCCTGGGACAAACCTGCTATTAAGCGACCTACCCCTCCTGTCTCTCGCACCGGAACCCCCCCTGTCGTCGGCCGCACTCCCTCTCCCTTCTTGAACTCGGGTAACGGCAAGGATATCGCTCGTACAGCTTCGCCTCTGTCCCGATCTTCCACTGGCGACAACAAGCCTGCCAGCCGAATCACTACTTCCGCCGCTCTGCGCAAGACGACCACTTCCACCGGTCCCCGAAAAGCCAACGTTCTCGGTGCTAAGAAGACTACCAAGCTGGGCGCAAAGAAGGTCACTAGCGACGTGATTGACTTTGACGAGGCGGAGCGCAAAGCTAAGGAAGAGGCTGACCGAATTGCGAAGCTCGGTTACGATCCTGATGCTGAGGAGGATCCCGCGACCAAGAATGCCTCTGGATCTGGTGCCGCCATCATCTCTCCCACCCCCGTCAGCCCCAGCCGCGGCACAAGTTCATCGCATACTCGCCAGAAGTCTGACGCTGAAGTTGAGCGGTTGGGTATGGGTATGGGCCGACTGGGATTCGGACAGATTGGTGGTCCCAAGGCTGCTGCTGCCCCTAAGAAGAACGCCGGAGGCTTTGGTTCTGTTGGACCTGTCAAGGCCGCTGCTGTTGGTAAGTTTTAGAAAGAACACAAAGACATAAAACATACTAATTCACTGGTAGATGACTCAGAGCGATATGCTCGCGACAAGTTCGGCACTCAGAAGGGTATCTCATCCGACGAGTTCTTCGGAAAGGGTGCCTATGACCCCAACTCTCAGGCTGAGGCCAAGACCCGACTCCAAGGCTTCGAGGGCGCAACCGCCATTTCATCAAATGCCTACTTCGGCCGACCAGAGGATGAGCCCGAGGAGGAATACGGCGATCTCGAGTCTGCCGCCAAGGACTTTGTGCGCAAGTTTGGTATCACAGCTGGTGACGATCTTGAGAACCTCACACAAATGGCCGGTGAGGTGTCTTCACGACTCCAGGGAGCCATTCGATCATACCTCGGGAACTAGACGAACTTTGCCCCCCCATTGGTTCGAGGTTTAGGTGTGCGTGACTGTTTCTCAAGCTGAGGAGCGTCCTGTTGGTGAAAAGGCAGCAGATGAGAAGAACAACCAAAAGAGGCGTGCGCCTGTTCGATTATCTTTATCGAGCGAGAATTGGTGCACGGAGAAGATGCTCTTTGGCATGAATCTGGGGTCGGGATGCTTTTTGGAGCTGGCGTACATGTGAAGTCAAAGTTGACTGCTTGGTTACTCGAAGTATGAAATAGATTTGATGTTTTCCTAGTTTATGAAATCAAAAACCTATCATTTTGGTTCATTATGGCTATTCATGCACGAAGAGAGTAGAGTGACGTTTACAAAAATAGATATCTGTTCAAGGAGACATTATGAGGATTGATAATCCAAGTCAATTGATGCTGCTAATGCGAGGTAAATCCAAGCAAACTATGCTCGTAGTCTACAAATATACTAAAAAATCAAGGATAAATGACAAGACATGGTATCTTATGGGTTCTTTACAGCTTGGCAATCATCTTGTTGCCCCTTTGCAACCAGGCAACAGCGTCGTCTACGAACTCGTCCACGACAGCCTTAGCGGGCTTCTGCTCGTTGACAACAGCAGCGCACTTGCCCATGAGGTAAGGTCGGTACTTGTCCAACAGATCCTCATCGTCGTCGCTATCGTTATCACTAGCAGCCTCGGCGAGCTTGTCGAGATCAGCCTCATAGGGGATAACACCCTTGGCGACAAGCTCCTTGATCTCGGCCTGACGGTTGACCTCCCAGTCATTGATGTAGTCGTTGTTACGGACACGCATGGGACGGCCGGTCCAGATGATGGTGCGGATGTTGTCGTCGTGGCCAGATGTGCGGACGGCCTCCTTGTGAGCCTTGGGGGCACCAGCCTCATCAGTGAGGATAAATCGGGTTCCGACCCAGACAGCGCCAGCGCCCATCATGAGCGCAGCAGCGAGGAGCTGACCGTTGTGGATACCACCAGCAGCGATGACCTGGACGGGGCCGCCGGTGAGAGGAGACTTGTGCTTCTTGCAGATGTCGACAACAGCGGGGATGAGGACAGTTGTGGGGATATCGCCAGTGTGGCCACCACCCTCACCACCCTGAGCGCAAATGATATCAACGCCGAGGTCAAGGCACTTCTGGACGTGCTTGACGTGACCGATCATGTTCATGTAAACAATGCCATTGGCGTGGAGCTTGTCGACGACAGCCTTGGGGGGAACACCGACGGCAGAGACGAAGAGCTTAGCGCCCTCCTCGATGATGATGTCGACGAGCTCGTTGAGCTTACCCTTGGTGTAATCGTAGCTGCGAAGTCATATGTCAGCGCTTTGTTCGTCACTAGTGAGATCTGCATGTGATCGCAAAATCTCAAGGCCGAGGGCCCCGAATTTGGGGTAGGCTTACTTGGTCTTGCGAGCGCTGCCGCCGACCTGGGGAAGGAGCAGATCAACACCGAAGGGAGCGTTCTTGTCGTTGAGGTAGCTCTTGAGCTCAGCGATTTGCTCGCGCAGCATGTCAGGAGTGTATCCGACACCACCAATGACACCGAGACCACCAGCGTTGGAGACAGCGGCAGCAAGCTTAGGGCCAGCGGCAACGTTCATGCCCGCGAGGAGGACGGGGTGTTGGATCTTGAAAAGATCGGTGATAGGGGTTCGGAGCTTCTCTGTGAGTGAGGGAGCATGTTAGCGATCGCTGAGGAATCTGGAGATTGCGCTGATGACGTACGTGGTGAGGCCATGTTGTCTGCTTGTCTGTTTGACTTGTCAAGATGATGCTATCGTGTCGCGTCTGAAGAGAACTGACTTCTTGCTTCTGGTGGTGGATTCAGGAGCAAGATTGATTGATAAAGAAACGGGAGAATCAAGAGTTGGAGAAGAAATCCGGGGTATAAAAAGAATCAGCAGATAGAGAGGGGGTTTCGCAGGGAAAGAGGTTAGAAGCACGGTTCGCGATGGCAGGAAATAGGAAGGAGGGACCACATGCCGAGGTCTAGAGTCTCGTCTCAGCCTGAGCAGGAAGAGTGTGGAGTAGGAGTAATTCCCGCATCGGGGATAGTGTCACTTTGAATCCGGGGAAGATGCCTCGGGACGAAAGAGGAGAAGCTGTTAACAATTTTGAAATGGAGTGAAAATGGCCTGACTGTTAGCAACGGAACTCGGTAAAGCCGAAGCACCTGCTAAAACGATTGTGATGTTCTTTTCGTTCTCCTGGCTTTTCTCAAACCTACCCAAAATGGCAAACTTAGTAATTTATCGAGGTTGACCCCCCATGTTCAACGTCTCTGACATGTGCTCGGTGCTAACGGCAGAAACAGTCAGCAAAGACCAAGACTCAAAAGACCCCGTGACATGAATCATGACGACCACCTCCCATGGGAAATCAATGCGTCTCATTCCCGTACAGTCAGCTCGGAAATGCATGAGCTCAACCGCGCAGCCCTATGCCGCTCTCGTCAGCTTATTTTCTCCGCCTAAAAGTGTCACAAATCCGCTACAGCCTCATACTTCAGCCTTTTAGAATTCAAGAGCTGTTAGCACAGTTGAAGACACTATCCCCACCCCTAGTGTCTCGTTAACGCAAATTTTCTCGACCTCAATCCTCCGGACTCACTCAACAACATGTTCTGAATCGTCAGTCATGTAGCTGAAGCAGCACCATTCACCATGAGACAACCTCTTCTCTCATCGCGATTGCTTGTTCAGAGCCTCAGAAGCAACGGCCATAATGCTTGTCCCGGCTCTGTTCTGGCTTTCGCCACTGCATCGCGATGTTCGTTGACGTCAACAAGGCCTCACCAACGATCTTATGTCCACCATGCGCGCCTTCGTCCTCTTGTAAGATGCAACATGCCTGAGCTTAAGCGCAATGCCTGTGGATGTGCTTGCGCAAGTGGAAGTGGCTGTGGGAGCAGCGGACCGCTAAAGAAGACGGCGTATATCGCTCTTGGAAGCAATATGGGAGATAGAGTTGCTGAGATCGAGCGGGCATGCAACGAGATGGACCGCCGAGGAATCAAAGTCAAGAGGACCAGTAGCCTCTGGGAGACAGAGCCCATGTATGTTACCGACCAGGATCGCTTCGTCAACGGCGCTTGTGAGGTATGTATATCAAAAACGTCCGTCCGCGTTCCCGCACTGACGAATCCACCAGGTCGAGACAGAACTTGACCCTATAGCTCTTCTGGATCAACTGCAAGCCATTGAGAATGACATGGGGCGAAAGAAGGTCATCGACAAGGGTCCGCGTAACATTGATTTGGACATACTTCTGTACAGCGACGAAAAAGTTGACCACGAGCGGCTCAAGGTTCCCCATATTGGCATATTAGAGCGAGAGTTTGTTCTCAGACCCCTGGCCGAGTACGTTGCACAGAAAAACACAATCGAGGTATTCTAACGGCAAGTTGTAGACTCATTCCGGCAAAATCATTGGATCCGACGAAACCGTGGAAGCTCATTCAGGATAATCTAAATGAGCTGCCCCTTGGCGAGCCATTGTCTTCCATGACACCGCTTTCTTCGACGGCAGGATCTTTGACGCCTCTCGCTGCAAAGCGCAAGACCCATGTCATGGGCATTCTCAACTTGACGCCGGATTCGTTTTCAGATGGAGGCTTTCACGATCGAGATAACCTCGCTCAGGCCATTATGAATATGGTCAAGAATGGAACCTCGATTATTGATGTTGGCGGGCAGTCGACTGCCCCTGGTCGACCAGAAGTATCAGCCGAGGAAGAAGCATCTCGAGTTGTGCCTGCTGTCCAGCTTATTCGATCGCTTCCTGAAGCTCGTGATGTGGCTATCAGTATTGACACGTATCGTGCATCTGTTGCTGAGGAAGCTATTGCCAGTGGAGCAGATATCATCAACGATGTTTCGGCTGGTCTGCTAGACCCAGATATGCTTTCTACCGTCGGCCGTCTGGAGAAAACGATATGTCTGATGCATATGCGCGGCACGCCGCAGACCATGACAAAGTTGACCTCGTATCCAGATGGACTTATTCCCACAATAGCATCTGAGCTTCTCGAGCGCGTAGCAGCGGCCGAGGCGGCGGGTATCCGGCGGTGGCGCATGATTCTGGACCCGGGTATCGGCTTCGCCAAGACGGGAGAGCAGAACCTCGAGATTCTTCGACGGCTGGAGGAGCTGCGATACTGGCCGGGGCTTCAGGGCCTGCCGTGGCTTGTTGGCTCGAGCCGGAAGACTTTTGTTGGGAAGATCACAGGAGTCACGGAGCCGAAGCAACGAACGTGGGGCACGGCGGCGACGGTGGCAGCGGCGGTTCAGGGCGGTGCGGATATAGTGAGGGTACACGACACGCAAGAGATGGGCATGGTGGCCAAGATGGCTGATGCCATCTGGAGGGTATGAGGCCATGAGTACGAAGAAAGAGTACAGTTGGTTGTCTACGGTGTGTGTTGAATATGCTATGCATGAATATAGACGGAAGAGACGAAATGGAAATGCATATGCAGAACGGGGGCATCTAGATTTAATCAGTGGTCAATGTCTTTTGATATCAACATTTTTCACTTTCCATTTATATCCAGCATCGATTTGTTTTTTTTCCAAACCCAAAATCACATCACATCATTTTCGTTAAACTGACTGACTCGTGAGTCGAGAGTCGTATTGATTTTTCTCACGTTAGACTGACTGTCTGTCATATATCAGAATCTCGCCGTCCTTGCGAGTCACACCACCCTAGACCACGCTCTGGTCTGACCCCGGCCGATTTCAAATCCCTTGTAGGCTCTGCCCTCTCGTAGCCTCTATTTTCAAACCGGCGTCCGAGGAAGGCCTCATGAGTGGGGACAAAGGAGCCAAGGGAGGCAGGGATGCGTCACCGGTGAAAAGACCTGCATGAGCCTCAAATCCAGGGTTGGGGCGACTTTCTCTTGGCGTTGATTAGTAGAGACAGTGAGACACAGAGTGGAAAAGAGAGAAAAAAAAGCAAAGAAACCGAAAAAAGTGCCTGCAGTTGTCTCATCAAAATTGACATGTCCCTTTTTTCTTTCTTTTGTGAGTTGAGCATTAGCGTATCGAATGTGCCAAGCCTGCGTCATCGCCGGAGATGGAAAAGAAGTTCATTTACTGAAGATTGTGTGTTAGTACATTATCTATTGATCCGTATCTGTACAGTGAGTGAGTACGGGTACATCACAATCAAGGTCTCGGCTGAAAAAGAGGGGGCCAGAATTAGAATTAGAATTCCTAGGTAGTATAGGTAGGTAATAGCGAGATCAGAAGCCGAAAAGGCGAGAGGACAATATAAGTTTAAAAAGTACCTATCGTATCTTGAAAATCTTGGCCCTAAACTCGCGACTTCGTCGTGTTTCTCGGTCTTTGGCGTTCTCTGTCTGTCCGTATGGATGTATGTGATTGGTTGTAAGCGAGAATCTGCATGTGCTAGATTGTAGTCCAGATGTAACTCACTCACTTTCAGCCGCTGTGTAACCCCGGGGAGATGGAGGCTGCAGAAACCACCCGCCTCGGTCGACAATAGGAGGGTGTCGAGGTGTCAACAGGAGAGGCCCCGACCGGGTACTCGGTGACATGGAGGTGAGGGGTGAAATGCATTGAAAAGCAAAGTACATGTACCTTTTGATTCATTTCATTTGCTTTTTTTCTAGGTACTATAGCCTGTAGAATATCATATCTTGGTGTCTTGCTTTGATGCACTGCAGAGAGACAACTCACGACTTATAGGCTATCTAACTACCTACCCATTCACCCGTCCGCATATTAATGACTCTCCGCCTGACGCGCATGGTAGCATCGAGGCTTGATCGATCTCTTTTACTGTAGCCGTCCGTACTCTCAGTTAGTAGTAGTCCGTCTGTCTGGCTACCTGGTCAATCACACCTCTTGGCCCTCTCGTAACCCCCAAAGCTTACGCCAATGCGAGAAATACATGCTTGCAGCTGGGGTCGTTCTTCTCAGAGGTAGGGGTTCTCATTATAAGGTTCACTAACCTGATCGCTTCCATCGATAGATATCTCCGAGGCCCTTGTCCACTGTCCCCTGTACTCCCGTGTTGCACATGTACTGTACCCTGTCCTGTCCTGTCCCGTCTTGTTTGATTTTCTACCAACGAGTCCGAGCCAACAATCTACCAACACCAGGCCAAAACATCTGTCTCCTCTCTCCTTACCCACTAAACAACACACAGATTGTCTCATTCGTATATGCAACATCTAATTCAATTGTTTATCGTAATATGTAATTAAATCTCCGAGCCGCTTTAGTCTCCACTCTGCGATCCAGAACTTCACGATACATACCTACCTCAGTTTACTTTCCTAGCGTCGATCCACTTCCAAACTAACTCTCTCTTCAGCATGTACCTACAGTACTGACTTTCATGTACGTACCTAAAAGAGAAGAGGCGATCATTTCCGCGTGACAAGCCTCATTCCATCATCTCGCATCTTGTCTCCGCCCTAAAATGACAAGAAGAGAAATAATTTGATGCAAGTATGGGTGGGTACTCCCGCTCCGCGCATGCTCGGCCTGTCGCGATCCCAAAAACTCCATAGCTTCATTCTATTTTTTTTTCTGTGTACGTTATATCCTCTCAATCTCCGTAGAATAGAACTAACTAATTACAAAACGTCAAGGCGTCTTCCTCTGCCATTTGGATTAGCGGTCCGGCCCATCCCCGCCGGTGAAAAAACGTGTTTTGTTGATTTTAGCGTCCGGACGGTAACCTTAATTCGAACTAACCTTATAGCCTCAACCGCGCAACCTCAATCTCAAACAATAATACCCCGTTTTTGTCGATATACATACATGCGTACTTACAGCGGATAGATGCTTGCGCATACTATGTAGTCAAATGGTGTAATATACCAAGGATGGCAAATAGCCAGATAGCCTAGCACCCTTGCATCTAAAACAGTCGCAAAATGCATGCGCTTCTGGACCATCGTAGATACAGCCTCCATCTGCAAACCTCGAATCTCGACTCCAGAGCCATGCCCGAGGACCAACAAGACTGTACTGTACTGTAATGCACTGTAGTGTGAAATCCTGGCTTGTTCCCTTTGTTGAGGCCTTGTTAATTTCCACAAAGGGTCATTCTTGCGAGTCAATCATTACACACCAGTCTCATTCATCTTTATCAACGAAAGTTGTCACTATAAGGCCAGGCGGAAATCAAGAGAGTGGCATCCAACCACATCTAGCTAACCCATCCACCCACCCATCCACCCATCCATCCATCCATGCCATACAGTACCATGGGGCCCTGCATTCCGTCAGATTTCATTGAAGCACAGCACTCCACCGTGACCGTCGCGGATGCACCAGAAGGAAACCGGGTTGTCATTGAATAGATACCCTGCTAGGACCCAATCATGCATGTGGCATGACTGTGTCTCGATCCTGTTACCCTCGTATTCTCGACTTATCCCTCTACCTCTGAGTGTCCTTGTGTCTCAACGCCATCCTCCCACCTGATGCTTCAGCCCCCACCATCCATCTATCGCCTTCTCCTGCAAACTAGACTACTCGTCAACTTCCCAGATAGATTTTGAAAGCCATTAGCCACATCGCCGAACATGAAGCGGAGTATCCACAGTCAACAGGCTGCTGTATCCTGCAACAAGAAGAGGATAGGATAGGGTAGGATAGGAAAGTGAAATGACAAGAATTACATTCAGTTAAAAAGTTCCAAAAACAAAGTGACGAAACCATGTACCATAAGAAGTGAAAAAAAAAAAAAAGCACCCTGGGTATCCTCCTTTCTTCCATTCGCCCCCAAAAACAGAAAGAGAGAGAGAGAAAACAAGACCAGCTGATCTCACGTTTTCGTGTCTGTCCTGTTGTCTCATTTTGCTGCTGCTGCTGTTGCCATTGCCGCTATTGATGTTCTGCTCCTCGTACAATCTCTCTCGCCATGCTGCTTTTGCTCGCCCATGAAATGTCAGATAAAACCTGGCATCTAGTTTCTCCAGCTTCTTGTCGTACACGTCGTTATGATTCGCAGCTTTTCTGCCCGTCTTTGCGTATCCAAGGCCACTCTCCTCGCAAAGTGCCAATATGCTATCAAACGAAGGAGATTCTAGGGGTTGAACCCCAAACTTATGCAATACCATGCTCGTGTTCTTGCTCCAGACTATGCCGATGTTTGTTTCGTGATTTTTACCTTTATTTTTCTTCCACTTTTAGGTCACAGGCTGGACTCCGTAACGCCTTAGTATGGTCTGTGAACGCCGCCAACTTCGACACTGCAATGTTCGTAGCAGCCAATCATGATGTCATGGTCATGTTGATGCCGGACGACGGGATGGGATAGTACCCGCTCGAGGTTGACTTGCCCTCGAAGGGTCCCGGCGGACGATCGTTAATCTGAGCTGGTGGGTGGAAGATGCTGGGTAGAGCGGCGCCGTCGTAGTCATGCTTGATCTTGCCACTCATGTCCATCCCGGTGGCCATGTGCGGCACAACGTTATGATCGCGCTCCCCACGGGGGTTGAATAGCTCGATCCGGTCGCTCTGCGCCTCGTACATTGGGGCTGGGTAGTACTGGTACTCTCGGGTCGTGACGATGGCCTTGGAATCCTCCTGAGGAATCATCGACTCGTGCGGTATATCGTGATGACGGACACCATAGAGGCTGCTGCGGGCATCAAAACCACCTGTCCCGTAGCTTGGACCTCCCATCATGGGGTTGTTGAAGTCGGCCATGCCGCTGACGCTGTAGCCTCCCATGTTGCCCGACGATCCTCCAGGTCCGCTGCTTTGGCTTCCGCGTCTGTCGTTTTGATAGTGGCCCGGCGAGCGGCCTCGGACGATCATTTTGGCCGACTTGCGTGTGGCTATCTTGACGTATTGATCACCGCTGCTCTGATTAGCTACCTCACCCCAGAGCTCGACAACCAGTTGGTAGTATTGCTGAGCAGCTCTGCGCTTCCCGTTGTTCTGGGTAGCTTGCTTGAACTGAATGCGCTCAAACGTGTGCTCTGTGGGTAACTGTTGGCTGCCGGGCTGATTGCTGAAATTGTCGGGGTAAACAGGACGATTGGGTACGACCGACTCTGAAAACATGCCCATATGGTGGTGGTGGCTTGCCTGCGGGGGCTTGTTGCTGAGCCGAACTTTTTCAGGCTTCATTATGGGCCCCTTGTCTCTCTTTGGCGTATGTTGTACCAGCTCGATGTTGTGCTGCTCATTGTCGGAGACAACTGCGGAGATGGACATGGCGAATCCAAAGATCGGAACGGGTTGTGATGAGCCACTAGCAGTGTACTGGATAGTGACGTTGGGAATGTGAGGGCTCAGAGAAAAGGAGCAGACGCAAGAGAAATAGTTCCTGCGATAACACGTCCACTCATTCTCCGATAAAAAGAAGCCCTTGTCAATGATACCTGAAATATCCACCTTGACAGGTGTTCCTGCGCCATCGTTGTATTGAAGGCTTCCTAGCATATGAACTGCTTGTAGGGGAGGAATGTTGTTCTGAGCCGGCCTACCGCCGTACCCGCTGGAGGCCATGCTTGGAGCCGAGAAGCCCGCGTTGGGGCTTGTTGTTGGCGACAGTGGATGTCTTCCTCTTGGCTGTGTGGCAAAGGAGGGCGATCGAACAGACTGCTCGGATGGCCTCCTAAACCCTGGGGTGGCAGGACCGTACTGTTCTCGAGTACTGATCGGGGGACCAGGGTGTGGGAGGCCTGGGGTGTGATGTGAAGGGGGATAGGGATGTGCCATCCCCGTCGTAGATGAGTTGCTGCCGGCAGCAGTCAGTTCCTACTCTGTCTGCAATGCTCGGTAGAGCTTGTCTTCGGCGTATATCATAATCGGTCCAACCCAGCTCATGTCTCTGTCTTTGCTTGTACACAGGAGACGAGATGGCCAGAGAAGAAGGAGAGCCAAAGGGAAAGAGACAATAGAAGTATGAGATCTAATGGGTATGGTGTGCGGTTGCGACGGGATTCTCAACCTGGGTGGTGAGGAAGAGAGGAGTATGTGAGGGCTAAGAGACTTAAGAATGAAGAGGAAAGAAGAGGACGTACTTGGAACCCAGTCGAGAGCGGACGTCTATACCCGGGTAGAGATGATGATGGCCAGCCGCTTGAGACTGAAAAAAGGCACTTCCGTCCTGGGGGTACTGCGCGGTAGAGCTGAGAACCGGCGGATGGAATAGGTTTAAGAGCGACGAAGGTTGAGAGGGCTCTATCGTCAAAGAAGTACTGGCCTCTTGCGGGTATCTGGCGGCTCATCAGCAAGGCGACCTCAGGCTGACCAGAGAGCAGCAAGAAGCAGAAGAAGTGAGTAGCGATAACGTCAGGTAGACAGGTAGGTTACGGGACGGCAGTGGCAGTTGGCAGTGGCAGCGACAACGGCAAAAGGACGCGGCCACAGAGATGCTGTATTGCCATGTCCTGGAAATACAGTGTTCCCAGTGTCACAGCTTGAGGTGCACGCCAGGTAATACTGTCGGCGGTTGGTGTGCCACAAAACCCGCCGAGCAGTTTCGAGAGGCTACAAAGACGGCCAATGCAGCAGCTCGCGGCACTGTCACTGGCACTGACAATATACACCGGCACCGGCACTGACACTGGCGCTGGGCGCTGATACGGGGCAGCGTGTAGTCAATGTGGAATAGGTAGGTAGATGCAGACTGCAGTGTAGGCAAGGTAGGCAGTGGGCGTGCAAAAGGGGAGGAGTAGACAGCAAGTAGCAGTAAGCGGAAACTCGAATAAAGTAGCAATGTAGCCAGTGAATGGGTGGGATAGGGTTGGAAGGATACTAGGACTAGTTTCCGGACAAGGGAGCGAATGCCACACCCCGGGCGTCAATGTCAAAACCAAAAGAGCTATCCATTGCTTTGTGACAAGCCACCGAGAGAGATCCGAATTAACGGGATGCCAGCGAGCGAGCAAGTACCGTGAGAGCCTGTGAGATGCATGCACTCACTGGCCAGCTTGGGAATCTTCAGCAAGCGAATAAATGCGGCAGGGGATCGCTCCGCCTACAACAACAGGGGATAATATTGAAGAGTCCAGAGAGGGGAGGCTGGGTTGGGGATCTTGCGTAATAATTAAAGAATGGGTAATGGAATGCTTGACAGAAAATGGCTGACAGGGCTGCGCTCGCTGCCAGTTACTCCAGCTGTGATGGAACCCTGCCTGACATCGTTCTAGCTAGAGAATAGGTGGGTAGATGAGATCGAGACAAAGCAGCAATTGAATGGTTCGGTAACGTGCGAGGGGATTGCGTGAGGGAACTTCCCTCAGTGTGATGGTTTCACAAATCTAGTGGGGTTTCCCTCGAGCATAAGAGAGACAATGGTCATGGTCAGGTTGATGAATGAACTAAGACATAGTAAAAAGAAAAGAAAGGTGACAGGGGTGGTTCTGTAGCGATAGGCAAGGGGAGTTGAAGATAGTGAGTTGCTAATAAGTTAAGGGCTATCAGCTCTTCCCAGAGCCTGACTTAAAGCCGCCACCAAGGTTGAGGCCCGCCAGAACAGCAGCTGAAGAAGTGTACAGAAATGACGACCGATATGCAGGGAAGATAAAAACTATTGTTTTCAGAGAAATATACAATGGTGACTTTCAGAGAACTGTAACTCGACCTTTGCCACCAATGACAAGGGTATCCTTAGTTCGGTTGGGCTACGGCGTCTTGGGCACAGAATGGCCCCAGCTCCTAGCTCACAACTCGTGAACAAGGCCGAACCACTCACCATCGCGAAGTCCATGGGGGATTGCCAAGTGCAACATGACTGGTTCGACAGAAGCTACACAGAGTAGGTGCATACATACGTAGGGAGGTAAAAAAAAAAAAAAAAAAAAAAAAAAAAAAAAAGCCACTGCCAAAAGGGGAGGAAGGCATATTAAAGCAGTCGTGTCGTAACATAGTCCAGCACCAAAAAACAATGCACGCCGGGAACAGCAAAGGGAAAATGCGAGCAAGACTGACCTCATCTCTCCAGTAGCCGTCGCCATATCCATGTAGCCCATGGTGGGCGTCGAAGATTCGTAGTCCTGTTTGAGAGGCTTCATGTTAGCCTTTGTCCCGATTGCAAGGCCAATCCGTGACCATATCCAGGAGATCCAATGAGACCTGTGGATATCACCGTCTCGACCATATTACAAGTCTGGCAGTGATGCGATGGCGACTTGCAAACTCATTTGCTCGATCAAGCTGAGTCTCATGTTAGTCAATGATAATAGTGATGATCAAAAGGAATTTCATGAAATGTCTAAGGTCATGCAAGCCTTTTGCTCCCTTTTTCATGATTGCTATAAGCGCTGGCTTGTTATCGTCCATATGCCATACAATCACATTTTGTGGAACTCGGAAGACCAGGCGTGACCTTCCTATGAACAAGATCTTCGGCTTGCTTGTCTTGGTGCACGAAACACAGACAACGCGGCAAAACATGACAAGCTGGCTCGAATGACACCATTAAATCTTGCAGTGGACAAACACTCGTTTAAGTTCCCCTATGGCCTGTTTCGGTCAAGAAGCTCCTCAAGAGATGCTTGCCTCTCACAAGATAGCCAGCAGACATGAACGCCTCGCGGTGTGAGGCGTTTGGAAGACGCTGTGACATTTGGCCCGCAGTTTTGAATAGCATAAAGCTAGGACAGCGGATGCAGATGTTGTTTCTCATATGCTTGAAAGAGGGGGGGGGAGGGGGCAGATAACGAAACGATGAAAGTTTGCACATACCATTTGACTTGCAGAGCCACAGATGAAGCACTCGGTATTTAGTATGTAACCTGCCATTCCAACAATGCTGGCCGATCCCTCAAAGGCACAAGTGCAGAAGAGACTTCTGGATACACCTGGGCCAGTACCAGATCTTACCTTGGGAATTTGAGAACTCATGCGCACTTTTAGGCAGACAACACAGCCTCTGTCATTCAGTGAATAACACTTCAAGCGGGATAGTCGGAAGGATCATGCACTCGACTGCAGTCTTCATAGTTAGCTTGGGGTGAATAACCATTTATCAGAAATGACTATCTCTGCCCATTGTGTATTGTATACTGCATACCTCGAAACAAAGGGGGCCACTTGCCTGCTTTAAGTACAGTTGTTGCTAATCACCAGGGCATCGGCACCCGCGTTCTTGTTGTTTCTCGAGCCTAATTCTGCACTTGTATCAGCTTCAAATTTCGTTCCACATCAAAATTGAGGCCAATCCAATCGTTAAGATGCGAGATGGGGTAATGAATAAGCAAACAGTGCCGTCAGCTCGGGAGACATAGAGGTCAGTTATAAGGGTCAGCAGTTTCTGTCAAAGAATGAGCCGTTGTAACCTATTGACTTCCTCATAACTCCTCGATATGTGCTGTATAGGGTTGTGTATTTATGGGCTCGGGGGCGATATCCGGCAACATCATGGAGCAGTCCAGTCTAGCTCAGAGGCGGGACTTCATCAACAAGCATCGACAAACAAGCCGAGAAGAATTTAGTCCCGACTTCAAAAACCAATATTTCGAGTGAGTTTTAAGTGATTGGTAGCTTAGGAATCCTCAGTCGTATTTAGAATGAGGGTGGTGATGATATCGGGGGTTGAGATGAGTATCGGAGTCGAAAACAATAGTCGTGTCTCACCCTTGCCTTACTCAGTAGACTGAGTAAATACTGTCGTGTTTTGTTTTTCTTTCGACAAATAAGTTGTTTGATATATGTTGCTCTCTTCGGTCTCGGGTCGGGTGATGGTATCGCTGGACAAATGGTGTCACAAAGAACAAGTGCAGTGTTAAAGAGGTGAACTGCCAGAGATAACAGCTGTAGACAAGACACAACCGCACGAGTGCAGGATCTGGCTGTCTATATACCCACGCTTCGATTTCAAGTGATGGTGGCTGACTTGGGATCGTACAGGAATGAACTGAGAACTAAGAATCGAGAGGCTCTAGGGGGTGATTATGAGAACATGTAGCACAGGACTGAGTGAGAAGCAGACAATGAAGGAGCTAGGTCCTAAGAAGGAAGCCTGCCGAAAGTCTCGAAGAAACAACAGCAGACTCGGGGTCACCGGCTGGGGGCAGGGACTTTGAATGGGGGAAGACTTGAGGTTGCGCAGAGCCTGAGACAACGGGAAGGACATGCAAATTATGGAGAGCTCAGAAGCCCCAGTACTAATGAAATGATAGACTTCTGAGCATCTCAGAGATAGCCAAAATTGTTTCGACCATGCCATGGCGGTGTAGTGGATGGCCCAACTGCAAAAGACTGGCAGCAGTGGAGATCCGCGATGTTTAACGGAGCCCACGGTAACGATTAGAAGCAGGAAGCCGCGTGCAAGTGCAGGGCTATGCTGCAAATCCTCCACGATTCTCGCCATCTGGACCAAGCAAAGGTCTTGAGAGCCCTGCCTAGATTCATTCCCGATTGAGCTCACGGGCCGCAAGACGGCAGCGAATATTGACCGCCGAGAACAAGATACATCCGCCGAGTCTAGTCTTGACCAGCAGTGTCCAATTCGTTGTATGCTTGTAGTTGGTTCGTCGCTCCTTGAAGGGCGGACGCAGATATCAGCCCCAGGACATAACAAAGCCGCAGTTGTAGTCTTGGTACTTCAAGTAGGGTACGGCCTTGGACGCTGCCGTGAGCCTGAAGACCATTATAATCCACTCCTGGCGCCAGTACGAGTGCATGAGTATGCAAGTACCCGGCCGTCAATGCTTCTACGATACGCCACAAGCACGACTATGATTGGGAGAGGTCCTGCTTTGACGAGAAAGACGCCATAGACGGAACACCGCAGAGCAGCCCAGGTTTGTACGGTGGAGGGACAAAAGTCAGCCACTGAGATCGAAGTGCCTGATTCCTGGGCAGACTTGTCTATGATACGAAGTCGAGATGCATCGAGACCCCACCTAGAGCAGACATGGGGAAAAGCAGCGACGAGAACCGTCTGCTTGATAACAATACAATTGACGCAATGATCGACAATTAGGTCCATCTTTGTTCGGAAATTTTACACACATCCAAGAGCGGCCAGGGATACAGGCACAGTAGCCAAGCGATCAAGGCACCAACCAACCATGATTGGTATGCCACCCTCGACATTCAAGCTCTTGTCAGCCCCATCCACGCACTTTGACGGCCGAGTGGCTTTCAACCCTGGCGCCGTGACATCTGATGCCTGACACACTTTTGTAGAGTAGGGCGAAGAAAGATCGACGGGCCCCTGTCAGATGCCTAGGCTATGTTTCAGGCTATGAAGGCCCCAGTCGTCCTTACACAACGACACGTGAGGCCGAAGAAAAGTTTCATCTCCACGCACAGCGGATGCGGCATAACACTGCTGGGGCAGCAGGAGACCGAAATCTATGGGGACGACGGCCAACGACTTAGTGGTTGGGGGCTTGATGCTATGACCAGGCCAGGGCAATGCCGAAGGCTCATGTGGACCAGGTCGAAATAAAGGGCCATCGAATTCACGATCAGAAGTTCCGAAGGGGGCGTTGATGATTGCGTAGATTGTCGGTGGACCAATAAGACACCTCCGTACCCGAAGTGATGAGGTGGGGGCGGCGCAGGTCCATATCATGGTCCAAAGGCTGATTAGCTTGCCCAGAAAAAGACGCGGGAAAGCTCGTTGACTAGCAGAAGGACAGGCTGTAAGCTTTTGTGTTCTCCATAGAGCATCATTGTAGTAAATCTGATTTCGGTGTCGGTTCCCGTCTAGCAGTGCTTGGCTTGGTTGGTACAATGCTGATGCCGACACCAATAGCAGTGTCGACGCGTTAAATGTTCACATTGGACGTCTAAGAGCATACAGGGCATACTTCGTGCTTGCAATTTGGAGGGACCGTTGAAAAAGGTAACATGTCATTGCTTTGTCTTCTAAAGCGTGGTTGGTCATGAGGAGACCAACCGTACGAGTAAACGAAAGGATGGCGAATGAGAATGAGGGTTGAATTTGAGTCGGATCGGGCCGTCCATCAAGAGTATCTTTCAGACCAACGGTTGTGGCCCGCGGTGTAATTGTTGTAGTCAAAGGGGTGGTGGAACTAAAGCCGTTGAAGGAACAGCTACAGGCACCAAGCGCGCGCATTTGCAATAGCTGAGACCAGAAAGTTTGAACCGTTCGGCGCGATTCCAGTTAGATCTCTGTGGAATGTGACATATGGCTATTTCCAGACTCTGAAGTCGATCAACCTTCCTTTTGCTGCCGCAGAATGCTGATTGAGGCTGGTGATGGCATAATCACGCTGCAGCGAGAGAGTGATACAAAATCATTAAGTAGGAGTGTACTGTGAATGATGCAGCGCGCGGCAACTACATCAGCGGCAGTGATGGCAGTAAATCGACACCATTGGCAAAGAGGCAGGTCAGTGGTGCACCCCAAGCTACAGGAGGGTGTTGCACCAACAGACAAGGAGGTTGAGGCTGGAACTGCCAATAACAGCATCGGCCTCTACGTATGTGAGGTTGAACAGCAGACATGAAACTCTTCTCATATGCATCTTTGGATCCAAGGCAATAATCCTTGAAATTTGATGAATGCGAGCTGAGGATGGAACAAATGAACAAGGGCTGGCAGGCTTTGTGTGCACCGCATCTGAGCCAGTGCTAATTTGGGTGCAATACCAGCCAGGTTGGACCCAGCCCTCTGGTCAACCCGATGCTAAGGTAGGGTAGTGTTCGTGCGTAGGTAGTCCTGATCTTGATCAGAGCTGCAATGATCATGGCGGATGAAACGTTGGTTACCGCTGGGTCAAAGCTCGGATGGCAGATGGTGAAAGGCCGCAAAGGGGCCGTAATCTGGGTGGGAGAAATCATTAAAGGTACGTAATGAACGCACCATAATTGTCCTGTCTTGGTGGAAGATGCGAGCGTATTGCATGGGGTGGAGGGACTGGACAATCAAGTCCAGGTTGGCTCTTAGTGGAGGTTGAGGTCTGAGGATGGGGTTGGAAGGCGGCAACAAGCGAAGTCGTCACGCACGGGGCAGTCATCCTTGACCGGTCGAGCCTTCCCCATCTCCCACATGGCCTCTTTCCCTGTCTAAGCCAAGGAGTTTTGTAATGCTATTGGCTGACACGGCCATACCATGGAAATTGGAAGGCCCGGCACGATACTAACCAGATGCCCCGCCCTTCAGCGCCCCCATATTGCCTTTCGACTGCCGCTTGTCAGAGGTCAACGGGTGTGGGCTCCCCGCTTGATCCACTCAAGCCATCTTTAGGTATTGCACCTTCTGATGTGAGTTAATCTTCAGGTACATGTGCCTCAACGTCCCCTGTGAAGATCCTACGTATGCCCTGGACGAGATTGCGCATTGAATCTCACGTATCCAATGGGGGGCCTTGATTTGACTTCTCGATCCCGATTGCATGGTCTGAAACTTAATACTGACAGCCTATGAAGCACTTGATCACTTAGTGCTTTGTCCTTTGCAGGTGCAGAGACACCTAGCAGAACGGACTTTATTATCTCGTTGCCTAACTTCTTCGGACATTCTACTCAAATCACGATATTAGCGCCAAGGTGAGGCTTTTGTTGGTTCACGGCATGCACCAGTGGAGTCGTTACAAAGGTTCTATTAACCTTTTGACTCTGTTACATCAGGGACAGACTAAGAATTTCAGTACAGACGGAGATTACCATCGCCTACCTTGTTGGTAATCTCAAAGTGGACAAAGAAATCTGACAGGAGTATAAGCGCTTCATACGGTAAAGAGGCTTCGTATGACCAGAATGTACTTTTCGACAAATGCTGAACAGGCATCTGTCAGCAAAGGGGGGCTTACGATGCGTAGTAACACACTAACATCCTCTTGGGAACAGGAACGCACGAGGTCGTTTTTGGGTCACACATAACTTAATGGATGCAGAATCAAGACAGATTCTTAGAGAAGAGACAATGAGGGTTACTTGACATGAGTTCCCACCTCAAAATCCGCCATGCAGTCAAGCTATTCTACTCCTAATCGGGATAAGCCTTTTGCATGCAGAACATCTGTATGAAAGGATTCACCCTATACCCCCCTTGTGATTTTGTAGAACGGGCATCAACTTCAGGCAGAGGGAGCTCTTTCACTTAGCTGTAGCCCCTTGGTATAGATAAGGCGCCGCTGTCTCGAGCCAAAAACGGCAATAACCGGAGAGTAATCAAAGAATTCTTAGATGCCCTAATCCAGGATTATCTCTTCATCTAAGTGACATTATTCCATTTGTAAAGGGGGTTTGCTTTTCTACCCCAGACCAACAGTCTTTCTAGTTCTCTGTAAGTAGCTCGGACATGTCCAGGGTTAATATCGCCACCCTCTACTGACTGGGCGTCCCTTCTTACCACTCTTCCATCAAGCCTCATTATCAGATCTCGATACAATTATCAATATTCATTTCATCATCACTCCTGGCATGAGGGAACGCCGGAGAATACTTACTGGATTCTTCGGGAACGCATAGCCGTCCTTTGCTTCAAATTGGGCTGGTTAGCCAGATTTGTTCGCTTCTGGTTTCCCAATTGAGCATGTTGTCAAACCCAACAACAAGAGCTAACCTCGAAGTGTATGGAGTTGAAGCAAAAAAGAGGCCTTGACCAACAAGTGGACCCTCTGCGGTGTTCCTCTACCGGATGCTGCTCCTGGATCCGCGATGGGATCCTGATACTGAGCCTTCCGCAGTTCGAGCATGAGCCGGCAGCCAAGGTCTCGTTGAAAAGGTCTTTCTGTGAGACATGGAAAAGCTTGGGAGTACAAATAAATGTTAATTTGGTAACCAATTAATCATGAACCAGGGGAAATTGCAGTATTCTGGCAAGGCAAATTGGACCAAGGTCCAGGCCCTCGATAAGAGCTTCATATGTCTTGATGGCTGCTTTCGGAGTGTTGCGATAGAGTATTCATCATGGGGTGCCTATCAGAATTGATAACTTTACGGTACTCCAGGTTGAAATGAGATGGCTTCCAATCAGCATGATTCGACTGTTGCTCACCGGTCATCACTAGCAACGAGCAGCTGCCACTTTGTGAGAATACCAGCAAACAATCATTTCTCTCTTCTAACATGGGCATGACGGTATAGCCTGAAGCAAGGCCATTGATACCTGCCCAGGAGCATATAACTGGTGGCGAAGGAAGTTGTGCAACCCTCTAGCTCCCTGGATGAAACTTGGCACGCAGCTGTCCATAGTTCGCGGCGGCGCCTTGCCGACGAACACTCAAACGATTCAGGAACCGTTGATCCATCATATCCAGGATGAAGATCCCATCGGTAACCCCAGGGGGCAACGAAGAACTGCCGGGCTTACCTTAGTAGCATCGCTTTCTGAAGCACTAGTCTCTGGGGTAAGCAAACATAGCCAAGACAAGTAGCGGTGACAGATAACTGTTTCTATGATTAGATGACCAACAGAAATTGCAGGATGATGTAGCGGCAGTTCTCAGGCTGATGCTCCAACTCTTGAGGTATGCAGGTATCCGGAGAGTCTATCTAAGACCCCTGCTCCGACCTGTACGCACACATTTGAGACCTTTGACAACTGCTGTATCAGATTCTTTACGAAATAATTTGACTGACATGCTCATGGCTTGCATTGCATTAGTTACCTAGCAAGTAGGTATAGACCAATGGACGATGTAGCGGATATCCTGATGCAAGATAATAATAGACCCCATTTCAAGGGTGAGTACAGTTCAGATCAGCGATTGGTACATTATAATAGCGTCCTCCGTATCAATCCTAGACCATCTTAGCGCAGTCGTGTAAGTCGAGGTGAGTATGTGGGCATCCATACCTTATGCACATCATCGCCGGCCGGTGGGGCTTTTGTCTTGACAAGCCACAGCAGCAGAGTGCAGTTATTACACGGCATTTCATTGCATATGCATTTGGTCCTGAATGATCCATGAAAGGCCAGGTTTACTGAGTACAGACAAGCAAACAAACAGGATTAGAGACCATGCGTTATTGATTGGGCTTTGGCGGTGATTCAGGTTTACATGGATTATCGAATCCATTTCCATTGTCTTATACCGAACAAGTGAAAGTGAGGCATAGAGTGCATGGGCGTATCTTTGCTTGATAGCAGGTAGCTAGCTACCTTACTATAGCAACTCCATTGGGGGAGTTTGTCAAATGATCAATATTGGCAATCTTGTGATCCATCCGAGTTTGTCATGGTTCTGACAAATCTGCCGATATCATCTAGTCCATCGATATTCACCTCAACTCATGTCTCTCTGGGTACTCTACCTATAGTAAGTGTCCAGCGGGCACCTCAGTCATCCACTATCAGGGCAACAGGGGTCCGATGACTTTGTGAGCGCTCATCGGCAGTGGCTTGGCGCCTGTGGGGACACTAAGACCAGCCTGGAACTGCCGTCATGGGCGAAAAACAGACGTAATTGTTGGTTACCTGAGGACTCATGAGGGACCCATTCATTGACGATGACTCTTTCGATCCTTCATCATTTCTCGGTCAAACTGGGCTCCCCCTCTGCCACTCCCTGCCTCACTCGCTCGCTCACTCACTCACTGCCACGCGAGACTCAGAATTAGGCAGACGGTGAACGTCTACGGTACTTGCTTGACTCATCGAGACTGATACACGGTCCTAGACAAATAGACAAATACCCTCATAGCATTGTCGCACCTCGATTAACTGATTGACTCTCTCTCTCTCTGTCTCTTCTCACTCGTCCAGCTTCAGCTCCAGCTTCAACGCAGCAGCAGCAGTAGAGAGAAGTGCACTGCTTGTCCCGGGCATGCCGAAGAAAAGGAACAACCTCAAGTCCTTCAAGCCAGTCTCAACGGCTTCTCCGACTGCGTCAACATCGACGAATAATTCTGGTGAGTGCTGCAGTACTTGCTTGCTCTTCTGTGCTGTACAATCATGCCTGTGCAGCTGGACTGACACAAGCACACACCCCTCCCCTCTGCTCTCTTCTTAATCGCCCGGCGTCCGGCCACCTCTCGGTTCGCTTCCTTTCAACCCCCCCCTCCTTCTTCCCCATATCTTCTTCAAACCGCGTGGTAGCCAAAGTCTCACAAGCAATACGCAGCAGACAGGCCCTCCCGAAGCGTCAATGAGTTGCTAGCAAACCTGCGTCGTACCTCGATCAGCCCCTCCTCCACCTTGGAGTCAGCCCTGCCTGTTGCTGCTCCTAGTGTACCCCCAGCCATCAGAGAGATCCTCCAGATTCCAGACACGCCAGCCCCCGCTCCTCGCCGTCTTGCCCGTCAGAGATTCGATGGCAATGGCAGGAGACTCCCTGCTGGCCCTCCTCCCCCTAGGAGCTGGGTCGCCCGTAATTCATCGGATGCTGCTCATGAGGCCTCCTCCATGAGCCAGTCGCGCTTGAAGTCAAGAGGATTGGAAGATACTTGTTTGCCAGGGACTTATCTCCCGGACCGTGGGAGTCTGATAGACATCGTGCTGCAGAAACTCGCATACGAGTGGGCTTTCCACAGAGTGTACAATCAGTACCATCTGTACTTTGTGCCCAACCATTTGAAGGCAGCTCTGATCCGCTATGTTGGAATCGCCAGTGAAGCTGGGCTGTCGTTGAGTGATCTAAAGCTCATTCTGTTGCCGCCGCCAGATACCTTTGATGAGACGGAGTTGAATAGTTTAACAGCTTCGAACCCTGAAGTAAACTACCTCGATCTTTCGGGCTCCGCATGCCGGTCAGTTAAACTGAAAGAGATCAGTGACTTGCTATTCACTGCCAGAGAAGATCAACCCACGACGGAATTACAGGAATCCTGGGACGCTTCCGAGAGTATCCCAAGCCCTCCCCAAACTTTGCTGCCCAACCTCACCCACCTTTCGCTCGCCTTGCATCCCGGACATGCCTCATCCGCATCATGGAAGCATCTGCTTTCCCTTTCTCCTAAGCTTACCACGCTCACGCATTTGAGTCTGGCCTACTGGCCCGAACCATGCTTAACACCGAGGTCTCGACTGGCCACCGTATCGAGCCCGCAAGGTCGTTATGCCTATGGCGGGACGAACCTTTATTCACATTCGCTTGATCATGATTGGAGTGAGGCTTTACTCGTATTGCGCATGCTGAGTAAGAATCTCTATGCGCTCGAGTTTCTTGACCTCACAGGTTGCTGCCCTTGGTTCCCTGCACTGATGGCCGAAACTGGGCATGATTTTGTCAACTGGGCCGATCATTGGGGCAAGATCACTGAGCTTCGGCTCTATACAGGGTGGACTCCTGGTCCTGATGCAATGCCATCTGAGAGATTGCGTTATCGAGAGGGAGTTCAAACGGCCAAGGATGTCGAAAGACACATTAGAACCATGAGAGCAGGCAAGGGAAGATTTATTGTCGTAGAACGCGACAGTTTAGATGATATATAGACAGTAACTCATAAAAGGATGCGCATTGTCTCTCAGCATTTGTCCCCCAGCATTTGTCCGTCGGTGAATCATTCTCCAGATCGATGTCCGGTTGCCCAGAGAGCTTTGAACTTGGCACCTGATGCAAGGAGACTCTTTGGTTCACCGAGCTCGACGACACATCCCTTGTCCATCACAATTACGCGGTCGAAATCGATGATCGCATCAAGACGGTGGGTGATAAACACGACGGTGTAGTCCTTGAACTCGCTCTCGATGACGGCCATGATGGTCTCTTCCGTCTTTTGGTCCACACTATAGCTCTATTAGTTCCTTAGCTCGTAGTTGCATCGTTTGTTCGGCTTGCCTGCTCGTTGCTTCATCCAGAAGCACGATTCTCCCGTCGTTCTTCCTAAGCACTGCCCGTGCCAGGAAGAAGAGCTGCTTCTGCCCGTGGCTCAACGTGTCTCGGTCAAACGAAGCATCCAAGCCCCCATGTCGCTCGATCGAATCATATAATTCAACAAGACGAAGTGCCTCTTTGATTTCCACGTCGGAGTAGATACCAAGCGGGTCAACGTTATGTCGAACCGTGCCGGGGAGTACGAACTGGTCTTGCGTCAGAGTGATGAGACGACTACGGATCGTTTCTCGAGGAACAGAAGATAGAGAGATCCCATCGATAATAATACTGCCAGAAGTAGAGTCTAGTAGCCTGAGAAGAGCAAGAAATATAGATGATTTTCCACTGTGAACAAAAGACGGTTAGGGCGAGAGAGGCATTGGGGTGAAAATACTGACCTTCCTGTGCGACCGCAAATACCTACCTTCTCCCCTCCCTTGATCTCCAAACTGAATGCATCAAGAGCTTTAACAACTTCTCCGTCTCCATCACCATACGATGCAGTCAGGTTGTTGATCTGTATAGCTCCTTTGGCAGGCCACCGGGCTGGCGGCTGGTGTGTCTCTCCTGGTAAGTTCTCCTCGCCAGTCTCTTCAGCGAATTGCTTAATGCGAGCTACAGCACCGATGGATGTCTCGATAGAAGTCCAGAACTGAATAAGCATGTTCACGGTTTCACTTAACGAGATTAGCTGCACGAGAGATACGCCTGTTAAACCTAGGTCGACTTTTCCACGCAGACGAACCGCGAGACCAACGAGAAGAAGGGCCAGGGCTGCGGTGGTCAGGTCGAGGACGAGGACGAGCCAACGCTGGACGACCATGAGGAGATAGAAAGGCCTCTGTGAGCGGTCTACGAGAGTTTGGTTGGCCTGAATAACTGCATCATTCCATCCGAAGGCTCGTATGGTTGCTAGACCAGAGAGTGTTTCGAGGAATTGGGTGTATAGAGGGGCTTTCTCCTCGAGATCAAGCAGACGGAGCTGACGAGAGGTACGCAGATAGCCACGTTGAAGGTAGAAATAGACAGCTCCTAGGAGAGGGAATGTAGCTGCTATATAGGGGTTTGAAGTGGCAAGGAGGCCGGCTTTGGCGATGGCACCGAAGAAACCTATTCTGTTAGCAAAGCATTTAGTTGATGAGCCAGGGCATTGGCTTACTGGCGAGAGTCACAACGAGACCAAGAGGGAGGTGGTTGTCCACCATTCCTATATCCTGCGAGAACCTCCATTTGTTAGCTTTCGAAACCACGTCTGCGATATCAGCTTACCGTGTTGTTATTGACCCCAGGTCTGTCGTGGTAAAGAGAGACAAAGGTGCCCTAGGAGGATTAGTTGACAGTCCGTTCCTACGTCAATCCACAGACCTACCTGACTACTGTAGATAAGAGTCTCTTGTGCAGAGTTATTCCAGACTTTGTCGCTACCAGGACAATAACAAACCTGCTACAGTCAGTATCCAGTACGTGCAACGAGAATCTGTATAGAGCACCATATAAGAACTGCAAACCAGATGACTGCCGTAACCTGAAGAGCGGCATAGATACCAAGGTAGTAACCCCCTTGATCGTTCCCATTCGCATTATCATCAGTCCAAAATTCCAGCCAAATTGCTAGTCTATGTCAGTATCCCGAACAGTAACTGGATGCCAGGTGACAAACTTGGGAAGCTTTCTAGAAAAGCCCAGATCATCTCGAGCCCTAGAAGGACTATCATAAAGAGGCCGCCAGTGCTGCTGAAGTAGTATAGATATACAGTCGAGTCACCACGTTGCCTGCGTGTATCTTCTTCACTGGCTTGTTGTTTTGGAGCCGCTTGTCCTGTCTTGGAGGCCTGTTCTTTGATATCGTCAGTTGCAAGCGTCGGGGCCTCACCCCCACGAACTCTGTCTCTCAGCAAGGAGTGCACGTAGCCATCATTGTCTTTGAGACCAGAGAATGTGCCTTGCTCGGAGATTTTCCCGTCCTTGTTAAGACAAATGATGTGGTCAGCAGACGATAGAAAGTCAACTATGATCACGTTAGCTAGTATGTTTGAGAAATACTTGGACCGTCATACCCGATTGAGTCGCAAAAACAGTTGTCGTATTCCACTGCCTCAGCAAACCACGGTCGCCAAAGAGGTTATCGAACACAGTACGGGCAGTCTGGCCATCCAGTCCACTAAAGACATCATCGAAGAGGGCAATCCTAGGTTTTGAGTAGACAGCTCTGGCCAATGCCTATCTAGTTAGTATATAGCTGATTACTCCTTTGGTCTTGACTTACAACTCGTTGCTTCTGTCCTCCGCTAAGGGCCAACCCTTTGCTGCCAATGACGGTGCTGTCACCCTGAGTAAGTTGTCTGAAATCCTTCTCTATATCACAAGCTTTAACAACGGCTTGGTATAGAACAGGGTCGAAGTGCGAGTAGCCGACGATGTTTTCACGAATTGTCCGGTTCTGGCATGTTAGCTTGGAAACAAGTAAAAATATCGGGTAGGCATACCATGAGCCAAGGACTTTGGTCGCACCAGGCAATCCCCTTACTATGAATATCGATTGATCCATTTATATAGGGAACTTCCCCAAGAAGCGCTTTCATTAAAGTGGATTTGCCACTCGCAACTGGGCCGAGAAGTAGGACAAGCTGATTGCGGCCCACAGTGAATGACAAGTCTCGAAGAATAACACGGTCCTCTGACCACGAGATGTGGGCGTCGGAGACTTGAATAACGACTTCTCTCATACTGTAGTTTGCTGTAGATGGCAACGAGGGTTCTCTCAGTATTTGCAGCTCGATAGAGTCTCTGTTTCCTTGATCAGGTCCGTTCAACTCCACAACTGATTC
Organism: Fusarium dlaminii; assembly: GCA_013186775.1. Lineage (NCBI taxonomy): Eukaryota > Fungi > Ascomycota > Sordariomycetes > Hypocreales > Nectriaceae > Fusarium > Fusarium dlaminii. Next base: position 200,800 of record JAAOAL010000050.1, on the reverse strand, counting down.
TTGTTGGCGAGAATCTCTTCGAGACTCTTGAGTCAAAAATGTTTGTATTCTTTCAAAAGCGCCCAAAGCAGCACTCATGTCAAGAATTACCTCAAACATAAAGAAAAGTGGCTGTGCTAGGAGAATAATCAGGGATAGAGCGGAGAAAAGTTTAGTAGCATCAAGAGTCTCGCCGGAATGCGAGGCAACCCCTTGGAAGAGAGCAAACGCTGCGACAGGAGACATGAGCAAAGGGACTTGAGCAATCGCGGACGTGACACTGCTGACGATCCTGAATGGTCTCGAGGCTTTGATCTCATCTGCTCGAAGGTTAAGGATAGTGTCAGATAGGTTTTGAGCTAGGCCTGAACATTTGATGCTCTTGATATGTCCAATCATGGCAGAAGTGATACCTGGCCAGCATTAGTAAGTTCATGATGGATGAAAAGATATAGAAACTGACCAACTCGCTTCTGTGTCTTGTCTAACCAAGACACCTGATACTTTCGTGCCAGGGGCGAAACGAGAACCATGGCAATGAGTGCTACGAGCGACACTATAATGGGACCTACAGCAGCATAGCCTATGTGAGTGCTCAGCAGCCAAGTAGCTATGGCAAGCTGCATGATGTTTGCCCAGAACTCGTGGATCTCTCTGACCGCCCTCACAATAACATCGACCTAGAAAATAGTTAGCCCAATATACGATTTTGTGAAAGGGTCCTTACATCAGAGGACATGAGCGTCACCGCCGCTAAATCGTCTGTTGTCGTGATACTCAGGTCGGTGGCCTTGGAGAACACGGCAGACACCAACGCTCCACGCAACAATGTGACAGACCGAGCATTGCGATGCCAATAGAGAGCTTGTGAAAGAGCGATACCAGAGTATACAAGTGCGTAGGCTGCGATGATACCGTAACCAATGTTGATAGACTGAGAAGTATCGTCGAGAAATACGAGCAGTCGGTTGAGAATGAGTGGTTGGCATATAGTGAATGCCAGAAGCGCTAGGCGAGGAAGAACAACAGCGATGATAGACCATCGCAGTGTCATGACGCAACATGAGATCAGCCGGTGTTTTCGAGCCGGAGCTAAGCCAGCATTTAGTACATGGACATCACACAAGAGTTTAAAGTATAATACTATCTAGCTATCTGAGAAGGGGTAGGGAATAGACAAACCTTTCTGGGTATGCCAATGCTTCCAAAACCCGTCGATCAGTCCCGCCGAGCCCATCTCCTCGTCCAACTCAAACAGATCCATCGGCCGTAGAAGCTTTCGAAATCCCGTCAACAGCAACGGGGTCACCCACGCAAAAACGGCTCGGGCGTAAAGTCCGGCCGTGACTTCGGGAGAGTGGGGCCTGGAGCCGGCGACAAGATATGGAGCTTTGCTCCACCCTTCAAGAACGACAATAATCGCTTTCAGAGCAAAGGCCGCTGTGAAAACAGCTGGAATGGCCGCACTCATAGGGACAAGCCAGAGGGTGCGAAGGAGCGCGACATCAAGGAGCAAAGACACAGCGAGAAACAGACTCAAGAGAGACGATGGACGAAGAGATTTGGCATGTTCGACACGAGAGAGGACACAGGACATCAAGCTTGAGGCAAAGGATACACATGCAGCAGCGACAGAGACGCGATCTAGACGCGAATTAGAAGGGCGCGTAGCCCAGAGCACAACGAGCACGAGATGAAGCACAGCCAAAAGAGCGATCAACGCCAACTTGACAGTTCGAAGACGGTGGCCAGTGACTTTGACGGGGACATTCCGAAGACGAAAAAGGCGAATAGGAGCGAGGATGAGAAGAAGAGCGGCTGGAGACAGCACGAGAATGGATTGCTCAAAGACGAGAGTGAAGTCGAAGCCATCGCGACATTCAGGGCCAACAAAGGGTCCGAAAGAAGCGTCGACAGAAGAAGTGCACAGATTCTCAGAAGAGTTCATTTTGATTGAGATAGCGAGTGAAGTTGTAGGAAGAAGAAATAAAAGAGTTGAGGGGGAGGCGAGTGATTGTTATTTATTTGGGAGATACCCTGGCCGTAAGTGATAAGACAGGAGAGGCAGAATTAGGAAGGTGGTTAATCACTGTAGTAAACCGAGGATAATAGGGTAAACATTAACTTGAGAATAACAACAAGCAACAAGTTCTCATAAGAGATAGAGATACATACATGCAACTCAAACTACACGAGGAAGGACAAGGGAGTATGACTCAAGCATGCACCAAAATTATATAAAGTCAGTCAGAGCGGCCATTTCTCTTCCAAAATTGATGTTTCTTTTAATTGCAGCGTGGGGAAGTACATGTAATTGCGAGTTGAGCCAAGTCATTCGGCGTGAGTCACGCACTTGTAACACCACAAATGGTGGCACTTGAACCGCACTAGAGGCAACAATTCGAGCAAACAGTTGCATACGAATAGAGAATGCGAATACTAAGTTTTCCAGCCTACACTGTGCATGTAGATCCCCGATTATTGAAGAACTAATAAATAACACCAATTCATCAATATCATCAAGCCTTGTTTTTCAGGGCAGCTTCAACTTACAGCGATTGCATCTTTAACTCAAGTTCGTTCAGCTTTAGTCTTTTAGATCGTGTACTATCTGTCGCTTTATTCAATTCTTCAACGTCCATTATGACGTCGGCAGCCTCTGAATCTGTAGCGACTATTCTCTGCAACTCCAAACAAACACGCTTTCAAATCACCAATCATCGCGAGGTTTGTCACCAATAATTCATCGCTCATTCTCTACTTACCATCGGTAGCTTGACATTGACGGGGTCAACATCACCGTGACTTCAGGCGACAAACCTTCTGGCAAGGGAAAAGCAAAGGCAAAAGGCGAGGGCATTGAGATTCTCGCTGGGGCCAAACTTCGACTGAAAGAAGGCCAACGATATGCTCTTGTTGGACGCAATGGAACTGGAAAGTCTAGTAAGAAAGTTTGCATGATATTGTTGTTGATGAGGTGCTGACACTTACAATCCAGCACTGCTCAAAGCCATCGCCGAGAAACTCATCCCAGGCATCCCAGAAGAGACTAGGATTGCTATTTTACAGCAAACTAGACTGACTGATGAAAAGTCTGAGGAGAAATCCGACACCAACAATGGCGACAAAGCATCTGTGCTGGAACAAGTCATTGAAAAAGCTACAGCCAAACATGCTATCGAACAGGATATCAAAGGTACTCCATCTACCATTTTAACCCAGACCTCACCTAACTATTTATGCAGATCTAACAGAAGGAATAAATGCCTCTGACCCCTTTACTCCAGTCAAGGCATTAAGGCATCTGAAACACAGAAAGCACCAAGAGCGTCTTTTCCGTCTCGATAAAGATGCTCGGCTTCGCAGTGGTGCTCGCGGAATGCAAGCTCGCAAGGCACTCACCGCCTTCGAAAAGGTCGTAGCTGAGTCGAATGAACTGTAAAAACTGTCTTCCATCTTTCGTCGTTATGTCTAACTCTCCATAGACTGGGACAATCTAATGAGGATATCTCACCCGAAACTCTTCAAGCTGAGACCCAAGAGGCAGTCGATATGCTCGCCGATCTTCAACTACAGGTCGATCCAACTCGTGTATCAGAGATTGAGTCTAAGGCTAAAAAGATCCTCACCGGTCTGGGCTTTTCTGAAACTCTTATTCAGAAACCCATTTCGAGCTTGTCTGGAGGCTGGCACATGCGTGCTTCTCTTGCTACTGCTCTGGTTCAAGAAACCGATATCCTCATCCTCGATGAGCCTACCAACTTTCTCGACCTCTTGGGAATCATCTGGCTTCAACGCTATCTTCAGAATCTAGAAGAAGCAGAGAACCCACCAACTCTCATTCTCGTATCGCACGATCGTGACTTCATCTCTCTTTGCACCGATCTGCTTATCCTCAAAGACAAACAGCTTACTTACTTCCATGGCGATTTTCCCACTTACGAGGCATCGCAAAGTGAGCGCAAACAATGGCTCACCACCATGAAAGAAGCTCAGGATAAGCAAAAAGCGCATATTGAGAAGTCCATCGCTGCCAACATGAAAGCTGGCAAGGCGAACGACGATACCAACAAACTCCGTCAGGCCAAGTCTCGTCAGAAGAAGCTTGATAACCGCTGGGGGCTGCAAGTCAGCGCCAGGGGTGGTCGTTTCAAGCTCAATCGGGATCTTGTTGGCTTTCACTTGACTGCGCGTGATGATATCGATATTCCACCAGAAGACCGCCCCGTTGTGGTGAATCTTCCTGAACCACCTGACCTGCGCTTCCCTGGTGCTCTGATCTCTCTCGAGAAGGTTGCGTTCCGGTATTCAGCCAAGACACCACCTATTGTCCAGGATATCACTCTTTCTGTTGGCATGGGGGATCGTATTGGCATTCTTGGCCTCAATGGAGCGGGCAAATCGACGCTCATCAAACTCCTCGTCGGTGAGACTCGACCTGCATCCGGAACTCTAAATACACATCCCCGGCTGAAGCTGGCATACTACTCTCAACATGCCGTTGAGGCACTGCAGTCTCTCGGCCGCCAAGAACCAGCCCTCACAGCTCTTGCTCTTCTCACTCGCGAAGTTGAAGGCGAACTCACGGAAGGAGATCTTCGTGGCCTCCTAGGCCAACTTGGTCTTCCGGGTCGTATTGCATCCGATGTGCCACTGTGCAAACTCTCGGGAGGGCAAGTGGTGCGTTGTGAGCTTGCTCGTCTCCTATGGCGACGACCTCATTGTCTTGTTCTTGATGAAGTCACGACTCATCTTGATTACGAGACTGTGACTGCACTGAGGGAGGCATTGAGGGATTGGGAGGGTGCTGTAATTTTAGTAAGTCACGATCGATGGTTTATGCGAGGCGTGATTGAGGGTGCGATGCATGAGGATGAGGAAACAGACGAAGATGGCGACGATGATGAAGTTGTACGAAGAAGGATTGTGTACAGGTTGAAGGGTGGTAAGATGGATACATTGGAGAATGGCGTGGATGAGTTTGAACGGCTGATGGAGAAGAGGGTCAAGAAGCTGCTTCAAGACTAGAGGATATTTATTGAGGTGTATGCAGAGCATTCCTGAGTATATAGTCTAGGTTAAGGCCTACTCACAGCTCTCTAAAACAACGGGGCTTGCCAGAATCTTAAAGAGACTATGGTCAAGCATCTTGATACTCATATTTCCACCTTCAGGTATCTCAACGATAGTCCCGTCGATGCACACCTTCCGCCATCTCTCATCTTTCTCCATAACCGAAATTTTGACTTCGTCGACTTCATCGTAGCCAACCTTTTCTCCATCAGGCCACTGCATACCAACATGACTACCCTCGTCATACGCCTTCATCATGACACTCATCGTCCGCTCACCACCAATTGGTCCGAAATGTACAAGTCTAAGCTGTGATTGCAATGGCTTAGTGGCGGGTGAAATCGCGAACTTTCGCTCCATATTCGATACTAGAGCTGTGAGCACATAGGCATGTGACTCACGAGGAATATCCTCAAACGTAGTAGAACCTCGACGTCGAATAGACACTTTTGCAGCATATGGGTGAGACTCCTTCAGAAGCCCTTCGGCAACCATGTGGAACCGCTTTGCGCCGTAGACACGATATTCGGGTGTGTCACTCTCGTGGACAAGACTTGCGTGGAAGCCGTAGCTAGCTACAATAGCTCCCTGAAGATGCGCGACTGACGTCTCCTGCTTCTGAATCTGGTTTGGGTCCGGGGTTGAAGACTGTTCCTTGGATTTGTCCGTGAACTTGACGATATGGGATCCAGATGAAAACGATGCCCGGAAGACGGGAAGATCAGCGCCAACGCCTTGGAATAATGTTCGGAGCCCGAGTACAAGTGGGCTTGGTCCAGGCTCGGTGTAAAGCGGCTTGTGAGTAGAATGGAAGAGGGCATTTCCTGTGCCCAGAGGGAGAAGGCCAACTGTAGGTGGATTCTCTGGCACCTGATTCCCATCAGAGCCGTTGAGGAGATCAACGACACCACCATCTCCACTCAGAAGCACGATAGTCCTCACTTTCGACCGCTCATCTGTAGTCCATAACTGCTTCGCATAGTCTCGGATGGTCTCTGGGCTTTCTGTGTGAATAAGACGATATGTCGATATGCCAGAATCATCTCCTGCGATATATGTCCAAATAGGATGGAGAACGTCTCGCCAGACTTTTGAGGCTAGTCCAACACCCGATTTGATCGAGACGATAATATCCACCTGGTTTGTGGCAATATGCTCGTTGGCAGAACCGTGCTTAAGGTGAGGGGGTAATCCACCCACTGTGAGACTTCGAAGCTCAGTGGGTATTTCGTCTGTCTTCAGTATCGAGAGTTGAAATGGTATTTCCTTGTTATCTGGGTCCTCCTTGAGGATAAAGAGCAGGTATTGCGAGGACCCTGATTGCGAGTTTGTTGCTTGGTGAATAAAGACAAACTCATGACGTGAAGCACTCTCGGATATCCCGGTGCGAGTCCATGTCAGATTCTCTTCAATGACGGAAACATTTTCGACGGTTATCACTTCGGCTAAGTGAGGGTTTTCCAAAGTAGTAGACATTGCGGCAAATGGTCAAGTTCAAGAAAGGAAGAGATAGAATAGAAGAATATGTGGTATCTTTATTGTAATCTGGCGCTATTGGCCAATTATGAATGCGTGTAACGGGACTCGCAGATGCAAACAGAATGCGGCCAGAACTAGAGAAACGGGAACCGAAGTCGCCAGGCTCGAGTATGGAGCTGAGCGGTATTCGAAATTGTTTTCGGAGATGAATTTGAGAATGATGAAGAAACCAAGTTCAAAAACCCTCAGTGAAACTCATGTCGGTCTTTGTGGGGCTGTGTTGCTGACGAGAAGATGATAGGCACGCCAGCATCGCGCAATCAATTCAAAAATCCCACAGGATCGCCTTCTTTAACCGGTAAGACGAAGTAAATGATCTAAAGTTGTGCTTTTTCTTTTAGTCAGATTGTACATTATCATCGACGGCTCGCTTTGGCCAGAGGCCCCCAGTTTTCTCGAGGATTCATCTGGTATCGCACCAGTTTCTGCTCTCCTCGTCTTCGTGCAAGACGTGCTAGGTTCTCGTCAAATACGAGTGTCTTGCGCAATTCCATCTCACTAGGGACAGGCTTGCCATCGCCGTTTGCTGCATCTGCTGTACCCTCGACAGGTGCCTCTGAAGTCTGCTGTTCCACGCCCTCCATCGCAGAGTCATCTTTAGCCGTTTCCTCTATAGCCTTGGACTTCTCTTGTCCAATGATTCCAGCATCAGTCAGAATCTTCCATGCGGCGCTGTTTTTCTTGATACTCGATTCTTTGATCGGGGACTTCTGGCGAATCCATTCCGTTATTATCCACCAGATCGTAGACCAAGGTGCGTCAGTCTTGATACTTCCCGGTCGGCAGTGGCTTCGAGCAGTGCGGTAGCCAAGATGGATCAAGGCACCTCGAACCATGTCCTCACTTGGAGTCACGCAGCTCACCACATTGGCCAAACGGCTTGGGATAATGAAGAAGGGGTAGTGATCAACGGTTGCAAGCTGAGCATCCTTGGGATCGACAGGCTCCTTGACCTCGGGGCCAGGCAGATACTCTTCGAGAGCTGTTCGCAGCATACCCTCAAGTCTGGGCATCGTGCCATAGATAGAGGGGTCAGCCTGGGGAATTTGCGCCAGAAGCCTCTCAATAAATTCTTGCGAATGAATGTGACCACCATACATAGGGCCATTAATGTGCATCTTCATTCCACAGTGTTCGCAGTGTCTATCGGCTGATGGTCCCTGGGCCATAGTGTGCTTGTAAAAGGCGCCACTGCCCTTCTTGTTCGGCGCGGGCCTGCTTCTCAACATAGGCTGTGTTTCCCAAGCACCACAACCTGAATCGCAGCTGTAGACCAGCATAGTCTTGGAGGCGAGGAACTTGACCGACTGCGGGGACTTAGTCACCTTGATAAAGAATTTGGTGTAAAAGTCGATCGAGAGCGAGAGAAGAGGCTCAATTGCCAACCCATATCTGGCAGCCGAGGTAGCAACAGCATTCAGAACAAGTCGAAGACCAGCTTCGTGAGAGTGCATTCCCTTGATTGGAATTCCGCCGTAAAGCGCAAACGTCTTCTCACAATAGCTGTGACCCGCCCACACCGCACTGTCTGTGCAGGTGATACATAAGAGGCCACCGTCGTCTCTAATAGATTGTACGGCAGCGTCAAAGAAAGGTGCGGCTGTACCATAAGGATCCAGGTCGATAACATCGAACTTGTTGGTCTTGCCTGTGTTTCCAACCTTGTCTCTGTTAGACAAGTCGTCTGCGATGCCTCGATACATGAGCGCAAGCGCATCACCTTGCGTGACTATAATCTTGTCCTCGAGTCCGTTATGCTTGGCGTTCATCCTGATAGACTCGGCAGCAGTGTCGGACAAATCGTTGGCCTTGACAGATGTCACAAAAGGTAATTCGTGAGCATATCGAAGCGCTCGCAGCCCAGACGCCGATAGCGCATCCAGGATACGGAATGAGGGCTTGATTTCTTTCTTGGGTTGTCGTGCTTCGGCATCGTTGGGTTTAGCAGCTTCTTCAGTCGCTTGCGGTTTATCCTGTGGTTGGGGGTTCACGGCCTCGGTAGGCTTCTGGTCGTCATCGCCTCGCTTGCGCTTCTTCCTCTGCTTGTTCATTCTCGACTCGTACTGCTCTTTTCTCTTCTCCAGAGACATCTCGCCATATGTCTTGATCGCAAGAACAGAGAGATCACGGTTGTATTGCTGGATAGGATTGTAGAATACCTGCTGAACTTCCCCGCGATCCTCACCAATCTTAGCACCTTGAGGCACCAAGATAGTAGCTTTTCCCTCTGTGATCGTCCTAAAATCCTTCCCCTCGACGGTAATAGTTTCCACGTTGACCTTTTCCTCCGCCATTTTTGCTGTGGTCGAAAATTGGCGATGTGCAATCGTTTTGTCGCAGAGAGCTCGGTAGTTGCGATTTGTGCTAAGGGTCCGAGTTTTCGAAAAGCGATTTGTAAGATTCAAGATCGCTCCAGCGCCAAAGTTCGACCTTGATCTCCAGAAAACGCGAAACATATAAGAATGTTGCTCGAAAAGAATCTGCATGGCTGGAGCTTGTGGTTAACTGAAGCTAAATTTTATAAAATTCTGCCGCCCGCGATGGCCCAGGACCGTATAAGGCAGGCGGTGAGAGCGGCCATCTTAACACCCTGCTGCCTTTATACACTCCTAGAAACTCGACGATTGCCTTTCTGAATAGTAAAGGTCTCTATGTATACTCGTTCCTCGAGTTCATTTTGATGATGTTCTGAGTTAGCTGGCTTCAATTATGTCTACATAAACCATTAGCCAAAGCATGGCATAATCTCATTGCCTACCATAGCTGGGGGGAAAACCACACTTCTGGAAGTATGGTAGTGTGTTAAAGATATTGAGGTCTAAGATTCAAGTTTTTTTTTTTTTAATAAGACGATAAACACGGTGGCATGATTGCAATCTGGGGTTCAATCAGGGATGAAATACTGGTGCCAAAATGAAGCATCTTTTTATACTCCATGAACTTCCTGGCTACTACCAATTCATGTTCTCCGAATGGCTTCAGGGTAAGCTACCTACCTATTTTTGGCAATTGTCGATCTTGGAGAAGGATCAACAGGGAAGGTCTCCAACTCTCCACGGATCCATAGTGAGTGGAGGCATAAACCATTATTGCTCGCATCAGACCTGACTAAGAAGTTCGTCGTATACAATCAGATCATCGCTTAATTCTCTCAATCTGACTGCATGACTCGGCACTTGGCTTTAGGTCAAGCGGTCAACCTGTCAGTCAATTACAGAAACCAATCGAAGACGTCTTTTGACAGTCAATGTCCATCGACTAACAGAAAAACTCTGCTTGAGCCTCTGTTGATCAAGGCGCAACAGCTCCGAGCTCTGCCCTAGAGGAAGCGAGCTCCAAGGATCCCCCCGCCCTGTATGTTGAGATGACGGGGCGCTAAGACCCATGGAGATGAAAAAATTTGGGGGAGGGGGAAAATTGGATTGCACTTCAATGACGTAGTAACTGCGTAAAAGCAAGATTGCATGTGAATTCGACTTAATTGTAAGTACTCGAGTTATTCCTAACAAACTGCAGTAAAATGCTCTTCTTTTCTGGTAAAACCTTCAGAATCCAGCTTATACAGAGCCTGTCGTCAATTTAAAGACCGCCAATCAATTTCCTATAAAGAACAAGAGCCGCACACGGAAGCTCCCCTCACCCTCCCTCTTCATGCGTTGCGAAGCTTCCCCTGGAAGCGCCATGATGAATTGACTCGGAGACGTACAAAACTAGGCCAACTCCGTACAAGGCACGGCTTGCATTCGTATCCTGTTGTATCAATATCGAGGATCTCTTGAAGCTAAGCCAGGAACATCGTGGCTCGGTACCTTGCTTGCTTCAGCTTGGACGCGACTAACAAAAGTCAATGGCTCCCCCATTGGCCATGAGTGATTTGTTGTTGGCTGACAAGTTACAACTGCTACCCCTCCACGCACAAGATAGAGCTGCTGCAGTCTCTTGAAGCTACTGGGAACAATATCTTGGAATTAACAACCCGGCACTCCCGGACAACCAACCTGGTTCTCCGTCTTGACCGCCAAAGACAACATCCAAGGTTTGGTTGTACAAGGCTGATATGACTGTATCCAGCAGATTCGACCAGAAGCTATGGGATGTGATAGAGTAGGATTCCGACCTATAGTACTTTTCATTGTGCGGTAGCTCACTCAACCTGAGTGTATATGTATGTATGTACTAAATAAGGCACTTGTTGAGCTGTCCAAATTCGGTTACATGAAAATGACTTGATCGAGGAGCTGATTGCTTTTTCTTCTTCCCTTCCCTTCTTTCTTCTTTTTGCTGTACTGTAGACGAAATATTTCTTCCTCGTTCCTGCCCTCTTGCCTCTTCCTCTCACTCATGTCCTTCACCTCGTCAACCCCAAGCTCAATCTCATTTCTTTCCAAAAACATCGTCCCATATTGGCTTCTACCTTAATTATTCCTAGACAACCTTTTGTTCTCCTTTTCAACCCTTTTTAGGCCTATGCCATAGGCTGATTCAGGCCTATCCTCCTCTTCCTCCCACCATCACCTTATCTTTGGGAAGTCATCCTCCTGCCGCTCGCTCAGGTCGTCGATCCCGCTCGATATCCCAGATCCAAGATCCCTGAACCGAACCGACGAGCCCACTAAAAACGACCCAAGCAGCGTCTTCGGGGCTCACTGACCACGGAGCACCCCACTAAGTTAACTTGCCTACTGCGGACGCGAACCGTTAGCTATCGATCGTAGCTCCACTGCGACAGGCACGTTGCGTAGTGCAACAGCGCTTCCTTGGTTACCAGTTTCAGTGTCTGACCGAGCTGTGCTTTTGTCGTTTCGCGGGGCACGAAGCGCCCGCTCTCCTCTTCTCTCATTATGAGTCCACCGCACACCATGACATCCAACGAGGTTTATTTGCTGCCGCTCAACGATGATGGCTCACCTCAGGTGCAAGGTGAATACATCTATCTCGCGCCCAGGTCTCACGAGCCTGTGACGGTTCGTTTTGCCATTGAGGGCACTTCGTCCATCTGCCGTCATGGCAGCCTTTGGGTCAACATCCCTGCCCAAGGTGATGAGTTTCGCCGCGATCATTTTCGCGAGTTCAAGTAAGCTTTAGCTCTCATTTTGATCCAATTGATCGCTTTTGAGGCAGTTTGAAGCGTTCCAACGCTGTAACGTGCACGCGCAACTCTGTGTAACTAACACCGTCGTTTTACAGACTTACACCCGATTTCAATCGAACTCTCGAAATCTCTATTCCCATTTACCAACCTGGTGCCTATGCCTTCTACACTACCTACGCTGAGCTGCCCGACCTCAAGAAGGAGCTAGAAAATAGCTCTGAACAGAAGGAGAACCTCAAGAAGACTCCCCTGTACTATATCGATGTTGCGCCCAGACTTAAACTTGACGGCCGGCCATTGCCGTTGCCTGCCTTGTCAATCTTCTCCGTCATTAGCAAGTTCATGGGTAAATACCCCAATGACTGGGAGCGTCACCTCCACGGTATTAGCGATCGCGGCTACAACATGATCCATTTTACTCCTCTTCAGGTGCGCGGAGTATCCAACTCCCCATACAGCTTGTATGACCAGCTCGGCTGGGATCCTGCTTGTTTTCCAGCAGGAGAGGAAGATGTGCAGAAGATGGTGGACAGCCTAGAACGCAACCATTCTTTGCTGAGTTTGACTGACATTGTGCTAAACCACACCGCAAACAACACAAAATGGCTTGAGGAGCATCCCGAAGCGGGCTACAATTTGATTACAGCACCCTGGCTCGAGTCCGCTTATCAACTAGACACAAGTCTCTTGGAGTTGAGCGACAACCTGGCAAAGTTGGGACTACCCACTGTTGTCAAGTCTACCGATGATTTGCTACTCATCATGAATGCGATCAAGACCGAGGTCCTTGCCAAAATCAGGCTATGGGAATACTATGCGGTTGATGTGGATCGAGATGCCGACGAGGCAGTCAAAGCCTTCTCACAGGGAAAGAAATGCACTGAGGACGCCTCAGATTTCGAGAAGAAGTTGGAGAGCGCCAAATCTGCATCGGTCAAGGACCAAGTCGAGTTCTTCAGGGAATTCGGTTTAACAGGCACCGACCGAATGGGTGAGCGCTTTCGAAGGCGTGTCAAGCCCGACGTAGCTGCTAGCTTTTTGGCTTCGTCCGTGGGTTCTTCCGATGAGAAGGCAGCCAGGGCCAAGATTGTCGAGATCTTGGAGATTCTCAACGTGGACTACTACAAAGAGTATGATGCCGAAGTGGATGACATTCTTCAGCAAATTTTCAACAGGATCAAGTATGTTCGACTTGATGACCACGGCCCCAAGCTTGGCGAGATCAACAAGGAGAACCCCCTAATTGAGCCTTACTTCACTCGACTTCCCAAAAATGAGACAACATCCAAGCTCAAGCTCGAAGAGATGGCTTTGGTCAACAATGGATGGGTTTGGGGCGGTAATGCTCTGGTCGATAACGCTGGCCCCGAATCCAGGGTATACCTTCGCCGAGAGGTAATTGTCTGGGGTGACTGTGTCAAGTTACGATACGGCTCAGGCCCCGAAGACAACCCTTGGTTATGGGAGCATATGACAAAGTATGCTCGCACACTGGCCAAATACTTTGCCGGTCTCCGTATCGATAACTGTCACTCGACTCCCATCCACGTGGCTGAGCACATTCTTGACGAGGCTCGCCGGGTGCGACCTGACTTGTATGTTGTGGCCGAATTGTTTACAGGCTCTGAAGAGATGGACTACGTTTTTGTGAAGCGCCTTGGTCTCAGCTCCCTTATTCGTGAAGCCATGCAGGCATGGAGCACGGGTGAGCTTAGCCGACTGGTTCACAGACACGGAGGCCGACCTATTGGAAGCTTTGAGGTCGATGAAGTTTCCAAGTCGGATGTTCGCACCCCATCGAGTAGTCCGACCAGACTCAAGAACGGCGAGACGAATGGGCATGTATCACATTCAAGGGAGATTATTCGCACGATCAAGCCAAGCCCGGTGCATGCTCTATTCATGGACTGCACTCATGACAACGAGACACCGGCACAGAAGCGTGATGCCCGTGATACTCTTCCCAACGCTGCTCTTGTATGCATGTGCTCCAGCGCTACTGGAAGTGTTATGGGATACGATGAAATCTATCCAAAGCTTGTCGATCTTGTCAACGAAACCCGGCTCTACACATCTGCCTCGTCTGGAACGAAGCCTATTAAGATTGGAGGCGGCGAGGAGGGAATTGGCGGCGTCAAGAAGCTGCTTAACCAAATACACACTTTGATGGGCAAGGACGGATACGACGAGACTCACATCCATCATGAAGACCAGTACATTACTGTTCACCGAGTGCACCCTGAATCTCGCAAGGGTTACTTCCTCATTGCACACACAGCCTTCCCAGGCTACGGCAATGGCAACGGTGATTTTAGCCCTGTTCATCTCACTGGGACCAAAGCTCGACACCTGGGTAGCTGGATGCTCGAGGTTGACGCTGGTGAGGAGGTGACGCAACAAGTCCTCGGGGACAAGAAGTTCCTGCGCGGCTTGCCTAGCCGAGTTAAGGACGTACCCGGTATCCGTATGGAAATCAATGGCGACGACACTACCATCACTGTGCGCGACAAGTTTCCCCCTGGAAGCATCGCCCTGTTCGAGACCTGGATCCCCGCTGCTGAGCATTCATCTGGCTTGGACAACTATGTTACCTCAGGGTCCAAGGCTGCCTGGAATGAGCTCAGTCTGACAGACCTCAACTTCTTGATGTATCGATGTGAAGCTGAAGAGAGGGCCGAAAGCGATGGTCGAGATGGTGTCTACGATATCCCCGGACATGGAAAGCTTGTCTATGCTGGTCTCCAAGGATGGTGGAGTCTTCTCAAGAACATCATCAAGGACAACAACCTGGCCCACCCATTGTGCCAGAACCTACGTGATGGTGAATGGGCTCTGGACTACATTATTGCAAGACTGCAGCGAATCAGTGCCACTCCAGGTAACGAGGCACTTGCTCAACCCTTGAGATGGCTGGAGGAGCGATTCGATGCCATCCGAAAGATCCCCAGTTTCCTGCTCCCTCGTTACTTTGGTCTTGTCCTGCGTACTGCTTACATGGCAAGCTGGGACAGGTCTCTCGAGCTCATGAACTCCAGCGTCCGAGATGGCCAATGGTTTTTGCAAAGCTTGGCCATGGTCAGTGTTCAGCAAGTTGGATATGTCAAGTCAGCATCATTGTGGCCTTTCAAATTGGTTCCCTCTCTGGCTGCTGGTCTTCCTCACTTCGCTGTTGAATGGGCCCGATGCTGGGGCCGAGACGTGTTTATCGCCCTTCGTGGACTTCTTATCGGTACTGGCCGTTTTGACGATGCCAGAGAACACATCCTTGCATTTGCCAGTGTATTGAAGCATGGCATGATTCCCAATCTTCTCAGCAGTGGCGATGCTCCCAGATATAACTCTCGAGACTCCATCTGGTTCTTCCTTCAATGCATCCAGGATTATACACGTTTTGCCCCAGAGGGACTTGATATCCTCAAGGCCAAGGTCAAGCGTCGTTTCCTGCCTTACGATGATACATGGTTTCCCACCGACGATGAGAGGGCATACTCGAAGGAGAGTACCATCGAGGAGATTATCCAAGAAGCACTCCAAAGACATGCTTCAGGCATGAAATACAGGGAAGCTAATGCCGGTCCCCAAATTGATGCCCAAATGAAGGATGAGGGTTTCAACCAGGAGATCAAGGTTGATTGGAGCAACGGTATCATCTTTGGCGGTAACCAGTTCAACTGTGGCACATGGATGGACAAGATGGGCGAGAGTGAACGCGCAGGATCCAAGGGAATCCCCGGAACTCCTCGTGATGGTGCTGCTATCGAGATCACTGGTATGCTATACAGCACTCTCGATTGGCTCGCTGGGCTTCATGAGAATGGAAAATATGCATATGCAGGCGTGGACAAATCCGAGGGTGGCTCTATCTCCTTGGCTGACTGGGCTGATCTACTCAAGGCCAACTTCGAGCGCTGCTACTATGTCCCCATTTCTCCCGAGGAAGATTCCAAGTACGACGTCAATACGCCAATTGTGAACCGCCGAGGAATTTACAAGGATCTCTACAAGTCTGGCAAGGAGTATGAGGACTACCAGCTGCGTCCTAACTTTGCAATTGCCATGACTACTGCACCCGCTTTATTCGACCCAGACCATGCCATGCATGCTCTGTGTGTTGCCGATGAGGCCCTTCGAGGACCCCAAGGAATGGCGACTCTGGACCCTGCGGATCTGAACTACCGCCCTTACTACGTCAACAGTGAAGATAGTGACGATTTTGCTACAAGCAAGGGCCGTAACTACCACCAGGGGCCCGAGTGGATATGGCCTACTGGCTTCTTCCTCCGAGCCCTGCTCAAGTTTGATCTGAAGAGACGAACCACACCTGAGGGTCGCACTGAGGCGTTCCAGCAGGTTACCCGAAGACTGAGTGGGTGCAAGAAGATGATCCAGGAGAGCCCTTGGGCTGGTCTCCAAGAGCTGACGCAAAAGAACGGCGAATACTGCGCTGACTCTGTAAGTCGATTTTCTGAGTATGTGAACACTTTGATCGTATACTAATCCCTATACAGAGTCCCACACAGGCTTGGTCGGCAGGATGCCTGATCGACTTATACATGGACGCCACTGAGGAACAGAATAAGGCATAGAGCCATTTTAAGAGGAGGAAGTGATGATGGGACCTGAGAATTGGGCATGGGCTTGAATCAAGCATACAACACCACGCATTAACTACTACTATAGCATTCTCCTGATTAGGTTAATAAAAAGCATCTTTAAGCGTTGTAGCATTAGCTTTGTTGAGCCAAAAGCCAAAAAGAAACTGTGTAGATTAGGTTCTCCGATTTGTTGACATTGAGACGTTGCTCGGAAGACGTTACTGTTATGGGTAGAGCAACATTGCACAAAGTTTAAGGATCACAATATATCGCACTAAGAAGAACTGGTAATTGCGAGTTGAAGATTTCGCGGGTGGTGGAATTGTAAATGCTGTATCAAGGATAGACTCCAAACCTCTTCCCATGCCCAGGAAGCTGTAGGTAATAAAGATGACCAAATAACTAACCATAGAGTATTTTTGTTCTGGTCTAAATAAAACAAATAAACAGCTTAGTTTTTTCCCTCCTCGCCTCGCGGCAGAGCCAACGTCACATTCCACCCACATGCTGGGAATGGAGGCGAGATTCGCTCCGTGGTAACAGCCACCACAAAAACGGAAACAGAAACAAATCAGGAGGATACGCCAACCCTCCTCTTCCTCCCAACGCCAGAATATACCTGAAATATGAACAAGAACGCCACGGGGGGCACAGCACGACTAGTTACCGACAAACGCGGTGAGTATTGGACCATAAGAGATATTGCAGACGGTATCTTTCAACCATGCTTGAATAATCAAGTGTCTGCATGTTCCAGTGGCCATTGCCAAATGCATTCGTTTCCTCCTCTTTTAAGTGCTGCTGTGTGTGGCCCCCCTTACCAACTAAAAGTCACATGTTTTCGATGATATCGAATAGAGTAAGGCCGTTTAAATGAATAAATGCACGGTTTATATCGTAAGGCGAACATATTGTCGAAGTGCTTTTTAACTCGGACATGGCAAGGAGAGTCGTTATGAGATCGGAACTGGCGTTAACAAGATCGAGCATGAAGTGAGTATCATGTTCGGTCGCGGACGATCCATCGCTTCTTCTCCTTGGGCTTCTCCTCAACAGGAGCACCGGCGGCAGCACCCGGTAGCATGAGGCCGTGCGAGTTTCGGTTCGATTCGTCGTCGTAGGGAAGACCTCCGGACTCTGAGGCCGCCATGCCGGGACCCCAAGATGGTCGAGATGCAGATCCAGAGTGCTTCTGGCCGAGGTGAGTCTGACGATCCTTCTTGCGCAGGTAACGGCGACGCCAGATGCAAGCGCCGATCCAAATGGCTGCGATGCCGACAACGAGGACAACAATCATGATAACCCATTGCCAATGGTTGGAAATCCTGATTCAGTTAGAATAAATTATGGGCTTTTGAAGTAAACCGTCAACATACCAGTCGCCTCCATTGTTGGATTCAGTTCGGCTACCAGCTGTTGATGAAGCATCATCACCTGTCAAAGTCGTAGAGCCAGTTCCAGTTTTCTTGGTTGTTCCTCCATTTTGAGCAGTCGAAACATGACACATGCTTCGGAACCAGCTAGCGATCGATGAAAGGCCCTTGGGATCCGCGGTACATGCATTATCGCAGACGCCCGTAGTGGCGGTCGAGAAAGCGGCGACTCGTTGGTCGAGACAGAAACATGACGTGTAGGCGGTTGAGCCGGCATCAGCGGCTACTTGGGGAGGAACACAGGCACCGTTGGCATCGTAGAGGGGACCGCAAGCGGCAGCGCAAGAGGGAAGGACCTTCTGGTTGTTGAAGGGAACGATGGTGGTGACGGGGGCTTCTTCTTGGGCTGTTCAAGATGAGTTAACGTTAGTATGAGGGGATTTGCGAAATCGACCAGGGTTGAGGTCGAAGGATGACGCACCCATTTTGACGAAGATTAGAGGTCAGTTAAGCCCAGTTCGGAGAGTTCAATAGTCCAAGTCGTGGTCGTGATCGAGGTCGAGATCGGTGTAGAAGGTAGAAAACGAGCGACGGGATCGTGGGAGTAAAAGATACGATAGAGACACAGACGGTAATGAGAGACGAGGATTAAGGTTGTGTTCAGTGGAACCGGGGGGCGGGAAGTGTCCTTTGTATGTGTGTGTCTGTGTATGTGAGGGAGGCAAGACAAGACAGGACAGGACGAGGCCTGGATGTAGGTATGTACAGCGTAGAAGCGACCTGGAAATGCTGTGTCTTTAGCCAAGGCTGGCTTGCGTTTGTGCAATACGCTATTGAAAGAGTCGTGTCGTCACCAAACCACTTTGAGTAGAGGGGAATAAACAAAGTCTGACCGAAGCCAAGTCCAACCTCTCTCCTTTGTCTTTGTCTTTTCCCTTTTCTTTCAGGGTCTGAAAGAGAACAATGAGATCAGACGACCTAGTAGGATTTGGTAGTTGGTCGAAAGAAGGATGGATTTCCCTCGCTGATCGATAATCGATGTTGATGAGATGGCTGGGAAGAGAGAAGACGAGAGAGCCCAGAGAAAAAAAGAGTGGGTGGGAGCAAGTCACAGCGGGCAGTGAACAACAGCCTGTAGCCGGGGAAAAACTGGGCCACTATCTCACTGTAAGCGGCAGAGTCGGGCGACCTTGTAGCGGGACAAGACCAGGGGGCCAGGGGTGTTTTGGTTGGTGTTTTTTTTTTCTTCTGGCAGCGGTGCAAGGGAAGGGGGTCTTGTCTCGTCTCTTTAGATGCGACGGTCTTGCCGAACTCGGAAATGGAATGGAATTGAGAGGAGATGACCCGATGATAGCATTTGGAGGGGAATGCACAGTAAAATGAATGTCACCAAAGTATTCACCTGCTATATCAAATCTGGAGAAAACTGGAGGGAGAGAGGGAAAATTCTTGGAATACCTACAAACATAAGCTTGCCGCGTAAGTCAACTCTGGGCACTTTCACTGGATGGTAGCAGCCGCCCATCCCCAACCCATCGGTACGAGAACAAAAAAAGATCGTGCCAAGGGACTTAGGTCCCAGGTATCTACGGGTAGCCCGGAAGCCATCTACATATGGTGTCGGTACATGGACCCCATGTATCTCGGCTCAGGTATGGTTGTATCACGCGGTCGAATCCAGTGGCCTGGGCTTGGCGCATGGGCTTGTCCAAAGGCAACAAGAGAGTTTCTGTAATTATCGGCAACTGCATTTGTAGTTGTAGTTGTACTTGTATGCATCATGCGGAGAAGATCATTCTCACCAGAAACACTAATATCTTGCATTGCATTGCGTACATATAATGTCTGCCCCTTTTGTTTCTGGTGTTTTCGTCTCGTTTTGTTTACTCGGCCCTGTCTTGTCCCTCTTGTCCCTTACTGTAGAACAGGAAACGTCTGAGAGCGTCTCAGTTTCAGCACAACATTGACGAGAGCCCACAGTCTGTATGATCCATTATCATGGTGCCGGATTAATGTTAAACTGTATAACTGTGCCACCTCGTACAACGACATTACCGTTACCGTCTTGCAGGCCTCTCCTCATCTCGTGTATAGACGGACAGACACAATCTAACCATTTCTGGTTGTATTATGAACTACTGTCCATAGCAGCAGAGGCCTCGACAGCTGAACTTATCCCAGATGACAAAAGAAACTCATCAAAGAGACCCCTTAGCTTGGGCTAAGCTACTTAGATCTTTTTGTCAGCTAGACCTGAAGTCCCAAGTTTGATTGACTTTCTTTCAGTGGGAGACTACGGTAAAAAAGAGCCGAAATCGTGCCCAGCCCAGGCCATTCAGCGGAGTTGCGTGCCTGAAATAGTGTCTCCCCACTACTACCCTTCAGGTGATTGGTTGGATTTTGGGTTTCTCCGTCATTGCAATTTCCGATGCGTGCGCCTGTTGTTCTCATGTTGCCTAACAGAGGAACCTCATGATAGAGATTTTATCAGAAAACGGCAGGTCAATTGTGTTCTAGAGTGTTATCCCCTGCCAAGAACAAGACTCACCTGTATCTTACTTTTTTCAACTGCAACTTTGAGACTTTGGTATGTGATTTACTGTCCCTTGCCTCGACACCATCTTCACGATGTGGTACCCCGATACGAATACAGTAATACAACTTTAAATGCGCTCAAATACGAGAAATTTCTATCCATCCTCAGCAGCCTCGATTTGGTGAGATATAGACCTTGGGTAAGGTATCCATGCTTGGCGGGTTAATGCGTGTAATATCGACAGCCATGACGACGATTTTACTATCTATAACACACGGATCAACTGTCAGCTCTGCCTCTAGCATTTATTTGCAGTCAATGCTTGACAGTCAAGCCATGATATCGCTGTCAGAATTAGCTTCCGCCCTATTCTTCAAGCCTGCCATTAGCTGCACCGTATTTTACCCGTCACATTGAGTTCATCATGCACACCACACCAAGCCATTGCCAAGATATTGGAACCTCATTTCTGGGCATGCCATTCATGTTGGGAAAATTGTGTTTTAGTTGACCGCTAGACTTGACTATTCTATCATATTCATTGCTTTAAAATAAATATTAATGTCATATCTAACCCTAAAATCTCTATTCCTGACCATTCCCGACTTACAATGAACCATCCCATGACGTGCATTTACCCATAATTTCACTCAAGTCATGTGGTCACTAGCTTATTATTGCTTCTATCAGAGCATCCGGAAACATAACAAACTGCTCCCAACACGTTCCTTCTAGCGTGTCAAGTGTCTGGAATTTTACGTGACAGTTCCTCCCTGTCAAATGAGGGTCTCTAACCTGTAACATATCAAAGTGGATGAATAATATAAAACAATTGTCTCGGATTAATATCTTGGTCCACAGTCTGATATCCTCAAAATTCAATCCCTATCTCAAACGTCTCCATCTTCCTCTGACATTTGACCCAGAGTAAAATATGGCACCATGAGACGCTAATCGTCACTACCAAAAGCCCCAGACTCCAGTTGATCGTGTCTCCAGCTTGGCTTCATCGAGCCTTTTTGCATAGTCTGTGGCCTTTGTGTAGATGACTTCAGACGTTTTTACCTTTGCTGTTCCCCTCAGATTTGTCTTTGTTGTCAGGCTGATTCTTGTCTTCTTCATCGGAAGTGAGATCTAGCTCAGGGGGGTATACTGTCTCCGACGAAGACGCGCCAACATTGTTATTGTTCCCTTCATGGAGATTCAAGGGATTCCAACTATCACCCGTTCCATGCCTCCAATCTTGTACGCGCTCCGGTGTCTTTGGTGTTTCTTGAGTATTTCCTCCTCCACTAGATGTGGTCGGCGTGTAGGTGCTGGCTGATTGATTCTGCGTAGATGAATTTCCACCAGATCCAGAGGGCTCACCATTCACCGGTCGAGTGGCCTCTCCTTTACTGCTAGTCCCCTTCTTTGGCTGATTGGCCTTCTTTGACTGATCAGGCATGATGATAGGCAGATTCTGTGAAGGCTGATGTCTGAGTATGTGAAGAGTGTTTCCAGTTGATAAAGCGTTATCTTAAAACTTCAAGATGAAAGTGTTCTTTGCGTAGACTAAAGTCTTTAACAAGTTCATGGTGATCATATCCAAGGGCAGAATGCCTAGCATTTATAGTCCGAGAGAACGAGAGGCTCTCTCATCCGTTTGTATTCCAGATGATGCACACTCTCCCAACGATACTCAAGCATGACCTCTTATGACTCTAGTGGTAAAGCAGACTGTTTCATACTCTGTTTGTTGGCTCATTGCCAGACCGCAAAGTATGGTCACTGGTTACACTGGGATGCTCTGGGATCAGGGTTGAAGTTATATCGTCGGTGATTCATCTAGAAATCGAGCACTCAGGGGACAATCTGATGTTCACGCACGCTACTGCATGTGTATCCTATTCTGGATAGTATGGTCGGGTTGGGATAACACGCACTCACTCTTGTCTGATTGCTTGGTGAATCAGTGAGAAGGGGCTGTACTGTTATGCATCATGGGACGAGAACACCATATCTCTTTGCTATCAAGGTAATATGCCCCAGTGATAGCTCTGAATCTACCTCCTTAAGCGTTCATCAGACTATCAAACCGTATCTCAGCAATCTTTCAGATGCGCTCATTGTGCGGGGCCTTCTGTCCTAGCAGTAGTAAACGCGGATGATAATGTCTGCCATCCATTACGGACAACAATACATGAAGCTAGAGGTAGTGACGGATGAGATATCACTCAGCTTATCCATATATGTTAAGACTCGAAGTCCGGCTCGGTGATTCTCATGCGGCTACCCGTTGTCTTAATGCGTAAAGCCGTTTCGACTCTGGTCTCCAATCAATCACAGCCACCAATACTCTCAACCTGCTGCATCTCTCGCATCTTACGCAATGCGTCCCACAAGGTGAAGCAGTCATCGATCTTGTGAGCGGGTGATTGCAGACTAAATCAGCTATAGAGCATGAGTAGTTTCCCAGAACGTTTGTAGATTAGCAAAAAGAGACCAGAGCCACGGATGATCCTAGAATTGTTTCAGTCGCGCTATTGATTTGGATGTTACACAAAAGGCATGTGAGCCTATTAGCGTAGCAAACAGGGACGGCAGATGCGATGGCAAACTCACGAGGCGAGGTGTTGATGCGGGTATCCTGAATAATATGCGTATCGGCATGAATCAATGTCGATACCCGTCTAATTAATGCATAAGCAGAAATTTGAGACATGCCGGAATCATACGCTCGTAGATCGCTTTGCCACAGATGCACAACATTAGCTTGCTTTGATATCAGGTTGTTGAGAAAATAGCGCCGAGAATCCGATTGATATTCGGCCGGAGGGATTCTGGGATGTGAATACTCCCTAAAGTCATTGAATAGTTGATCAAATTGCGTTTGTGAGCTTCTTTATTCTGAAATCTCATGTTGCCTGGGCCATAAAGTCATTAGCTAGCCTCACAAATGATTTCATAGGCAGGTGAATCACGATAAGGAATAAATCGCCAAGTCTGAATTTTGTAAACGAGAGATGGTTTCTTAGATAAATCACTTTTGATTCTTGTTTATAGATCGACCCACTGAGATTGCAAAGCCTCCAAGTCCAACTTATTTGATGCTCCTAGCACAGTCTAAAAGACATTACCCTTGGTCTGCTGTCTGTCGATGGGCTTGTTACGCCAGACAATGACACAGATACAGATCAAAGGCAAGAAAACGCATCCGGCAATAACCATCTGGCGCTGTACAACTCCGTAGGCATGAACAACGGCATCTCGGATAGGAGTGCCTATGGGGTCGGCCATCTGCAGCTTCATGTCACCGTAGAGGGCAGCGGTTTGGTTCTTGGCGTCCTGGGGGAGGGCTTTGTACATCTCTCTTGGTAGATCGTTGGTCCAAAGGGCACCAGAGATGCCGAAACCGATGGCCTGGCCGATGGATCCAAACATAGAGTAAAGTGCGAGCACAACTGCAATCTCTTGGTGGGTAACCTGAGTCATGATGGCGAGAGGCCCGGTCATGGCCCAGATACCACCGCACACACCATGGAAGACCTGGCACATGACAAGGTAACCGATGTCGTTTCCAGGCTGTCGGAAGTGAATGAGAAGTGCAGTACCAAGGACACACCAGGGGGTGCCGAAGACTGCAGGCCAGTAGTATCTGCCATACCAACGGAGGAAACTGAATGCCATGTTAGTAGAATGATCAGATTGGTTGACAGAGTGGCGCAACTTACAGTCCGATGAAGGGCGCCAGAGTAGTTGAGGTCACAGAAAATGCGTTCAGAGTGTATCCAGCGGTGGCGATGCTGAGACCATGGACGACCTGGAGGTACGAGTTGTAATAAGTATCCCAGGCAAAGATGGACATGTTGAGAAAAGCGCTTAGAAGGCAAGCACCTAGGATGGTTCGGTCCTTGAGGAACTTGAAAGGCACATAGGGCATCTTAGCATACCATTTCTCCCAGGCAGCAAATCCAGCAAGGCATACAACGCCGACAACAAGCATTGCGATAATATAGTCAGTCTTCCAACCGTTGGGAGCGCGAGTGGCAATGTTGAGAGGGGTCAGGATAAGAGAGAAGCCAGCAACGGTGAGGATCATGCCAACAATGTCAAATTCGACAAAGTAATACTTGGTTGAATCCCAGACGCTACGCTGAATCTTCTCTGGCAAATATCCAAGCTTCTTGGCCTTGATTTCATGGCACATGAAAATAGCAGACACGGGGATAGAGAAGAAGACGAGAATAATACAAAAGGATCCGAAAGCCCACCGATAGGTCGAGTGCTTGAAGAACAACTCGGCAATCTTAGGGCCACCGAAAGTGGAGGCAAGTCGGGGGCTCATGTAAAGGTCGAACATGATCATGCGGTTTCGGAGAGAAGTCATATCTAAGAGAACGACATCAATAATGTAGCTTAGACCAACGTGGCCAACCCAGTAGAAGGTATGACCAGCAGCATAAGTCTCAACATTCTTGCAGCAGGCCTTAATAATCATCCCGATGATAATTATCAGAATCATCAACAGGAACCCTTCGTTTCGGCCGCGGATATCGATGATCTTGGCGATGGCGAGCTTGCTGACACCAGCAATGATGGATCCGAAGACACTGGTAATGGCAAGCAGGCCGTGCTGGCTGAACGAAGAAGTGACATATGGCACTAAGCTGGAGTGAACAGCCTGAAGGAGAGTATCGACGAAGTTGACCAAATAGAGGCTGTATTAATGTTAGAGGGTTCTCAGTGGCTCATAAACAGGAGCATTAGAGAGCATACAAGATGAAGACAGCCCACATCATACCAGGAGACCAGACTTTAGTAATGGCCTCGACACGCTTGACACCATCCTGCTTGATCTCGGAGCCATCATCGGAATCATGTTCCTGCTCCTTGTCGGGGAAATCATTGATGGCATGGTTCTCAGGCTGTATCTGCTTCTCGAAGTCGCTCTGGGCTTGGGCTGGGCTAGTAGAAGCGGCCATGTTTTCTTGATGAGATTTTCGACCTCCAGTGATGGCCAGAGAGCTGGGAATAGAGTTGTAAAGAAGGTTAAAAAGTGCCACGAATGGGTTACACCTGGCTGAGGCACTTCGTACTTAAGGTAGTAGCATGAAGGAACATAAATGCAACACAGAAACGTGATTAAGGCCGCGGATTTATAGACAGCGTTACATTCTCCAGAAATATTCGCGACATCCCGTCTCGTCTCTTCCGCCATGAGTGGCAAGATAATGGAATGGACTGTCCATCTTCTGGTCGGTAGGGATCAGTCTTGCACCGGACCTGCCCTGCAGAGATGCCAGTGCCTTTGTTCCGGAAGTCGGGCTAATGCCAAGCTCTTTTACAGAAAAAAAGGTTCGCATAGAAGGGCCAAGAAGGGTCATGGATTCATGGTTTCTGTATTGCAGTGGATGATTCTGAGTGGAGTTTCTGCGGTAAGACGGATGAGAACCCTTGAGCATCGGAGAGAACTCTGGTGTCAGGGAATAATTCTTTGTCCTCATTGGGAGAAATTTGAAGGATTCATGTTGCTAGATGATCACTTCCGCAACTGGTCTAATACCGAGCTCTGGCCACTGCAGAGGCTCTTTGCGATTCAGGGATGCTCGCCCAAGTTGCCTTTATCTGATCATCAGATAAGCCGATAAAGGAGGATTTGGTGGAGAGGCCCATCGCCTAATCCAAGCCGGTACAAAGGATCCCAGTATAATGAGTTCATGGCCGTTGTCGTCGGGTGAACTCTCATAGTTCGGTCCTCGACAAGAGTTGCTAGAATTGATATAGATCTCTCCCAAGCACGAATCAGAAACTTGATGACCTGTAATTGATCAAATCTGTTGTTCTCGAATGTGGTTTAGCTGCAAGTATGCAGGGTTTAATCCTGGTATGATCAATTCTTGACCAGTTCGCTTGGCAATTGTCGTGAGACCAGTTGAGGTAGCCTGTAGCTATCCGTTTACTTCCGGAACCGAGAACGAATTCTTTGATCAAGAAACAGACGAACTAGCAGAGTTTTACGTATCCATTTGAGGCCGTGGTTTATGAAATAGGGTTTCTCATGTTAGTTCATTGCAGTTCTTGTCGCTTAAGCAGCCCTTGTCCGTGTTTCTCGTCACATTGTGTACTCTGCATAACTGCAGGTCAACGAGATAGTTCTTCTGCTGTATTTGTCTGAAGATCGTGATGTTGAAAGGCGAAGTCGGTTGCTGTTCAAGTAACGCCTCTTACCTCATTGCGAACTAGTAGGCAAAAGCGCGCTGTTTCCGGTGGACAACATGAAGCCATCGGCTCAAGCCAGTGGAGAGCTAAACTGAAGATTCTGGGCAGTTCCACATTGTTTTACTGGCCTTCCTCACTAGCACACGATATTTTCATGCGACCAAGAAGGGTCGAAACTGAGTTTACCGATGTATTGGAGTCTTCGTGCAGTGGAAAGTGGAGGGTTTGAAGAAGAAGGATTCTTTTGCAGTGGAGCCTTCTGGCTCTATACGACCCTCGTTCAGCCAATGCTCTTTCTTGTCTTGAGGTCTTGCCTTGAAGATCGTTCGAGCAGGCGTGGGGGCCTTGAACATACCTAATCTAATCTCCATCTTGGCAACAGCGAAATAAGCAGGATCGAGACGACTCTTCCTCGGAGATGAATATCTTGACCGATCAGAAAGCCGCCAAAAATAGTTCGCCAGAGAAATAGGTTGACTGAGCTTCATCGTTTCAGTAGTAAAATAAGGAAGATAATAGTCTTCTCTCCTAAAGGCATAGTTCAAGCTTTTTCATCGGAGATTATATCTGGCTTTGAAAACAACCCTACATATACAATACCGGAACAAGCTCTATTGTCAGCATTTACTCGTGGACTTGTCTAAGAGATTAAGATACACAGTAGTAAGGATTTATCTTGATTTAATTTCTATCAAATAGGTCGTTAGTTCTCAAGAATATCCAATGAAGGATCTGTATATGAAGCAGCAAAGAATGGTATACGTGCCAAACAATCGATTCAGTAATCGCTGCAGGTCACTGGGGTCTCTAGGCTCTGATACAGCATTTGCATAACGAAGACGACTAGGTAGTTTGAATATATTGTTTGAGGACTTACCGAGTGGTATGGATGATAACATGTCCTCATATTTCAATAACCTTTAGGATCTTACCCGATATGCAATGCCTCCAACAAGTGGCACTCGCTATCAAAAGTTTCCTTGACCGTTTTCTCCACAATATGGGCTTAAACTTTCCATAACAAATCAGCGCAACGTCTTAAATGAGCCAGCAAACGCTGTGATATTCAAAGTGGCTAAAATAAGCTTCACATACCGTCGTATCGATAGAGTCCCTCCTAACAAATGGGTACCACGTGCTTCGAGAAGCACTAGGCACTAGGTAAAAGAGTATATTCCTCTCGAAGGTGGTACTCCAAATACTTAGGCGATATAGCGTTGGCAACGTGAAGGCTCTCCCCAAAGATGGTGAAGTAGCTAACAAAGAAGACTAAACTGTGAACATGCTGTTTAACATCATGGGTGGGGATAGGGGTCCCAGAGTATATACGATTGAAATCATACCTTAATGGCAAGGGCCAATCAATGGGTACTAAAATTACTTATTCTCTTACACTTTGAGCTCATGTTTGTTGCCAGAAACTTTCAATATATATACATAACATTTGAAAATTGTATGATATAAACTCAAAGTGACTGTCTAGACTGATATAAGTAACGGACTTCAGCTTTTACTGTCTGGATTCCTTATGTATTTATCTATCCTTGCTTTATGAATTTCAATCGACAACTGGCACAAAAAAACAACAATCGATTATACTAATGAATCAAAGACCCTTTGCTTCAACGGCTTATATGCAGAATAGACGAAATGGCTCTCCCTAGCCCCATATTTACTCCTCAATGGGAAGTATCTTGGCCCCAAGGAATTCTATGCGAGTATCGATGGCTACGTCAACCCGAATGCTAATGTCTTTGAAGAATATCATTCTAGCCCTCATTGCACGAACTCACAATCCTTCTTTGATAACGCTCTTTGCGGTTATGAGGATTCGTCAATTGCGCAGGAGGGCGTTTTCGGTGCAAGGATCGTCCACCATACTGAGATGGATATTGACTCGGAAGATAGCCGCCCCAATTGTCATGTTGACGAGGACTCAAATCTCGATGGCCCAGAGTCTTCGAATACAAATCCCACTCATCCTGTTGGACTCTTTGATCTTTTCGCGCTTGTTGGCTCGACTATTGATCCTAAACTTCTCTCCTCTAACTGTTCAGCGGGCATTGAAAACCACATCAAACCTGACGCAATTGAGAGCGTGCTCTTGCAAACAGAACCTACTACTGCCGACAGCAAAATCATGCAGGATCAGATTAAAGCTGATTTCGATGAGGAGATGCCTCAAGATGCCATGGCCATCCTAAAACTCCAAAATCTCATTGTCTTAAGTAAGCAAGATCAAGCTCGCCTCAAGGACATTTCTATAATAATAGACAAATGGGCGACACAGGAATTGGCGGATACTCTCTCGGCCCTAGCGGACCAGTCTACTGTTGACGGCATATACAAACCTCACCAACTTTTACTGTCTCTCGTCAAAGACTACCTGAATAAGGCGACCTCTGATTTCCTTCCACGAGCATATCGAGGTCTTCCTTTGGTGGGTTCGGACTTGACTTATACCGAGCACCCAAGGCTTGAGGGGGGGTTGACCTGGATATTCTTGATAAACCTGGACGAAAAATTCTTTTCTGGGCTTTCTTAAGACACGAGTTGATGAGCAAAGTTCGTCTTTACCTCGCGGTTATCGATCGTAGCTATAGGCCTCGAGTCGAACTGAGTCGACGAGGAGGCCATGAGTTTCTACCATGGGAGGACGAAGCTATCAGGTATGTTCATACCTATATACAGACTCTGTATGTAGCCTTCTTTTCTGAGTGGTCTGGAGCTGCGGTGCCGGATCCACCCCCAGGACTCGGACGCTCCAGCAGCATAGTCTGCGAGACGACCCAATGGGTAGAAGTACTCACATACGATAAGTCCGTATGCGCCACGGCCGCAGCAAAACTACCGAATTATGGTCTTCAACCAATCATGTGCCTCATGGATGAGAGACAAAAGCAGCAAGGTCAAGAAGCTTCAATTGAACCTGCATTGTCTCTTCTCAGAGATACCAGTTTCGGTTGCGATTATGGTCGTGCCCATAAAGAAACCATTTTCGGGAAATTTTGACAGAAAAAAGGCTTTGGTTCCAGAATTATGGATGGACCTCGTACTTCGGCATGGCACGCCTCGCAATTATACGCAAGAGAATCTTACCCTACTTCGACAGCGCGCATGGGTTTTCTTCTGGGGTCCTACAGCTCACCCTCAGCGTGAGGCTTTACTCAACATGTCTCAGGAGCAAGGCACTGGATTATCCGTTCTGAAAGGATGGGAACGTTCATTCTTTCAAGAGGGGCCCGCAAGTGCAGATCTAGAGGAGATGGACGGAATTCATGTTTAGGCTAAACCACTATGCAACAAACTCAGATCTATGTAGCTCAGAGGATACTAAGATCCTTACTCGATGACCGCGAAAGAATTACTAGAGGTAGATCGGAGAGATCTGCGTTCGAAGTAGAAAGTACACCTCGGTAATTCAATACTGCTTTATCTTACACGTCTGGAATGTGGTTGATGGAAGTCAGGTAACTGACTTATAAGACTTCTTCGTGGTACAGGGTAGGTAGGTATTTGTATCGACACATGGATGACTTGGCGACCAAAGCTCATGTGGGTCCTCCCTCACCGTCCCGTACGTCATCGGTTCTAACTCGTCAGGCGCCACAACTTGAACCTGAATAGTTTCAGCCTTGCATTTGCGTCTCACACAACAACTCTCAGCATTTGTCGCTGTGAGTATTCATCATCGTACCTCGCGATGAAGAACGAAACCGATTCATGCTGGAATGAGAGTCAGAAGGCCATCGCCCCTGACACTGGAAAGAGTCTCGAGGTCCAGCTCGTACTGTCTTCGGTGATTGGTGTTTCTGCCTTCTTGCTCTTCTGTGTACGTTCGCCCTTAGCAAGCCTGCAAGATCCTTCACGGCCCCCAGGTATTCCGACCAAGCTATAAGATCTAGAGCTGACTCCAATAAAGATCCTACGCCCACGATGGCCCGCCCTTTACGCTGCGCGAAAACGGCGCCTCGATCACAACCTTGGTCTGCCTGCCCTTCCAAATTCCACGTTCGGCTGGATCCCGACACTTTTCAAAATCACCGAGGAGCAGGTCCTGGCCTCCGCCGGGCTCGATGCGTTCGTGGTACGATATAAACCCTGAGAAGCGTGCATAAATCATTAACGGGCCATAGTTTCTGAGCTTCTTCAAAATGGCCATCCGACTCTTTAGTGTCATGGCAATCTTTGCGACTGTTGTTCTATTACCAATTAATCGTGCATTTTCGCATGAACGTTATAAGAATGGCGACAGTGGTAATGATACATCAGTGAACCCGGTTTCGTTGTTTGGAACAGATCAGCAGGTGTTCTCAGATGCAAGCTTCCTCGACATACTGAAGCACAAGGATAAAACGGACAAAAGCTTGGAGAGGTCCTGGCTTTGGGCTTATGTCGTTTTCACATACTTCTTTGTTGGCTTGACGATCTACTATCTCAACCTCGAGACATTTCGCGTCATCAAATTCCGCCAGGACTATCTCGGATCACAGTCCACCGTAACAGATAGGACGTTCCGACTTACGGGTATTCCCGAGGATTTGAGATCAGAAGAAAATATTAAAGAACTTATTGAGAAATTGGGCATTGGAAAAGTTGAAAAGGTTCTGATTTGTCGAGACTGGAAGAAGCTTGACGACCTTGTTGATTTGAGAGATGCGACTTTGCGACGCCTGGAGGCTGCATGGGCTACCTTTCTCAAGCACCAGCGCCGAAAACAAAAAAGCAACAGGCCCCAAAGGAGAGATGTTAATGGGGTGCCTCGAGACCAAGACGATGATGACCAAGCTGGAGAGAATGGACGCCTCTTGGACTCTCAGCAGGAGCCATGGGACTCTGGAGATGAGGGCAGACCTAAAGTTAACATTCGCTATGGAACCCTTGGTTTGCGATCTCGCAACGTTGACGCCATCGATTATTACGAGGAACGACTTCGAAGACTGGATGCCCAAGTCATAGAGGCTCGCAAGAAGTCATACGCGCCCACAGACATGGCCATTGTTACTATGGACTCGGTAGCATCATGCCAGATGGCTATCCAGGCACGAATCGACCCCAGACCAGGCCGGCTCTTGACCAAGTTGACACCGGCTCCTTCAGATCTCGTCTGGAGGAATACGTACGCTCCCCGCGGTATTCGCCGTCTTAAATCGTGGGCTGTGACATTGTTCATTACGGCTCTCACACTCGCATTCATATTCCCCACCATTGGCATCACGACACTGTTGAGCTACTGCACAATCAGGACTGAATTTCCAGCATTTGCCAAATGGCTACAAGAGCACGGCGTTATCTTCTCGTTTGTCCAAAACGGTTTGCCCGCTTTAGTTGTATCGCTTCTTAACGTTGCCGTTCCGTATCTATACGATTTCCTCTCCAACCACCAAGGAATGATTTCACAGGGTGATGTCGAACTCTCTGTCATCTCAAAGAACTACTTCTTCACCTTCTTCAACACCTTCTTTGTTTTTGCGGTGTCATTGACAGGAATCAATTTCTGGAGCCGGATTCAGGAAATTGCGAAGGACACAAGCAAAATGGCGACATACATGGCCGACGACGTGGAGGCGCTATCGATTTTCTATATTTGCTTCATCTTGCTCCAGGGCATTGGCCTTATGCCCTTCCGAATCCTTGAGGCGGGAAGTGTGTTCCTCCATCCGTTCCTCCGCTGGCTTTCTAAGACGCCACGCGATGCCCTTGAGCTCAAGAAACCTCCGGTTTTCCAATACGGCTTTTTCCTACCCACGTCTCTGCTTGTTTTCAACCTCTGTCTTATCTACAGTGTCTTGTATTGGGGATATGCTATTCTCATCGTTGGAACTGTGTACTTCTGTCTGGGCTACTTTGCTTTCAAGTACATGGTACTCTATGCAATGGATCAGCCTCAACATGCCACTGGAGGTGCGTGGAGAATAATAAGCTACCGCGTCATCGTGGGGTTGCTTGTCTTGGAGGTTGTCATGGCGGGCCGGATCGTCACATATCAGGCATTCATTCAGTCGGTATCCATTCTGCCGCTGCTCCCCTTGACCATCTGGTACAGCTACTATATCAAGCAGCGATTCGAGCCTCTGACCAAATACATTGCCCTTCGCGCTGTGAGGACAGATGAGGACCCAGATGATGCAGCTGCGCTGGATGACGCATTTGAGAACGAGGACCACCCTCGACCCTCGCAGGCCATTCTGCGTCGTGGAAGTACCCTAGACGAGTACAAGGAAAAGGGACTGCAATTCGTCAACCCCAGTCTTGTGGCCCCGTAAGTTATTATTTTCTTACCATATATGACATGGATTCTAACAGATATACAGACTTCCCCAGCCGTGGATCTACGATGAGCCGCCTCCACCCATCCCCACGGATGACACGCAGACAACAGAGGAGACTGAACGCCCTGTTCTGCAGGGTGTCGATAGCACACTCGGTATAGGAGACGAAAACGTTTGGAGAGACAACGGAGGAAATAATGTTTAATGACGTTGGTTGAAGATGGCATGCATGATTATGACGCTTGCTTGGGGTTTGAAGTTTGAGCAGGTACCCCACTGTCCTTTTCTTTTATCGAAAGAATACACGTTAGCTTTTTGACCGTCAAAGTCATGTCTAGAATAACCGAAGATATATACAAATCATGAAATTGAAGCGCAGTTGAGTTGTGAAACTATGTTAAGCAAGAGGTACCGTGACCTGGCCCTTCTCCCTTACACTTCCAATCCCGTGATCTTGACAACAGTGCTTTCCTTGGTCAACAAAGACTGAGACGGTCATTTTCTTCTCCGTCATCATCATTCGTTTGGCCAACTATCAACAAGTACATATCACGAGAACATTCGCTCATACCTACATATGAATTCTAGACATACCTTTTGAGATCTGCTCAAATCGCGACTACCCGCCTCTTGATGTGCCATCGAGCGTGACCTCGCTAAGCGCATGATCTGACAAGGCATATGCGGCTGATGCACTTCGACTCCGGCGACGTTCGGTAATCTGTTTGGTCCAGTCGGGAACATCTTCAATATTCCGGTAGCAAGCCCAGAGGCCTGACTATAGGGAGCGACACAGGGGTCACGGCAATGACCGTTCTGAGTGGAGACGTCAGAGCATACGATCAATTCTCCCAGTTCATAGAAGCACGCGATGGCTATGACCAACAGCAGCAGCATGGCGGTAGAGAACAAAGCCTAACCCAAGAAATAACCACCAGCAACATCAGGGATCATTACAGACCTGTTCCCTTGGGCGATGGAGACCACATTTTGTACACAGATCCCAGAACCGGGACCCTTTCTTTGGGTTCTGATGCAACGGGAGGATCCTTGGATCGCTTAATTTGCAAGGCCCAATTTCGTCCTCCAATGAATACGACGTCAACGCTGCCTGTGTTATACACAGCTGTGTCTGACACGAGATTCGGCGTCTGTGTCATGGCGACATTTTCGCTTGGGAGTGGGTACGACAGTCTAGGAGAGGACATCTTAACCAGACCCATCAACCCCGATCCGTCGATATCTTCAGACACAGACAAACAGATGATTGTTTTTTACATGATACCGCCAGATGTGCTTGCCGTCATATCTCAGGGCCTATGTCGTCAGCATTACATGAATGCCACCCAACATGATGAGAATGGCAGCTTGTTGGCTGAGATAGGCTCACGGCCCAAGGGAAGATGCAACGAGATCGACTCTGAGGTTAATGGTTTCGCAGAAGTGACAACATATCCACTCGAAATTCGAGGACTGCCAGTTGCTATTTGTTGCAATTTGGTGGAGCTTGCCCTAGATTCGGGAGCTGATATGATTCTTTGGGCGTTCTGCGAGCAGGGGTGGGCTCGGGCGTGGGCCTTGCGTGTCGGTCATCAAGACACACCTCATCGTACAGTCGTGGAGGGCAATGGGAGTCTGAGACAGGTCGATTCTAAGGGCGACTACAATATGACAGAAGAGGAGCAGGTGGTTGCAGCGCCAGATGTTTCTTTTAAAGCTTTGACAAGTGCAGAGATTGCCCTAAAGATAAAACCGGACACGACTGGGCAAATACCGCCGACCTACGACCATGGGAGTCTAGTTACTAAGATTATATTTCGGGAGTGGTAGATGAGCTTTATTGAGGACTTGAGAGGGAGTTTGACTGCTCTTTAGAGAGGAGAGAAGAGAGATTCGGCCACGTTCTGGAAAGACCAGAGATTGCATTATCAGTTGATAGCATCAATAAGTAACATGATAGTCTAAGCAGCAGTTACAAGGATTATTACCGAAGAGTGAACAGGGGTTGATGCAGCAATGACGTTGGCGTGAAGCTTGAGTTTTTAGTCTCGTTGTTTCAGCCCAGTACAAGTCTAAGTTCCGATGACGGCGCTGAAGCTAAGATATCGCGGGGCCCACATCGGAGGCGACGGTTCCGATGTGGAGGATCTTAAACGCCCGTTGATGTGTTTTACGGACTGAGACCGAAGACTAGAGGAAGATAATCATTACCCGTAACAGATAAAACTTAAAGTACGGAAATCAGATTGGAACTGAGAGACAGAACTAAAGAGAAAGAAAAAGATGCGGCTGATATTGAGGCTCACAAACAAGCAAGGATGTCATAGGCATGTAACGTGTTCATCCCCTGAACAGAAGAAGCAAATAATGAATCGATAATACTACATACACCCCAACACCGAAGTATCCCCAACCAACCAAGCGAGCGTCTCCAGCAAAAACGGGTAAATTTGTGATATGCTTATCCTTGTAAACACACTCAAGTTCTCGGATGGAGCCGCACGGTTCGCAGCCGCATCCGCAATGAGTGGGTCTTTGGACCGGGTGGCGAGGACCCACCTTGACGGCCCAGCGCCGGAATTCGGGTGCGGCGATATCAATTCATGTGGGGACAAGGTTACCTTTCTCATTGTAATGAGAAATCTTTAGAGCAAGAGATGAGATGAGATGGGGAGGTATATAGAGGTGGGCATGGCACAGTTTATGAAAGTTTTATTTTCTATTGAGCATCTTGAGACATTAACTTGATTCTCATACCTCATCTATCTACTTTACTCTCCTTGATCTTATTAACCTTATATACTGAGTATTGTAATACACTATCAACCAACCAAGCAAACAAAATGGATCAACAAAACCCAAATCGTTCTTCAACAACCCTAGAAGGTCGTGAGGACGACACCACCTTCGCACCCCTAAACACCCACCAAACAACAATGAGCCGCATCCGTCGCTCCCTCTCTCACACCCACACGCACTCCCACGACGGCTCCCAGAAAGAAACACGCGACCCAGATCTAGATATCGACCTGCCCTACCGAACCCTCAGCGCCAACGCCAACCTAGACGAGTACCGCGTTGAAGTCCCAGGCGGTGCTATCCCAGGTCCTATCCAGCCTGAGGAGATCGCGAGAAAGTCAACGAACCATGAACCGGGACAGGAGAGGCGGTATAAGCTTGTCACCTTTACCCCTGGTGATAAGGAGAATCCCAAGAATTGGAGCAAGGCTTATAAGTGGTGGTGCACTATGTGTGTGGCGCTGACGTGCTTCGTTGTTGCGTTCTGCTCTAGTGTTATCACTGCCGATATCGCGGGCGTGGTTAAGGATCTGAATGTTAGTAATGAACTTGCTCTTGTGAGTATCAGTTTGTTCGTTGTGGGTTTTGGTGTTGGACCTATGGTTTTTGCACCTCTTTCTGAGATTTACGGCCGACGAATCATCTAGTAAGCCTCCTTCTCGACTCTGAGATATCTAATGGTGAACTAACATTGTTTAGTGGCTCTACTCTTCTTGTCGCTGTCATCTTCATCATTCCTTGTGCCGTGGCAAAGAACATTGAGACTCTTCTTGTCTGCCGAGCCATCGATGGTATTGCTTTCTCGGCACCCATGACTCTTGTTGGTGGTACCCTCGCCGATCTGTGGAAGAATGAAGAGCGTGGTGTTCCCATGGCTGCATTCTCCGCTGCTCCCTTCATCGGTCCTGCTAGTAAGTTACCTCTGAATACCCTTACTTAAACAAATACTAACATATACATAAGTTGGTCCTCTTGTCGGTGGTTTCCTCTCTGATGCCGCTGGTTGGCGGTGGCTTTACTGGATCCAGCTCATTCTCGCCTTCGTCGTCTGGATTCTCATCACCTTCACCGTCCCTGAAACTTATGCCCCTACTCTTCTCGCCCGCCGAGCTCGCAAGCTTCGAGCTGCCACTGGTGAAACCGACCACGTCACAGAGCA
This sequence comes from Fusarium dlaminii, assembly GCA_013186775.1. Taxonomy (NCBI): domain Eukaryota; kingdom Fungi; phylum Ascomycota; class Sordariomycetes; order Hypocreales; family Nectriaceae; genus Fusarium; species Fusarium dlaminii. The sequence continues at coordinate 164,182 of JAAOAL010000050.1, read as the reverse complement.
GGAACTGGATCTTCGGCCTCTCTCTGAGCGCCTTCGAATCTTCCTCATTCGACCTTTCCAGCTTCTCTTTGGCGAGCTCATCGTCTTCCTTATCTCTGTGTACATGAGTGTCCTCTACGGTCTTCTGTACATGTTCTTCGTTGCCTTCCCTATCATCTACCAAAAGGGCAAGGGTTACTCTGCTGGAAAGACCGGTCTCATGTTCATTCCTGTCGCTGTTGGTGTTCTCCTCTCAGCTGCTTGCTCTCCCTGGGTAAACAACCATTACATCTCGCTCGTCAAGAAGCACAATGGTCATCCTCCCGCTGAGGTTCGTCTTATTCCCATGATGGCCTCATGCTGGTTCATTCCTATTGGTCTCTTTATCTTTGCCTGGACTTCATACAAGGAGCTCTCTTGGGCTGGACCTGCTATGGGTGGTTTCCCCGTTGGCTTTGGCTTCATCTTCCTTTACAACTCTGCCAACAATTACCTTGTCGACTCTTATCAGCATCAGGCTGCCTCTGCTCTCGCTGCAAAGACTTGCATCCGAAGCTTCTGGGGCGCTGCAGTTGTTCTATTCACTGAGCAGATGTATGAGCGTCTTAACGATCAATGGGCCTCAACACTCCTTGCCTTCATCAGTCTAGCTTGCTGTGCCATTCCCTTCATGTTCTGGAAGTATGGTGCCAAGATCCGTGAGCGTAGCAAGTACGCCTACGCTGGTGATGACGAGACTGTCGACGATATTGAGAAGGCCAAGGGCCGTGGTAATACTCGTGGCGGCGCTCAAGTCCGTGACGACTCTGAGGATGAGGATCTTCGCCGTGCTCGCAGCTACGTGAGCAACCCTTAAGTCAATTACAATAGATTGGCTCTCCAACTTATCCTTTGACACTTACACAACAAAAATAGACTGGGACTTAGACTTAGACTTGGGGCGGCACAAGGAGGTCGGACTTTAATGCCCGGACAGGACTTGCACATAGGAATAATATGCGCGGAAAATCATTTAGTGGACTTTGATATTTAGCATAATACCCTTGAATTTAATGTCATTTTAATCAACACACTGAACCATCAGTGCCTCTATCATGTGTCTGCGAGAAGTATCCTAGCCTGATAAACGAGCCTTTGCTGACCATGGGTAGCAGAATCATCAAAGAACCATTTCTTTTCACCACCGGAACCGAACGAAAAAGGAACGAAAACGAAGAAACACACGCGGTGCTTGTACCACTATCGTGGTACACAGAAACTAGGTTTTCGGGGGGGTCGGAAGGCGTTCATGCAAGCTTATCCTTCATCGGTACAGTTCGGCGATGAAATGGGTCGCATCAGAGCTTTCACCGACGGGGCCCACTTGGTGAAGAACATGGCAGCAGGGATCGCTCTTCATCTCCTTCTAGTTCCCGGCTCGGTCATGATAGCATCCCACTAGAGGTGTGAACTTTTGCCCAAAAAAGGATAGAAGCAAGGGGTTGTTATCTCCAGTGGATCATCGACTCTTCCTTTCCTAAACGCCGGAAAAACAAGTAGCAGAACTGAAAAGTAAAGAATGGGGCCCCTTTAGATGGCGCGGACGGGTAGTGATTCACGGCGTCGTAACTTAAGGTCCTTGGTGAGAGAGTTCTTGCTTGTCTTGGTCTCTATCCACTCCTCGAGGTTGCTGAGGGTGCACTCGGCAATCTCTGTGAGAGCCTCCTCGGTGAAGAAGGCTTGGTGACCACAAACAACCACATTGGGGAACGTCATGAGACGCATGAGCTTATCATCTTGAATGATTGTCGACGAGTGGTCGTTGTAGAAGAGTTCACCTTCCGCCTCATACACATCGAGCGCCAGGCCACCGATATGGTTTCTCTTGAGCGCATGGATGACAGATTCAGTGTCGAGCAGGCCACCTCGTGAGGTATTGACCAGCATGGCACCCTCTTTCATCAGAGAAATAGTGTTGTGGTTGATGATGTGCCGTGTTTGCTCCATGAGAGGACAATGAAGACTGACAATATCACACTGAGGGAGAAGGTCTTCGAGAGACTTGTACTCGCCATACTCCCCAAAGGCCGGTGAAGGGAAGGGATCATATGCGAGGAGTCTGCAGCCGAAACCCTTCATGATGCGTGCAGTAGCAAGACCAATTTTGCCAACACCGACAATTCCGACAGTCTTGCCGTAAAGGGTCTTTCCGAGAAGGCCATCGAGAGCAAAGTTACCCTCACGAACACGGTTGTAAGCGCGATGGGTCTTTCGGTTGAGGGTCTGAATCAGAGCAACAGCAAACTCGGCAACAGCCTCGGGAGAGTAAGAGGGGACATTGGCGACCATGATGCGGAGACGCTGGGCAGCATCGAGGTCGACATTATTGAAGCCCGCGCATCGCAGCAAAATAGCCTTTACGCCAAATTCTGACAGGGCGGAGATGACATTGTCGTTGACGACATCGTTGACGAAGACGCAAATGGCATCGGCTCCATCAACGAGGGAGACGGTATCTTCGTTAAGAGGAAAATCGTGAAAGATGAGCTCGATGCCAGACTCTGCGTGCTTGGCGCCGAGGACTGACGACAAGTACTTTTTATCGTAGGGTTTTGTGCTGAATACAGCGAGCTTCATGGTGATAAGGTAAGGATGAGTCGGATTGAAGTTGAGGAAGAGGAGGAAGAAGAGATGAAGATGGAGATGGAGATGGAGATGAAAAACTTATCAAAGGAGATTGAAGAGGAAGAAATAAATAGGTAAATATGGATGTGTTGTGCGACTGACTGCTTGACAGCTAAGCTCTTTCCTTGATCCAATTACGCGGGGGTTTTTGAAGCTTGGAAGGTAAATATGGACGTTTCTGGGCATTCTCCACTAGAAACGGGGAGCTTCAACTTTGAAGCATATATACACTCACCAGAAATGCCCAAAATACCCAGCAATTATTCCTCTATCGTCTATAGTTTAGTATGAACCCACTAAACACAGCCCCTACACGAGGGGAGAAAAAGGAGGTAAGATCCATTAGCTCTATCCAGCTTCAGCACATACATCCACCGATCAATCATCTCCAATTACAGCGGTGTCGTCAGCATGTGCCTTGGAAAATCAGACCATACCAATATCCATAGCTTGGACGCCAAGCATGTGTGTGCAACTGTTACAAGAAAGGAGGCAATTGTTATTATTATCTTTGAGGCTGACGATTGAGTTGGGCTTCAACGTATGATTAAGCTTTTCACTAACACCCATTTTCAGCTGTCATCGTTGTTGTTTCTAGGGGGGGCACATTCCTACGTCAATACCAACGCCGAACAAGTATAGGCGTCAAAATACATTACCACAATAGCTCACTGCAAAAATAAATCCAGTACAATTTGTTCATATGCACCCCACGCTCGCCAAATCCACCGAGGCTCTTCTGACTCCAATCTCATCTCCCATAAAAATGAAATGTCCCCGGAATCGTTCGGTGTCCGTGTCCCGGGGATCCGGGTTAATGGCCCCCGGCCCCGAATGGATGGGACTATTTATTGTCTGTCATGCAAGGCACGCAGAGCCCCAATCATCCCTTCTTTATGGTCTGATTTCAACAATCGAAAGTTGTAATTCCTAAGATCGATCTTGATAGGAGCACAAAGGCCCCTGCTGGGCTTGAAACGGACAAGGATATACGCAAGGTCAGCTTCGGTGACATATCAACGGTGACCACTGGACGCTTGTGCAATTCAGTGAGTGTTGCAGCGTCTCATTTATGGCCCCATTTGAAGGTTTAGTTGATATCATGGGCAATGCGTGAGGCATCGACAAGGTATTAGCACTTCGTATACAAGGCTATGTTGCATCTCAGCAATGGCCTGATATCGATGCATCCTCTACTAAACGAAATAGTACTTGTGGAGTATTCACTGGGTCGTCCTCTCCTGCGTTGACACCTAATTCTATATCTGAGACCACCTCATCCAGGATTCTCTGTATCGATATGCAAGTATGCCGGTTAATAAGAAGGAAGAGTTTGAATACGATCCAGAACATGATATTAAACCGATCATCACTCTCCTTCAAAAGACCAATTGAACTCATTTTGTCCTATTTATTTCTACCCAGAATACGCAACAATATCTGATCTCACATCGCTGTGAAGCTACAATATACCATTAATTGGCATTTTTAGGCCTTGCATGGCCTTGAAGGTGAGATATTACCCTGAAGAAATCTTTTTCGGACCATACTCGGGCTGCGAAATCGGAATCTCGAATCAGTAGTCGAGTGCTGCAGTTAGAAAGTATCATGCAGTTCAGTTACGGATGATCTGATCATGTTAGGCCAGCAAGACCCAGCCGATCGGCTCCTCCACGATACCCGGATGCATCTCACATTACCCGAGTAGATCATATCTAAGGTTAAATACTATGTATCATGCATCTCGTCACGGGCGTGTGGAGCAATCCATCGAGACATCGGCCCGGTCCGTATCCCTGCCTTGCCTGTCCGCGGAGATCTCACAACAATCAATACCTTGCCATTGGGGAGCTGAATATCTTAGTTTCTTATTGCTTCTCTGATCTTTTCTCTAACGCTTATAAGTGCCGCTGATGGTATAATCCTTCTTCGGCCCCTTCACCGTGTACTCAATGCCCCACTCCTTCAGGTTCACGGCCTGGAAGGCAAAGTTGTACTTGACATCGTAGTAATCATCGATACACAAATGTCCTGCCTTGGCCTTCCATCCCTTATTCGTCGGTTCCGTGAACTCAATCTCGTGGAAAAGATAGTCTGCACGCTTCAAATCCTCTGGTTTAGCGAACCACACGCTCAGCACATCCTTGAGCTCATCATATCTCCAGACGTAACGACGTGTGGCCTTGAAGCCAAACCCTTGCTCTGTCTTGAATTCACCCTCTTCGATATAGAGATACTCCATGCCCACATCATCATCGCTAGGGGAATCCTCGCTGGCGTTGCCCGCACATCGCAAGCCATCGTTTGTCTTCTCGCGGAGGAGGAACTGCGCAGTCCCACTAAAGTGTCCGCTCGGATGTGAGGGTAGTTTGCTGACAAGATCGCGCTCGAGTTTCCATGTTCCAAGTAGACTTCGAAAAACAGCGTGGGCCACGAATCTCGACGTCGTCAGACCATCAGTTGCATCTTTGCGTGTCTGTTCGAGTGATTTTGTCGCAGCATCCTTTGAATCCTGATCGTCACCAGGATTTGAGTACCTCGCTGGTGTGAGCATGTCCAATGGCAGATTGTTATGCGGTAAGCTGGGAACTGGAGGCTCAAGAGGCTCGCGAATCTTCAACTCAAGTGCCTCTGCAATCTCATTCAACAGATAAGGGTAGTCACCCATTGGGAACTGCGATACTCGGGGATCGTTTCGCAATTCGAGTGTTCGCTGAATCGAGATGTCATCGCGAATCTTGTTCTTAAATATGTCGGATTCACGACCAGGGGATACATTATCTGACCACAGCGCAGCCACAAATCGAGCCTGCATCTGCATCACACCCCAGTATGGAGATCTGTAAAATCCCACAAAGCCTAGATCCGGAACTTCAGGGTGATGAGTTCCATGGAAAGCCAGGGCGACAGGCTGATCAATGTGTTTTGGTGAGAAATGAAGTGTCTTCAAGACGTCTTCGGGGAGGTAGTTTATGCAAGGTGAAGCATCAAAACCTGTCGCAACCACCACCGCTGCAATGTCCTCAATCTTTGTACCGTCGGATAGTGTTGCCGTAGATCCTTCGAGGCTTTCAACTTTGCCTTTCGACAAAGAAATCATCCCAGATCGAACAAAATCAGTGTACCATTCGCTGACAGCTAAATAGGGCTGCTTATCATCATTTGTGTCATCGATTTTCAGCAGTGGGGAGTATTCCGATTGATCAGAACCAAGAACGCCTTTGTAGACGCTGTGGACAACCTTTGCTGTTGCTTCGGGGATGTGTCCTTGTGTATTGGTCAGGGGTCGAGGACGGTTGTTGAGGTTATACGAAGAAAAGTCGAGAGGGAGAAATGGCGCTGCGACTTCTGCAGGCTTGGGACTAGTATAAAGAGGAAATACCCATATCGGGCGTTGGATGACATGATGAATGCTGTACTTGTCGATATCGATAATTTCTGATGGGTCGGGCGAATTGGCTTCGGAGGAGAGACGAGCGCCAATGGTTCCAGCAATCTCGACACCAGACATCTGTCCACCAACAACGAGGATCTTCCCACCACCAGGTCTGCCTTCGCCCAGAAGGCTCTTCACATCCCTGTAATGGCTGCTGTGGACAACAGGGATAGCTGTCTGCTTCTCAAGACTCTCGGGTATAATAGGCTTTCCAAAGAAGCCAGAAGCAACGAGAAGATAGTCAAAGTTCTTTGTTTCAGTTCCAGCATCTGACTTGGTGTTGACAACCCAACCATTAGATGATCCCTCAGGCCGCCCTGCACTCTCAACTCGTGTACCAAGCTTGAGTTCAAAGTCCTTGTTGTTCTCCAGGAACCGCTCGAGATATCTGTGAAGATACTTCCCAACCATCCAGCCTTGTGGGAGTTGAGGATCACTATCTTCCCAGGCAAGTTCACTAAACTGCATTGTATGTCTGCTCTGGTTCGCCCACATAAATGGGTGGACCTGTCTGCCATTGTCCGTCTTTGACGTAGGCCACAGACCTCCAATGTCCTTCTGAGCATCGAAGATGGTGACTTTGAATTCGCCAGGGGCAGTGTTGTGTAACAGCGTTTTGGCTGCGACAAGTCCTGAGGGACCAGCGCCTACGATACTCAGCGAAGGTGTCAGAGATAGCAAGGCGTGACTCACCAACAATACAAACCGTCTTAGCCATTTCTCTCACACCGGATAAGTACCTTGAGATACTCATACAAGTGCTCAATGACTCCTATACAATCCCTGTCCGAGGCTCACTTTCACGATGAGTAGACAGGGCTGAGCGATTTGTAGCAAGAAAGCTAGGATGAGGAGACTGATGTAGGATAAGCAAATTTGAGAGAACAGCAGGCTTTCATATAAGACTCATAAATTCAAGAACACCACCCCTTTTACGACTGACCGTCAGCGGGCAAAGACAATCTTAGGGTGATATACAGCATGCAGTGAGAGAAAGCATCCAATGGTTGAGCACACCATAAGCGGTTTAGTCGATCAAGCTCCGCAACTCCCGAGATCTTCCAAGTAGTAGGTGGCTTACCTAAGCGCTTGTGCTTGTGAAGTGCATCATATTGCGAATTCATACTTATCCAAACAATGGATAAAGCATTATGGGATGAGGATAACAATCACTTTGCTTGAGTGATATGGCTACCTATAAAACCATAGATATTCGCATAGAGATTGCTTGTGTTGCTTGGTAGGTAGCTTGAATTGTCTCATCTCAGAATCCAGTGTTGCTTTCCGGTGTAAGCGGCATAACAGTATATTATGTGTCTAACATAAGAACTAAGAATGGGGTTTTGCTTTGGGACCAAAAGAGAATATTTTAACTATTAGTTAAATGGACATGAGTTCATGATATTAGTAAAAACGAGTAGAAAGATATTATTCAAGTGCCGGTTATGCATATCATCAACTCCAGCTAAACTCCGAGTCAGTCTAACAACACCACTAACACAGCATCGACCCTGACATCACAACCCCCAGCATAACCAGGGAACTTCGAGCCAGTATGATATAAAAATCACCTTGATGGCGAGGGAAATCATTCGAATCTCGTCAATCCCAAGATCCATAATATCAAATGCCGTTATCCTCTTAGAATTAGTAATGGTTGGTTGCCCCGCTCTGTTGCGAATGTCGAATGTCGTCATACTTCGTAGAATTCGTCAGTTGCCCTGTAGCTTTAAAGTAGATAAATACTTACGGTCCAACTCTAACCAGAATATCCAAACACTATCTAATCTTTTTAACATCCAGTAACTCTCATCGTAAAATCCAAGCTCCATCTGACCCAATTGACACATCCTCACTTATACACAGTGGCTTCTCATCACGTTCTCCTTCTTGGCGGCCACGGCAAAATCGCCCAGCTTCTCACTCCTCTCCTCCTTAAGCGCTCGTGGACTGTAACCAGTGTCATCCGAACTTCTGAACAGACCCCTGCCATCGAAAAACTTGGTGCCGGCCTCCCTGGTAAACTCAATGTTCTAGTACGTAGCATTGAGGACGTCACATCCCAGGATAAGGCCTTGAGTATCTTGAACGAAGTCAAGCCCGACTATATTGCTTGGAGTGCTGGTAGGTCAACATACGAGAATCACTCTGGTCCCACTACTGATGAGATACAGGTGCCGGAGGTAAAGGTGGCGCAGAAAGAGTATGAATCAGCCCCATCCTCTTCAGATCATCTCACTTACTGACCCACCCTAGACTTTCAAGGTGGACCGAGATGCCGCCGTTCACTTTATCAATGCCGCAGCATCTGTACCTACCATCACCAAGTTCCTTCTTATCTCATACCTAGCTTCTCGTCGATCTGGTGCTTCATGGTGGCCTGCTGGCGAGTGGGATGAGTATAATGAAAAGGTCAACAACGGTGTATTGGCGAACTACTACAAGGCCAAGATCGAAGCCGATGAGACCCTCTACAAGGTCTCCAAGAAGAGTCCTACTCTTGTTGGCATCGATCTGAGACCTGGAACTCTGACTGATGACCCAGCCACCAAAGTTGAGTTTGGCAAAACCAAGAGCATCGCTAAGAACGGCGTTAGCCGTGAGGCTGTTGCTGAGGTTGCCTCACATCTTCTCGCTGCCGATGGTGTCAAGAACGGCTGGTATGATCTCCTCGATGGTGACGAGGATATCCCAGCTGCTGTCGAAAGAGTTGTGCGAGAGAATGTGGATGCTGCTGAGGGCGAGGCCATCTATGATGCATGAAAGGTGTCTGCCTGCAAAAGCATCACGGTCATATAATATTTATGTCATAAGGCATTTTGGATTAATAATGATACATCGCAGCTGGTGCGATCCACGCTTGTACCCCATCTTAACACCCAGTGATCCATGCCTGTGACGGCGAATTGTGAAGACACGACAAGTTATGTAACATTTGTGCTTGCCTCAGATAAATGTGTGAAACATCACCTTTTTGACTCCATCCATATAGGTTCTCTTACATATAAAATAAATCATGTCGAAACCGGTTTCTCTGTATCCTCAACCGAGTAGGCGCGTAGTTGTCGAGTTCGCTCAAAGGTGTTTCGATAGCTGCCCTTGCTTGAACCAAGTCGGCTGTTGAGACGGACACCATTTGTACGTTCTTCGGCCCCTCCAAACCATTTGAACCTGAGAACACGCATTTCCTCATTGAAGGTCTTCCAGCTGGTGGTGAAATAAATCACGGCGTTCCAAACACCCTGCAAGGGAAGCACACAGCCACTGGCAACACTGAGGGGAAAGCTGATTCTGTCGTGGTGCGTCAGGCTGTACAGCCGGTTGGCGGAGCTCGGAATCCAAGTGATCAACACAGCAAGACCGAAGATGAAGCTAGTGCGCAAATATGCCATCTTGACTGGATCAAATTGTCTGAGTTTCATAGAAGCATTAGACTTGACGGCACGAAGTTTAGTCATTACTGAGGAAGGTGGCTGGCGAGAACTGTCGGAGGTGCAGAGTGTTTCGAATCGTTGAGCTCTGCTGGAAGTCGACGGTTCAATATGCTCGAAAGAACTAGGTAGGACCCAAGATTGGATGCGCGGAGGCATTGCGGCAAGAGGAGGACTTGGAAGTGTAGGCTCTTGTTGGATTACTTGCCTCGGCTCTTCGCGTGTAATCTGAACTTCTGTGACTGCAGTACCATAGAAGTCCTGACGAGGAGTGAGATTCTGAGGACAAAAGTCAGCTTCGCCTGCCTCACTGGCATAGGGTGGGAAGGCTACTGCTTCTGAGGAGGCTCTGTGCTCACTACTCGAATAGGGAATATGATCATTCTTCTCGACGTTGCCAATAACATCCATCACCATATGCCTGATCTGATTTCGAGTGTGGAAAACATGGTATCCAACAGCGATGTAGATCATGATGGAGAGGAATGAAAATATCCAGATTGGGATGTAGTAGGCGTAGAGGCGAACAAGACTCCAGTCAGTCCCGATCCAACACCAGAGCTACACATTGTCAGTATACTAGTGAAAGAAGAACGGCTAGACACCACTTACTGTAGCATCTCCAAATATGAGACCTTCAGGGGAGTTACGGATTGATATCAGAACAACTGCTGGTATAAAAGGACCACCGAAACAGATCGTGCAGTATAGCCAGGCATACTTGCGAAACATTCGAGGATCGGCGTTGCAGAAGAACACTAGAAACACATTGATAGCCATGGCAAGTGACCACCAAGGGTCAGACTGCATGAACCTGGGGAACGAGGTTAGTGTTAAACCATAGCCTGAGTCGAAAATCATACCATTCGAAGATGAATGCTTGAGCCTGGCAAAGATGTGACCCCTCGCCCCTTTCGAGACCATCATAGCCGATCATAGATGCAACGCTCGCCCCGGCATTTGCGATCGAGGCAAAGATGAGAAACAAATTAGGAGTTGTTCGAAGTTTCTTGAAAAGGCCAAAGGTCAGCAGCACCAGAATGATAGCGATCATAGAACATCCTGCTCCGACTCGTTCGATAGTGATAAGAATCTCGATATGCTCGGGTGAGAAGGTCGGTCCTCGATGATGTTCCGGATGGCTCTCCATGTTGACGTTTGGTGAGGCCAAAGCCTTGGAGTTGATGATGCGAAGAAACGAGGAGGCCAAGCGCTCGCTCCGCAAGAGAATGTGAACAAACACAAACGAGGGAAGAGAAGAGGGGTAGAAGGAAAAGGGGAAGGAGATGTTGCGAGCCCAACACGGTTGACTTACACACGGAAGGGGCGCTCGGCGACTGCGATAGAGTTGGCAGTTGCCATCAGTGGCAGGTTGAAGGTGGTGGCTTAGTTCCTTCCACATTGAATCATGTTGTGAGCGAATAGGATATGGAAGAGATGGGATGGTATTTCTCCGATAGTGAACAAATGTTTTAAGAACGAAGAAAATAAATACTTTCTTTCTTTCTTTTTGTTTCAATGCTATTGTTATTTGTTATGCGCAGATTGATTATGCCGTCCTTTTCATTGTGTTATTTGTGTAAGCTTATATGACACTTGATCACTTAGACAAACCTAACGCAAATAACCTTAATCATAGCCTTAAACAGCTCCAGATCTACTAGAGCTTGGTAAGAATCAGCTGTGAAGCTAAATGTTGAGATTTCTATTATTGCATGTTGCCAAGGAGACTACACTGCACTCTCTTACCTTATTAATAGAACATCAAGTCTACAATAACGGGGCCTTGACATAAACGACCACGACAATGACCATTAAATGAAAGTTTAGCCGCAGAGGTTCTTCGGTCAAAAGACAAACCAATATTCAAATCCCTACATGTATCATTTCAACACGGCGATGGCAGATATAAGACTTATATAAAACCAACCAGATTAGCGTAGCATCCAATTGGAGTGGCCTCTATTGGCCTTCATCACCATAATGGGACAAGCCTGCATACGTACCTCGGCTTCACAATGACTGCCACATCCTTGATTTCATGTCGATCGACCTCCATAAACCAGAGGCAAAGGCCTCGCATTTCCTCTCTTCTCATTCTTATCTCAACAATTGATTAACTAACTCTCACATAATGCAAGTTTCGAAGCTTCTGAGACCCATCTCCACTCAACTGCCGAGCTTCTACATCTCCAGATCGGCCCCGCACTCCCGGGTCTTAAATCGCATCACCGGACCTCCCGTAATAAACACGACCCTCTCACACATCAACATCAAAGCCTTCTCGTCAGCCAAAATGGAGTTCCCACCCTTCCACAACTCAATCCTCTGTCCTGCACTTGACCTGGTTCCAGAGAACGCACCACCTGATCTGTTCGCCACGGAATTATCCTTCTTTGCTTCTCATCCATGGACGGCTTCTCTGCTCTGCGCGCCTGATGCAATCCCTTTTCTTCCTTCATCTCGCATTCCAATGTCACAAGCGCATGATCAACTTTTTGGGAACACACTCAATAATTCTCGTGGCTTGAGGCATCTCATCAGTTACTTTCGTGCGCCGAGTTTTGAGGTCGCCAAGGATCCTACATATAACATCACTGAGATCGCGGTGCTTGTATCGGTGGGCGAAGGTGTAAGTGGGTATCCCGGGATGGTTCATGGCGGAATTGTTGCAGCGTTGTTAGATGAGTCAATGGGTACCATCTTTGATTTGAATGGGACTTTGGGTAAAGAGGCTAGGGCGTTCAAGACACATAATGTGACGGGTGGTATAGATGTGAAGTATCTCAGGCCTGTGCCAACAGACAGCGTTGTCTGCATCACAGCTGTTGCAGAAGAGATTGATGGACGAAAGACAAAGGTCAGAGGTGAAATGAAGGATGAGAAAGGCGAAGTGCTGGCGACTTGCTCAAGCCAATGGGTAGCACTTAAACCAAGCTTGTGATCAAAGGAGGTTGACATACATATATGGTGGGGAGCAGGCTCCTGGATTAGAATAAGACTATATATTACTACCTAGACATAAGAACAAAGGTATCAAGGAATGCAATAGTAACAAAGTAAAAGTGGTATATGAAATCCATACAGGAACCTTTCGCCAACACTGACAAGTCCATCTAATCAAGGTACCCATTGTTTCGGCCGTTAGTCATAACCCGATCATTTAGAGCTCTCTCCTCTCTCCGACTTTAACCCAGGAACAATCGACTTGACCGCATCTTTAACCTTGTGGGGATCTTCTAAAGCTTCGTAGGCGGCCTCTCGCTTACTCTTGTGTCCCTGCTGCCAAGATTCCTCTCGGTCATCCAACTCACTCTCGGCTGAGCTGATACTGCTCTGACTTCTGTTCATGACCATGTTGATCATTCTGCCCTCGTTCTTTTTAACCTTGCGCTGGTTCTCCTTCATATCCTGCAGCTCCTGATCCTCCCAGTGCATCGTAATTATACCCAGTCCTGGGAAGTTCTTCTCGAGAAACTCCTTCAGATACGGCAGAGTTGACTTGTCCGGTCGGTATGTTCCGGAATCGTTGTCGATGATTAGTTGATAATATGCAGGATCATGTGGAGGGTGCTCCTTTGGTGGGCCTCCAGGGATGTCTTCCTGCGGATGTGTCTTGGTGTGAGGGTGCACATCATCTGAAGCAAGAGGCTTCTTAAGCCGTCGAATGAAGAATTCACCTGAACAGGCGATATACGTCTCAACATCTGAATGCATAGTGTGCTTGCTCAACATATCGATACCGAATTCTTTGCCAGTCTCTGTAAATCTGAACATGCCGTCCAAGGTCAGAACATAGGTAAAGGTGCGGCCTCCTTCGTCGAAGTGAACAAGCTTCAGGAATTGCTCCGAAGCCTCTGGTGAGCAGGCATCGAAATCACCGTATTCTGTTGATGCGTTGAAATTATAGATACGGCGATGCTGACTGTGTAGTGCTTTGTTCAGGATTGTGCCGCGCAAGCCTGCTGAAGAGTAAATCGATGCAATAATAGGTCTGAACTCGACAAAGCGATGATACAGCTTGGGAGGCACTGGTCCTTGAAGCTGCATCTCGTTTGCTTGAAAACTGATACCGTGTTAGCATAGACCAATTTAATCTTTTACAAGAAACATACTCGTATTTTTGTGTTTTGCTCTTCTTGTTCCCGTCTTGGTCAACTTGCTGGTCTTCATCCACCCGGGCATCGTCCTCGGCATTAGCGTTGACTTTGACACCGGCGATTCGACCGATCAGAGGACTGAAATGTTTGACCCATGTTGTTGGTCCAACAGTGTACATTTGCGCATAAGGCGGATCCGACGGTCCCAAAAGCTCCATGCTCAAACGTAGTAGAGGTGTCATGTGAATGTTGTGGGTAACAACACTTGTAATAGCTTTGGCCAGATATGCTCGTTTGCTCATCATGCGCTTCTTGGCCTCATACACACGACCAGGAGCGGGAATGCCTTTCCAGTCTGGGCCTATACTGGGCACTTTAATTGTGACATTGCCCAATCTATCATCATGGTCGGGGAAATCTTCATCGTACATTCGGCACTTTAAAGTGAAGCCTGTTGGTGGGACGTTGGCGACAACCCATTCATCTTCCCATTCCGGCTCGGTCGTCTTCCTTATGGTTTTCGTACGGTGGGTGAGATCAGGATCCTCCTTATGCCGCTTCGGCTGCGTACCTTTTAGAGTCGCATGAAGGAAGGGATCTGAAGAGGCTGTAACAAAGTCGCCAGGAGCAAGATTTGAGGCGCCGTGGAAGATGAATCGAATGGTATAGCCTTGCGGCGCATCAGGAAGAGGGGTCGGGTCGAAGCCACCGGGAGGTCCTTTTGTAATCTGATGTACACGGTCTTTGAGGCCGGTTCCAATCTTTGTAGGGCGCTTTATAGCGTGGTCATGATGATGCTCCTGTCCATTTTGTTGTGGGTTTGGACCGTTTGTCTGTTCTTGTGATACTCCATTGCCATTCTGTGTCGCTGTCTCGTCGTGGCTGTGACCGTTGGTTTGGCCATCGCCGTTAGTGCTGCTGATTGGAGCGGTCATTTTTCTAGACCCTTGTTTCTGCTGAAGAACGAGAAAGAAAGATTAAGATTGCGATCTAACGAGTTTGCGCCGGATGATATACTGCTCGATACAGTAACCAAAAACTCTGCGTCACTTGAACGAAATAATGTCCTATCATCCGGGTACCCGGAGGATGGTTTTGTTATGACGATGAAGGAGGAGGGTTGAGTTCAATAACGGTTAAAAGAGGCTGGTTCGTAAGGGTCCTGTCCTCGATAGATGGTGTGATAAGCGCCGTCGCAACCGTGGCTCTGGAACTGAACTAGAACTTGCAACTATTATAATGGCGGCAGACGGTGGCTTATATCTGGAGCGCCATGCCAACCAGGCCAGGCCATGATAATGGTAGGTGAGGTAGGCACCTTTCTCCTAATCTCGTTACAGTGGCATGAGAACTTCAGCCAAGGCCAGACTTCTTGGTCTACCCACAACAGCTGTATAACTCAACATCTCTTGGCGCCATGAAGCGTCGCAAGCTCTCATGGCCAAGTCATTAAAAGTACTATTGAATTTTGCTATTTTCTGACGTCACCTGGAGTTGTGTACAGGGAAATGCATGCAGGACTTCACGGCTATAGCGGCATACGATGTGCCAAGGGCTGGGCTGTAGCGGATATGAGTGCCGCCCAGCGTGGAAACCCCTTGAGATTCACCCACTTGGATGGGGCTTTTTAGGGGACCCTGATCACTTTTCTCGGCACAGCCTAGCAATTCTTTACGCGATGGCTTCGGAACGCGGCTCGCCTGTCAAAACGACTCTTAGTTCAATCATGAGATCTGCATCGTAAATTTCGATTTGGCTTGTTCGTGATCGACACTCCAAGGTTTCATATATTCTCTCCAATCATTATCTACTACCACTTCTGGTAACAATATTCACTTACACGCAAGCCGTCTGCTTGCTTCTCAACATTGGATTACAATCCTCAGCTTGAGTCAGGACACTAACATGTGCTACTAATGTAATTAGTTCATTGAAGGCTCAAGCTCGGATCTCGGATCCAATGTTGGCCAGGCCCTTGTTCTAGACAACATAGCCTCCATCTAATCATTCCATTATCAATTCTAAGGCTGTTTAATGCCCATCGTTCAAAATCTGCCAAACCCATGTCTAATTAACCTTTATACGAACCAGTCAGCCCAATCTAACTAAGGTTGTTTAAATGTCCGAACGCGTTAGCGATAACTCAGAAACTCTTGTTTTACGAATTACCGAATGAGAAGTCATTCCGCCGCCGCACATAGCTTCGCTACTTGTTTATTCAGGTTCGGCACAGACCCCACGTGGACTATCATGGTCTCATATCAGCATCCAAACCAAGTCTCAGCCGTTCGTTAAGCTGGCTTGAATGGATTCAGTGGTTATCTTTCTTGCCAAAACATCATAGGCAAGATATAACTATCCAGGATACACTACATACACACCTAAGTCATGCCTTTGCCCCGTCTGTGTCGCGGTCTGATTCAAACGCTGGTTATTGTCAAATATCAAGCAAGCATATTAGCTTGAAATCCTTTTTATCCATATAT
Organism: Fusarium dlaminii; assembly: GCA_013186775.1. NCBI lineage: Eukaryota > Fungi > Ascomycota > Sordariomycetes > Hypocreales > Nectriaceae > Fusarium > Fusarium dlaminii. Next base: position 148,086 of record JAAOAL010000050.1, on the reverse strand, counting down.
CAATTTGAAAGAGTATGTGCTATTCTTTGTGACATATTGTTTCTTAGTGGATGAAACGTCGAGCCATTGCTATACACTCCTGATATTCACCATTGCAGTGGCTTTCCTTAACCAATGCATATTTCACATAAAGTACAGACATAGATAAACAAAAAGCGATCCCAGCACCAATCAGTAAGTGAAACCTTAGAAGAGACCATAAACTGAATCAATCACCCTCCCAATCCTCCATACACAACCATTTGAACCACATTCCCTCTTCTCAACCTCGGCATTCATAACCCTGCCCCCTTCAACCTCAAGCTTGAATCCCGCGCGCCCCTTGATATGTTTTCCATCCATTCTCCCGAAACCTGCCATGAGGAAGAACCGTGTCGCATCGGCATTGCCGGGCGCTTCAGCAGCATTGGTGAAGGACTTGAGCGCTTCATTCGAAGGGACGAGGTAGACAACCTTTGAATTCTCCTTTGTGCGACGTCCGGAGAATGACATGTCAAGACGATCTCTGGGAAACCATGGGGCGACGGTGTATAGCAGTTCTCTGGCGCGGGATGTCTCAGGGTCAGCGGCCAATATATCCTTCATTGACTTGGAAGGGGAGTGCTTGATGGTCGGTAGATAGCGGTGATTTCTGGTGGAGTCTTCACCGAAATAGGTGAGCAATGGATCAAGAACATTGTCAATTTTGTACACGACGCCGTTTGAAGCGGGTACCCGGATTGGTTTGCCTCTCTTGTCTTTCAGGAGTCTAGCTTGTGTGCGAACGCGCACATCAGTCTTCGTCAGGCCTGGGTTGGTAGTGATGTCACCCTTCGAGTCGGTATGAATTGAGAACCCTTCGATCGAGACGATGTTCTTATTGTATAGATCATGTGGAGCGAGTTTGCCCGGCAAGATATGCGTACGGAGAAGAGCGGCCAAGAGAGGATAACCCGTTGCTGTGGTCAGCTTCTCCGTGAGGCCATGGACCTTAGCAATCGCCTCGTTGGTGGGGGCGAGGATAGTAAAGTCAAGACCAACGTTGTTGTCATTGAAACGCTCCTCGAATGCAGGTTCAGGAATTCCGTTGCCATCTCCGGTTGACTTGAAGAGGTCGTAGAATGCAGTCAAGTCCTTGTGCTGTTCCAGAACAGTGAGGACAGCATTGGTGCGATTAACCTTGGCTGATGCTCCAGCCAAGAAGAAAATGGAAGCGCACAGAGCTGCTTTGAAGAATTTGGTCATGTTTGAAAAAGGAGTTTCGAGTGGTAATTGTTCTGCTGAAGCTGATGTCTCACATCGTTAGTCGCGGAGCTTCGTACCATTTTATAGATATTTCGATATTATCATTGGACTATGCAGCTTTGACGATGTTACCCAAGTCGAGTGTTACTGTGCATAAAAGAAAGGAAATTCAGGTTTTCTTGATTTTGGAGATTTCCAATGCAACGCTCTTTTGCGCCGTGATGCTTCATGCTCTTTTACTCAAGTTAAAGTATGTGTTACTCCTTAGTTAAGAATCACACCAGAACAAGTAACCGTGCACTGAAGATGAAACACACTGTTGAACCTTGATTCGAGCCGTGACGATCATACTTCTCACGGGCCAGCTTTATTCCCAGCCCTTTATGATTAGTTTAATATGCTGTGCGGCCGTAGTCTTCCACGACAGCGTCCAGAGCTTATAAATGTATCAGTTTCCGACCAGTATTCCGATAATTTGTGGCGTTTGGGGGCATAAAATGGCACGATCAAGAAGCACTGGGACGTTTAATGAGAATACTGAGTATTCGCTTATATGAATTCTAAGTTCATCATCTGAAATCGACGTCTCAAGGTAGTGATAACGATATCTCACAATGCAATATGTAGTGTTTCCTCGATAGTCATTACTCTAGATCAAACTCAACAACGACACAAATATTCTGGTTTCAATTCCTCACACTATACATAATCATCATGCGAGTCTAAGACAGTATCTACATTGAAATTATATAGAAGTGAAGGATGTAAAGAAATTTATATATAAGTGCGAAGATGATTCTGCTCACATACGTTCATACTTCGTGATACATCCCTTACCCTAGAGCACTGTGATTCTCGCAGCTGGTTGCTGCGCTACCTTAGTACATTAACATCCACGGTGAAGGAAGACCCGGGGAAGCTGGTGGCTGAAGCAAGTTGAAGGCCTCGGCGAGGCCATTAGACCACGCTGGATCGAAGCTCTTCTAATCAACGTCCCCTTCTTGAATGTTACTATTTTAATCTTTTGTCCCTGCGAAGTGCTTAACGCGGATGACGTTGGTGAGAATTCTAAGTACTGGCTTCGAAAGATACTCTTTCTTGGCAGCACATATCGCCCTACCGGGTGTACCTCCGAAGCAAGGTATATCTCTCATTGATAGGCGCCGTTGTTCAGGGTCCGAGTCCCTTCTTACATCGACCAAGGACAATCACAATATCTGCTTTAATGCGGTATTTTATCCGATTGATGAGTGACATTAACTCCCCGACCAACAGGTGTTCCAAATGGAGCCAAATGTACTCGTTCAGGGTGATGAAAAGGCTGATGGATGGAAGTATCTTTTAGCTGTTAGTGACCTCCTTGGATTCCGTGAGCTTCTCCCAATCGTCATCCCTAGTGGGGCCTTCAGGCAAGCTGATTGGTACCAATCGTCATTCCAGTTACCATTGCCCCGCCGTCGATTTGACTGCCCCGCCATTTGCACCCCGAGATCCAATTGAAAGAGCTTATCGAGCTTCTGAAGCCATTGATCATACGGGGAGCTCAACAGAAGAAATCCAATCCCATTGTTCCTGTTCCTGGGCCTGGCACCGCATCAGCACCGCATTTCACTTGCCTCGTCCCAACGCTTGCTTGCTCAGCTGTTAGGTTTAGGTACTGTAGGTATAAAGCTCCACGCTCGCCTCCTCTTTTTCAAGATGCGCCCTTTCTCTCCTGCATCCATCTCCCGCGTTACTCGCACATCCACTCGAATCAATCCCTTTTTTACACAACCTCGAAACTTTTCTTTCACACAAGCCATAATGGGTGTTCAGAAGACCATCATCTCTGAGGGCAGCGGCGCCTCTCCCCAGGTCGGCCAAAAGGTCACCATCCAATACACCGGCTGGATCAAGGACGAGTCCAAGCCTGACAACAAGGGTGACCAGTATGTTCATTCGTACGCCCACCGCTCTTGAACGCAGTTGACAACTCTCTTCACAGGTTCGACAGCTCCGTCGGCCGTGGTGCCTTCGTTGTCCCCATTGGTGTTGGCCAGGTCATCAAAGGTGCGTCTCCCTATCCAGTTTCGGATCCATAACGCACAAGACAACGAAGCTGACTCAAAACAGGCTGGGATGAGGGTGTTACCCAAATGAAGCTCGGCGAGAAGGCCCTTCTCGACATCACCCCGTAAGTGATCTCAACTTCCTCAGGTTAGCTGATATTTGGAATGCTAACAATCACTGGCAGTGACTACGGCTATGGCGCCCGGTAAGCTCTCAAATTCGGGCTATTGGCCATGATGCCTCTGGTTGCCAAGTTATACTATGAGTAAACAGCTAACACAGATAACAGTGGCTTCCCCGGCGCCATCCCTCCCAACGCCACTCTCCTCTTGTAAGTTGATTACAGGCTACCAGATAAATGAACAGCCTACTGACTACTCCTTCAGCGAGGTTGAGCTTCAGAAGATCAACTAAGACCCCCAATTATCTACCGCTATCCTTCGATCGACTTTGGAAACATGAAGCTTTGACGGGCTTATGATGAGCTGCAAATGCTCAACGAACACGACGATCGACCTGATGCTCATTATACCCCTACACACATGTGGCATCGGGGTGCAGTATGGAGTGAGGAACCAAACATGGCGACTTCTACATATTTCCTAGGGACGGTCAAATAAAGAATAATTGAGATCCAACGTGAACCTCTGTGATGACCACTGCTGGCATGAGTTGTTGGTGAACCAAAGGATGCACCAATACATTGAGAGATATAATCAAGCATCTCAGAGCCCCATCCCAAGCTGCTAATCAAGTATGTTTCTTTGTGGAGTAACTGAAGCTCTTTGGTATAGCATCATGCGTAAAAAATGCCCCGCGTACATCGACCCCGCCGTTAAATCTCATGATGGACCTGCATGATTCTGAGGGTACCTGAACAAGAAGGTCGAGATCTCCTGCAGTACCCTGAAAACTCGTAATGATGTGTCCGTAAGGGTTCTATATCCGAAACTAACCGTGTCAAGTCAATAGAATCCAACAGAAGCTTGGAATCAGTAGTAATTAAGTGCTCGACCCATGAGAGGGGCGTCACCTACGTGTAGCTTTCACCCTAGCAACCTTGAACGCCCATGCAGTTGACTTGCTGCGGGGCTGCTGTGCCACGCTGAGCTTGTGTACTTGAGGTAGTGAAGACTTCAATAGGCTACTGTGGGTGAATGACTTGAAGAAACAGTTCAAAATTGTTCATTGCAGCAAATACAGTATATATTACCTCAGTGAATACAAAATGAACTGATAACAAATGCAGATTGATGCCTTACACTGATTGATACCTCAGGCGAGGGTGGCTTATTAAAGCTGAGGCGCCCGCTGACAGTATGGTTAGTGGGGCCAGACAGCTCTGCCTGGGCACTTGGGCCATTACCTCATCACCATAGGACACTCCATGTCGCACTCTCTTGTTCCACTCAACTTTCAAAGTCAGAACCTCTTTTCTTACAAACCACATTTGACCATACTCACAACACGAATTTTTACGACTCTACGGTCTGCGACGAAGATTCACATCGCTCGCGGACAACTCATTCTCCTTTCTCCATCTCTCACCGTCCTCTTCTACCCTTTGGCGGGGTTGAGCTCTGCCTGGTGCTGGATCGCCCTCGCAACGACTGACGCAGCGTTTCCAACATTACCACCTCTTCTAAAACGGACAAGCTGGGGAAGCGAAAGCTTTCCAACGGGGAGTCACCTACCCATAAAAGAATAATGGCCGTAAGTCTAGATCCTCTGAACTCCCTATCTCGGCCTGTCGCCTGCCAAACTCTTGCTTGAAGCATCAGAACATGTGAAACGCAGGTGCCATTTGAGAGGCTTTCACCGTGAACATGCAAACAGGACACGGAGATTCTAACAGCCCGGCTCAATAGGAACAAAAGCAGCCAGAGGTCGACCTTGCGACCCGAATGCAGGTCGATGAGTCTGTTATTGGACATAACGAAATCGACGAGTCCCTCTACAGCCGACAACTTTATGTGCTAGGTCACGAGGCCATGAAGCGCATGGGTGCTTCTAATGTGCTCATCGTCGGTCTAAAGGGTCTCGGCGTGGAAATTGCCAAGAACATCGCTCTGGCTGGTGTCAAGAGCCTTACCCTCTACGACCCTGCGCCAGTCCAGATTGCGGATCTCTCGTCCCAGTTCTTCCTCACACCCAGCGATGTCGGAAAGCCCAGAGATGAGGTCACTGTGCCTCGTGTCGCCGAGCTCAACGCCTATACCCCCGTCAAGCTCCACCAGTCACCTGGCCTTGATGGTGAACTTTCGCAGTTCGACAAGTACCAAGTTGTTGTTCTCACCAATGCTCCTATCCACCAACAAAAGGCTATCGGCGACTACTGCCACAGCAAGGGCATCTACGTTGTTATTGCCGACACATACGGTCTTTTCGGCTCCGTTTTCTGTGACTTTGGCGAGAAGTTCACTTGCATCGATCCTACTGGCGAGACTCCTCTCAACGGCATCGTGGCAGGCATTGACGAGGAGGGCTTGGTGTCTGCACTTGACGAAACTCGACATGGACTGGAAGATGGCGATTATGTGACATTCTCTGAGGTGGAAGGAATGGAGGCACTGAACGGAGCCGAGCCCCGAAAGATCACGGTTAAGGGCCCATATACCTTCTCAATCGGCGATGTTTCTGGACTCGGTCAATACAAGCGAGGTGGCATGTACCAGCAGGTCAAGATGCCCAAGATTATCAACTTCAAGGACTTCACCACTGCGCTCAAGGAACCCGAGTTTCTTATCTCAGATTTTGCCAAGTTCGACCGACCTCAGCAGCTGCACCTCGGTTTCCAGGCACTCCATGCTTTCCAACTTACTCACAAGCGACTTCCCAATCCCATGGACGATGATGACGCCATTGTTGTTCTTGGGGCCGCCAAGAAGTTTGCCGAGCAGGAGGGTCTTGACATTGAGCTGAACGAGAAGCTTCTGAAGGAGCTGAGCTACCAAGCCCAGGGTGATCTTAACCCCATGGCTGCCTACTTTGGTGGTATTGTGGCACAGGAAGTCCTCAAGGCTGTTTCTGGCAAGTTCCAGCCCATCAACCAGTGGATGTACTTCGACTCTCTCGAGTCCCTGCCAACATCTACCAAGCGATCTGCCGAGCTCTGCAAGCCTATCGGTAGCCGATATGATGGACAGATCGCTGTATTCGGTACCGAGTTCCAGGACAAGATTGCCAACCTGAAGCAGTTCCTCGTTGGTGCTGGTGCCATTGGTTGTGAGATGCTCAAGAACTGGGCCATGATTGGTCTCGGAACAGGACCCGAGGGCAAGATCTGGGTGACTGACATGGATTCGATCGAGAGGAGTAACCTGAACCGTCAATTTTTGTTCCGTGCCGATGATGTTGGTCAGATGAAGAGTGACCGTGCTGCTCTTGCTGTTCAACGAATGAACCCTGACCTCGAAGGCCACATGGTAACACTCAAGGAACGCGTTAGCCCCGAGACCGAGAATGTTTTCAACGAGGACTTCTGGCGAAACCTTGATGGTGTCACCAATGCTCTTGACAACGTTGAGGCTCGAACATACGTCGACCGCCGATGCGTTTTCTTCCAGAAGCCTCTTCTCGAGAGTGGTACTCTTGGAACCAAGGGCAACACGCAGGTCGTTCTGCCCCATCTCACCGAATCTTATTCATCCTCCCAAGACCCTCCTGAGAAGGAGTTCCCTATGTGCACAATCCGAAGTTTCCCCAACAAGATCGATCACACTATTGCCTGGGCCAAGGAATACATGTTTGAGAAGCTTTTTGTCAAGGCTCCTCAAACCGTCAACCTATACTTGACCCAGCCTCAGTTCATTGAGAATTCTATGAAGCAGGGCGGTAATCAGAAGGAGACTCTTGAGACGATTAGGAACTATCTCATGACCGAGAGGCCACGAACCTTTGAGGACTGTATTGCCTGGGCTCGTCAGTTGTTTGAGACTGAATTTTCCAACAAGATCCAGCAGCTCCTGTATAACTTTCCCAAGGATTCTGAGACCTCTTCTGGTACTCCTTTCTGGTCCGGACCAAAGCGAGCTCCTGATGCGCTCAAGTTCGACCCCAACAACCCCTCTCACTTCGGGTTCATTGTTGCGGCAGCCAACCTCCATGCTTTCAACTACAACATTAAGTCTCCTGGAACCGACAGGTCCATCTATCTGCGAGAGTTGGATAATGTCATCGTTCCCGACTTTACACCCAGTTCCAACGTGAAGATCCAGGCCGACGATAAGGAGCCTGTGGTAAGTAATTTCACATCTGATTCAACAACCAGTACTAATTCATGATTAGGAGCCCGAGCCAAGCAACTTTGATGACAATGATGAGATTGAGAAGCTGACCACCAGCCTCCCATCGCCCAGCTCTTTGTCTGGATTCCAGTTGGTCCCTGTTGACTTCGAGAAGGACGATGACTCGAATCATCACATCGACTTCATTACTGCTTGCAGCAACCTCCGAGCAGAGAACTACAAGATCGAGCCTGCTGATCGACACAAGACCAAGTTCATCGCTGGCAAGATCATTCCCGCCATCGCTACGACTACGGCATTGGTTACCGGTCTGGTGGTGCTTGAGCTGTACAAGATCATCGATGGCAAGGATGATCTAGAGCAGTACAAGAACGGTTTCATCAACCTGGCTCTGCCTTTCTTTGGCTTCAGCGAGCCTATTGCTAGCCCCAAGGTGGAATACCAAGGCCCTGACGGCAAGGTTACGTTGGATAAGATTTGGGATCGTTTTGAGATTGAGGACATCACTCTGAAGGAGCTTTTGGATACCTTCAAGGCCAAGGGTCTGACCATCAGTATGTTGAGCTCAGGGGTTAGCCTCCTCTATGCGTCTTTCTTCCCTCCTTCGAAGTTGAAGGAGCGTTATGACCTCAAGCTGAGCCAGTTGGTTGAGACGATCTCAAAGAAGCCTATTCCTTCACACCAAAAGGAGGTGATTTTTGAGATTGTTGCTGAGGATCTTGCTGAGGAGGATGTTGAAGTGCCCTACATCAAGGTCAAGATAGCATAAACACTGTGACTGTGAAGCCTTTGAGCAGCCTTTTGAAATATGTATATGGGATGTTAGAAACGACTGGAGTGCAAATGAGCACATGGACGATCAAAGGATTCAGCCTTTAAAGATAGATAAATTCGTTGCTGTATGACAAAGCTTATGCAGACTTTTATTCGAGTTGCTGTTGACAATTCTGAGACCCTAATGATCTTCGTTTCGCGTACGCAAACGAAAACATATACTGAACTGCCGAGACTACGGCCTTGACTCGATAAGGAAGGGGATTTTTCTTTACCAAGCCAGTCGTCATGATGGACATGGGCTTATCAAGACAGTAGAGCATGATAACTAAGCAACTCGCAGTAAAGCGGGGTCGATTATTACGCCACGATTATGGAATGCTTCCAAGCGTGGCAGCCAAAGCTCTAGGACGGAATAGCTCAGGAATGGAAGCTCTCGGAGAACCCACCAGACGGAGGAAGAGGCCCCTGGGGATTGGGAGGACAGGCTTTATCTGGTCGGTAACTAAGCTGCCATAGCTTGTGAGGGGCTGCTGAGCAAGTCATGAGTGAGCAAGGGTTCCATCATGTGTGGTGATGGCCACTTTTCTCGTAGTCTACTCTCTTCAGCTGCGGCTATAAAGGTGTTGGTTGTCGCCGTCATTGAATGCTCCGATTTGTTTTTATAGACATGTCAATGCAAGGAATTCGAATTCGATCATCTCGAGTTTTCAACAAGAGTTCCCTCTTTAGACCACAGCAACAACAATCAATCAGATTCATCACATCTATCAAAGCATCATCGTTTAAACCGCCCCTCCTCACTCAAGTTCAGCCCCCACATCAAATCAGAATGGTACACAGACCAGACACTCTCACTGCTCTTCTCAGCTTGCTAACAGAGCTACAGTCAAGCACTGGTAAAGTCACTGACTGGGTCAAGCCCGGCGACACATCTGGCGAGTTCAAGCGTCAAGTCAGTTCATTCCGAGACTGGATCTCTAGCGATCCCAATGCCAAGTATCCTGCTGAGGCTGGCCGATATCACCTCTATGTGAGCTACGCATGTCCGTGGGCGTGCCGTACACTCATCGCCCGCAAGCTTAAGGGTCTTGAGGACATCATATCCTACTCAGTTGTGCATTGGCATCTCGGTGAGGGAGGCTGGCGATTTGTTTCCAAGGATGAGGACGTTCCCGGTGACAATGTGATTCCTGATCCCATCAAGGGTCATGAGGGGTTCACTCACTTGAAGGATGTGTACTTTGAGAGTGAGAAGAACTACGATGGTCGATATACTGTGCCAGTTCTGTTTGACAAGAAGACAAACCGAATTGTGAGCAACGAAAGCAGTGAAATTCTGCGAATGCTTGGTACTGAGGTAAGTTGTTTAGTGTGCGCTTTGACTTATGGTTGCTGACCTTGATTAGTTTGACGACATGCTGGATGAGAAGTACAAGGCCATTCAGCTGTACCCTGAAGATCTTCAGAAGCAAATCGAGGAGGTCCATGAGTGGCAATACGGCGGCATCAATAACGGTGTTTACAAGTCCGGCTTCGCAACCACAAGTGAAGCCTACGAGCGCAACGTCGTCGCCCTCTTTGAAGCTCTCGACCGCGCCGAGAAGCATCTCTCTGAGCAACAAGGCCCCTACTGGTTCGGCGACAAGATTAGCGAAGTCGACATTCGACTGTTCGTCACGATTATTCGCTTCGATCCCGTCTACGTACAGCACTTCAAGTGCAACATCCGCGACATTCGCTCAGGATACCCAGCTCTGCACAAGTGGATGCGAAACCTGTACTGGAACGATCCCGCGTTCAAGGATACTACGCAGTTTGACCACATCAAGTGGCACTACACCAGGAGCCACACTCAGATCAACCCTTTCTCTATCACGCCTGTTGGACCTCTGCCGCATATTCTGCCACTTGAGGAGGAGGTGACTGCTGCACAGAAGAAATAGGATCGAATATTGTCAATATGGGATAGTTAGTTTAAAATATGAAATATGAAATATTGAATATTGTATTTATCGGTTGCAGAAAATGTGCATGGTTCATTACCTTATGCAATCATGAGCCGAGTTTTATTGTTTGATGGGATGAAACTGAGGTGAAGCCCAATGGATGATTTGTTTCAAGGCGCACAGTACAGGTACCCGAGATTTTAGTGGAGGCAGTGGAACGACACGAGAGGCTCATTCTCAGTGCGTGCAGCGGTATCAGACAGTGCACTCCAGCCGGGTCTATCCACTGTTTCTCCTCATTCTCATCCACAAACAAATCAAATTAATCAATCAATCAACAACAGCTCAGTTTTCTTTTCAGCCAATCTTTACAAGCTCAATGCTCACGGGACAATTCATCTCAATTCAAGATACATAAGAATATTCTAGCATATTATACCTGCTTTGTTCCTATATACCTGCCCAGAAACAGGGTCTGACTTGTTCTATTCAGTTGCCAACTGTCACTCACGCTAACAGCGCTAACAAGTGTCTCTCACTGGACACTCAAGCCCTCGCGCTCGCTGTTCTCTCTCGTCTCCTCCACTCTCTCTCACCTCTCTCTCACCTCTCTCTCGTCTTTCTCGCCCGCTTTCGGTCTCTCCCTCTCGCAACCACGTCAAGCCACCGAAAACAATCCTCAATATCCGTACATCCCAAGCCCAACCCAATCCACCTCAACCATCACCTGCGTCTTGCGCACCGTTATACACTGTCACGCTTAAACCGCCCGCCTTCGACATCATTCCACTAAACCCTTGGACTTCTTTCAATACTGTACTTGTAACCAAGTCAATCAATATTTACCCGCTCGACGAACCAATAATTACAATACATTCTCTCCCTCGCCGGGCCCCTGCTTGTTCGTGATTGGGGCTTTTCGACTCGATAAAGCCCAGCTCTGGCTTGGCTCCACCTCTGGCTCGCCTTGTCCACCACCACCAGCAAAGCAAAGCACAGCACAGCACAGCACAACCACAAAGTGCACCACCACCTTAGGACGTCACCCTTCTCCGCCAACCACCAACTCGCTCGACCTGATCTCTTTTTCACGCTCTTGTCACCAAAGTCCCCTACCTCGACCGTTGACACCTCTGCCTGAATTCACTTCACGATATTCACCCCGCGGATACTCCTCACCTGACTCACCGACCGAACGAATTGATCGTCCTACTCTCCGCACAATACTCATCCCGCTATCGCAACTTCTCGCCACGTCGTCATCCCTGCTTGTTGCACCAACAACTAATAAATTTCTAAAACCCACACTCTGCCCGAACTCGAAGCTGCCGTCCTTCAAGAGAATACTGTTCTCCAAAGGCGACCTCGATTGCGCCCGCACATCCACCTTGGGACACTTCATACTTCTTTATACTATACCGCCGATAAATCGAATGCGCTCATAGCGCCAACTTTTTCTTCATCATGGTAATCCGCTATGAAGCCAATTTCTTGATCTACTTACGGGAATCACCGTTATGTACCAAACCGCCAAGTCTCCCTCCAGCTGAAGACTGGATGGGGTGAGTAACAATGATTCCCTCAAGTCATATTCAAGTCTCCTGACCTAGATTAGAACCCCACCTGAGCCAAATCGCACACAAACAAAGGTTTCTGGTGATCGACCTCGATCCAACGACAACCCTCTGCTTGACCAGAGTAATCGCCGTCCTGGTATTGAGAGACATGTTTCAAGGAATAGTGCCAGTTTGTCTCTCCTGTCCTTCGCTCCTAGGCTCTCCGTGTACTGACCGGCGCGCACTTATCTAGACCCTGAAGACCTCGTCTTTGCACCACCCCGAACAGCGTTTGCTTCAGCGCGAGGAAAATCATCGCTCGAAACGGACAAAACTGCCAAGGAGTCTGACGCTTCGGGGCGTTTCGGCAACTTTCGAAGTCGCAATGGGGATCTTGACGTCGACCGATTTCGCGATGGACGCAATAGCAATGGCTACCGCCGCCGTGAAGGCGAGAGCGAATCAGATGGTTGGAGTACTGTGAAGCCACGCAAGAGTTTTGGGCACGAGGGTGCTGAGCGTTTCCATGGACGTATGGGAGGCAACTTCCGAGATGACAAGCGACAGCCCAGAGAACGTGACGACGCTGCTCGAGATCGCCCTGCCCGAAGCTTTGACACTTTCGCCAGAGACGGAGACGACGAGGGCAGACCTCGAAACGGAACGAACAGGAACAAAACTGAGCCGTGGTACAAGAACGAGTCTAACGCAGTCACTACGACGGCTGTTGAAACTACTGCCACCCCCGACAAGCGTGAACGAATTGATCGTGCGAAGAGCTGGAGAGACCGTGATGCGATCGCCGATACTCCTGAGGATCGTCATAATAACAACAGTACCAACAACAACCATCGCACCCATGATCGACGATGGGGACGAGACCGTGATCAACGAGTCGAGCGTGAGCCTGAATGGCTAGATGAACCTCTTGAGGAGCATCCCGAAGCTCACACGCAGCAAGATTTCCAGAAGTGGATGGAAGAGATGAAGAAGGCCAAGGCTGGAATTCCTGCTGCTCCTGGTAAACCCGCGAATGTCGAGGCAGCTGAAGCCATCATCGAGGCTGAAAAGCCGCCTGTGCAATCTGCCCCAGCGGTTCAAGCTGGACCTGATAAGTTCTTCATGGCGTTTGGATCGAATGCCGGTCTGGATACTCCTCTCGCTGAGGAGACCAAGGAACCTGTCAACAAACCAAAGGCAGCTGGCAAATCTTCCAGGTTTACGTCTTTCTTTTCGCAACCCCAGGAGGAGCCTCGAGGCAAAACGGAACCTCCAACTCCTATGACAGGACCTCCGGTCAACAGTGTTATGCCTTTGCCTCTCCCCTTTGCTGGCGGCCCAGCTCCTCCAGCAGGCGGCGAAGATGAGCGACAAGCTTTCCAACAACTGCTGGCAAAGCTACAAAAACAGACGATGAGCGCCACACCACCAGGACTGCCCGCATTCGCTGCCCCTCAAGGTACGCCGCCAAATGCTGGCAGGCCGAACGCCATTACCTCTCCCGAATCTCCTTTCCAGCAGTATGGACCTGATAGACGAATGGACGGTCCTATTGGCCGAGTCCCGCCTCAGCATGTTCAAGAGATTCTTGCACCTCGACCCCAGCCACAAGCTGCTCGCCCCGAGCAACTTCTTCAGGATCTCGTTGGCCAGCGCCAGCGGGCTCCCAGTCAAGGTTCTGGACGTCCTGATGCCGCTCGTAACAACAGTAACACTGAGTTCTTGATGAATCTCATGAGAGCACCTCCCGACGCCCAGCGCAATGAACTGTTGATGCGCATGGGGCCACAGCAGCAGAAGCCACCACAAATGCCTCAGGAGCCCGATTTCCCCAGGGATGACCGTGGTCCTCAACGTCAAATGCGTCAACCACCGCCTGGCTTCCCCATGGAAGACCGATTCCACAACCCTCCTGACGCTGATGTTCGACCCAACCAGCCTACACAGATCTTGCAACGCCCACCTCCACCTCCTGGCCTGGACCATCAGATGCCTCCCAGCTGGATGCCTGGTGGCCAAATGCCTCCTCCTCAGCAACGAGGTCCGATGATCCCTCCCCCAGGACTTCCTGCTGGTCTCGGTGGCCCTGGCGGCCCTGGACCCAACCGTAACATGCCCATGCCTCACATGTTTCCTCCCAACTTCCCTCCTGGCGTGATGCCTCCTCTCGAGGCCTTGGGTGGCCCTCCTCCTCGAAACATGCCCCCTCCTGCCTTCTATGGCGGCCTTCCTCCCGGATTCATCCCCCCGGGGCTCGGTGGCTTCAACGGACCCCCTGGACCTGATTTCCCTGGCGGTCCCTTTGAAGGCCGCGGCATGCCGCCTCCCGGTAACGGCCGTGGTGCCGCTTTCGGTAGACCTTAATCACATCTCACACGACGACCGTGCTTCAACACATTGAATCAAACACCCTTCGACCACAAAGTCTGTACCACTTTTGTACGGAAAATCAATCAGCCTGTCTGCAGAAACTTTTGAAAGTCAAAGCCTTACAATTAACAAAGGGGCTTCTTCCACTACTGTACGAATATCTACCGAAATCAACTCACCGCATCATTTGGACGCATGCTTGGAATCAGGGTACGCCCTGTAGCTAGTAACTTGTTTTTTTACGTGTCATTTTTGGGAAGCACGGCGATGGGGGGAAATCAAGGGATATAGGCATGACGGTTTAACTCAGTGAAAGTTAGGTAGTGAATTCAAATGGATTGGTTGATGGGCGATTTACGGTAGCTTCCTTTTTTTGTCTGGGTATTTACCGGCGATGATCATGACGATTTCTGTTAATGTGATGATGAGGAGTAAATAGCAGTTACTTCAAAAGTCATATTGAAACGAGAACAAAGAATTCACGACGTTTATACACTACAACTGATATGTACAGATGAGCGTCTCCCAACCAGTCGAGTTACCAAGTTAAGCAATGCTTCCAACATAGATAGTAACCAATACACAAAAGACGGTAGAACAACGCCACGCTACGTCGACGGATTACAAAACCAGAAATTCCACCATGTGCTTCACTGAGAAGCCACATTAGGCCGAAGGACCATCCAACCGACTTCTAGTGGAAGTACTCCTTTCTGCCTTATGTGACGCATTTGTATTGTAATCTTCTGACGAAGTCGACGTTTCTGTAGTCTGCGATCGTCGAATAGTCCTGGGTTTCGGCGGAGAAGCTGAAGAGAGACCCCCGTTCCAAGAACCCTACTTCTTGATACCGAGGAAGTTACGCTTCTTCTTTTCCTTGTGGAGCTTACCTGGCTCCTCATGGTGTTGTTGAACACTGTGGTGCGATGTAGGCCGTGGTGCTGCGTTGTTACCGTGGTTATTATTAATCGACATGTTTGACATGGCAGCCGTTGGAGGCGCCATGCCAGGGCTCGGTCTTGAAGGAAGACCGCCTGGTCGGTTCGTGGGACCAGGCGGCAGTCCTTGCTGTGAGGGTTGTTGTGATGGTGCTGGGCGAGGAGGAGCTGGTCGCTCGAAGAGATGCCGTGGAGCGTGTCGCTTAGGTCGCTCCAGGGGCAAGTCAAGTTGACGCTTATCGCGACTGAGATCGCCCACTTGGCGAATAAATAACTGAGGAGTAATCATATGAGAAGTGACAAGAATGATATCTCGGCTGCGCGCTTCACCGACTTCGTAGCATGATCGGCTCTCGCTGTATGTAGCACCTCCAGCCATGAAGACAATTAATCGCTGTCGATTCTCTGGTGGACGGCGCCCAGCTGCTGCCCAATTTGGTCGACCGGCACGGAGAGAACCTCCCTGTGCTAAATGAAGCTCCTCATTGGGGTCCAGTGGTGGCTTCACGTAAGGGAAGTGAGTCTGATCTAACATGCCCCTTGCTAGATGGTCCACCATGTGTTTCATTGCCGGCTCGAATCGTGTTAATCCATATTCCTCGTTCAACTGTGTCGATTTTGGATCGATGGGGAATAGAGGCGGAGGGATCTGGCGCACATCCTTGAGCGCATGTGTCATATGTCCACCAAGCTGCTCAAAATTCAATACAACCTCGCGGTCAGACTGAGGGAGGGACGCGTGGGCCAAGAGTCGTTTGATGTCTTCATCAATGACACCATCTCGGTAGAGAATGAATAATATGATGAGGCGCAGCCTGTCTGAAGGTGATACGGCCTCGTCGCACAACAGAGGTACAATCATTTCGAGAATGTTCTTCGGTCTCTTAAAGTCCTCGTCCAGCCCAGATGCGAGCGTTTGCTCTATAGAGGCGATATCCATCAACTTGTGCTTCTGGAAAATGTTCATACATTCTTGCGCCATGGTCAAATGCAGGGAATATGCCTCCTTCATCTCTTGAAACTGCGGCAAGCCTGCCAACATATCTCTAATCGTATTAAGGTTGGTCGTGTCGGCATTCTCATTGGTGAAGTGGGGGTTTTGTTGGAGGAACTTTTGGAAATCGCCCATAAGTTTGTCAATCGTGTCCTTCATGTGTCTGTGTCGATTGTCCACCCATATCTTGTCCTTGTCTGTGAGCTCCATATCTTTCTCTTCAGCTTCTGGAGTTCCCTCGTTGATTGTCGTACGATAAGTGACCTTGTCGCCGTCCTTGATCGGCAGGAGGTCGTGTGCCATGGCTTGGTAGGAGAACTCATGTACCAAAGGTGACATCAAATCCATCGATCGGTCTGTGATGACGAGTGTCGCTTGTGGCCGCGGTGAGGGTGGGGGAAAGCTAGTGTCCCATTGCGCATACGCATCAAGCTCTTCCTGGACAAATCGAGCCAGGTGAGTGCAGAGGACGGCTGCCTCGTGGCGTGCGCTTTGCGGCTTGTAGTAACGAACTTTGGGGTATTCTCCGAGTGTAATACAAAGACCGGCGATCTGACTTCTTATCAACAAACGTCATCCGACCGAAGCGTGCTGCGCCCTTACCTTTTGCGCTAGACCCTTCATGTGTGTTGGAACGATGGCGTTACAGGCTGGGTGGAAGAGCATGGGAAAGCTCCAGGGATCGCGAAGGGTAACGAGATGCGATTCTCGAGGCAGGAAATCGACGAACATGGTTTGGAAACCGGCGCGGAGCTGTCGGGCTCCAGGAAAGTCGTCGATCTTGCGTCGCAATGAGGGGTCGAGGAGGCCGGTCCAGACGAGGTAGTAGCTGCGATAACGTCGCATCTCGAAATCGGCGAGAAGGCACTCAACAGCGAAGGATTCAGGCGACAGGATATAGATTGCGTCCATCTCAGGGTTCGGTTCGCGACGGTTCTCGATTCGCTCGATAGCTGGAGGAAATGTTGGTCAGTACCAGACAACAAGCTGGCAGTCAGATAGACCAACTGGCGATATTGTTATTGAGAATATCATCCTCCTTGACGACATTGTCAATGATCTTTTTGGAGTTCTCGTCGACAATCAGGCATTTCCACTATTGCGTCAAACACGTCAGTCAACTGTCGAGCTCAAAGCTTGGCTGGTAGCTTACATCGCCTCGAGTGATCTTCTTGATCTGCCCCAAGATAGCTGAAGTCGGCGCATTAGCAACGAATTGTGTATAGTATTTGTATCGTATATATCATACCATCATGCTGCTCTTGAATGACGGACAGCCCCATGGTGTATAGTAAAGGCGGGCTGCCCTGTCACGTCGTTGGGTATGGAGATATTGAGAGAGGCTGAGATAGTGTTTGGCAACGAGAGAAGCGGTAGGATCCAGCCCAGAACCTTGAAATTGAAGCGATACGGTGAGGCGCAGGGGTATCAAAGTTAAGTTAAAAGAAAAATGGTGCAATGTAAAGTGGCTAAAGTGAAGAGGTTTTGCTCAAGTATCGAGGATTCTAAGTTTGGTTTGGGCCCAAGTCAGGAGTTGAGGTGTGCAATGACTTTCCATTTGGCGGGGTTTCATCATCCCAATGGAAGGCATGAAGAAGGTGGGTCTAGGTCTCGAAGTCGCTAGCGCCCGGTGGTTGGTTAGTGATGGTCGCTATAAAGGTCCCTGAAAGAAGCCTACAGGACAGAGCATCAGCAGCATGACATAGGGAGCGGTGTATCAGCCTCAACTTCGATGAGGTCATCACAGATGCTTGAATTTTGAGTATATTTCGACTTCACATCTTGACTTTTTAGGTAGAACGCAATTTGTGGATATTCTGTTGAAGATCTCGATAGATATATATGCGTATGTTTATCAGTGTTTCGTTTATGCAACATGAAACACATGGTTTATTCTGAAACTCTTGATATACCTCAGTGCTTAAGCTCAGTTGATTGGAGATGGCTCTCGAAATCGGAGCTGATCGCATCGGCAGCGCGATGCTCTGAGCCTCAATATCCAGCTGTGATGGCTTCAGGTACAGCAGAGTCGTCAAGTGTTGACTTTCCGGGTGAATGATCTGATCCAGCGGTGAGTCCTTGAGCAAGTCCTAGAATAGGCATCTCTTTAGCCGTGTGATGGCCTGTGATATCGAAGACCGGATACAGTGCAGCCGTAGTCTCAGGTTGTCTTTGCTTGTCTTTTCCCGTTGCCTTTTCATCATCAACCATCGTCGCCTTTCCCTCTCAGATAGCTTTCCACGTCAACTCTCCCATAAATCTCACCCTGTAGTCTCTCATGCCGTTGTCGTTCCTTAGCCGCCAGCTGCTTCGCTTCCTTTCGATTTAGTGGCCTGGGCTTCTCCTCCTTTTTCTTTTCTTGGATCTCTTTCGGTATCGTCGCTCCGATTCCAAGGGTATCTTCTTTTGCCACCACTTTGATAGGATATCGCATTCCCTCGCCCTCTCTTCCTAGACCTCGCCGGGCATCAGGGTCCCAGCCTTGAGATTTTAGGGCTTTGAGGCCCATGCGCGAGCGATCAAGTGCCGATGGTGGGTGTGAATGTGTGAGTGAGACTTGGTGAGCGAAGGATGCTTCGTGAGGCTGTGAAGTGGATGAGATGGGGAGTTTGCAGTCTGGACATATTTCCTCTGGCTCTTCTTCTGATGCTTTCGTATCTTTATCCTCGGCAGTTTTTAGGACGATGCTAGCATATAAATCGCCAATGGAAGTGTCTGTTGACTTGGCTGGTGTTATTGTGGTTGTAGTTCCAGCATCCGGATCTTGGGCTGGAACAAATTCGACCCTTTGTCGCTTCAGTCCCGCGCCGAAAGCCCGCTTGTAGTGTAAAGGAATGTCTTCTTCATCATGGCTCCCGTCAGATGCGTCTTCTCTATAGCGCTGCATGATGCAAGAGTTATGGAGGCTCAGTTGTAGTTGTAAGTGATGCTTGAAGAAGGGAAGTTCTTCTAACGTTAGAATGCAAGGTTGCCTAACCTAAATCATTTTGGTTCCTGAGGCTCTTTGAACTTATTATTTACAGCAAAACAGAACTGTAACTTAATTATGGCCTCTTTCTTGGGCTTCCTAGTTGTTGGATATTCTAATTAAAGTCTATAGTATGTTTTCCAAGTTCTACAAAATTATTTCATACGTAGCTGATCGCATAGCAACACTCCAATCAAGAATGCTGTCAGTGACCCAATAGAGCCCATTTCAGAGTCGGCCGACTCTCGGGAAACACTCAACATAATCAGTAGACTTTGCGTCACTCAATGTTCCATGCATTCTTGGTAAGGCAAGCCACACATATTCATAAGCGATGCATCATGCCGAAAACCGAGAACCAAGATATCCCATTCGGTGAGGCCGATGCAGAACATGATGTGATTACGACAATTACCTTGAATGGGTTTTCGTGAAACATGGGTTTTAGAGGACTCGCTATTCGGGTTCATCACAAGTCTTGACATTGGATGTCACTGGTCTCTGAATTTGTGATGATAGTGACATGGAGGAGTTAGTCCGGAGGAAGGGACAGATGCCCATTGCTGCGTTTGTGAGAACTTGCATGTCTTATTATAGATATTTCAGAGTGTAAAGGCCTTTTCTTGGATGAAGTATAAGTAGATGGACTTCCCTCCTTTATCAGAAAACCTCTTCCACTCAAGTCCATAACTCTTAATTAACTCTATCACTACCACTACCACTACCACTACCACTACCACTGAATACCAATACCCTTTCATATAATATTCTAGTTTTATCAAGATAACAATCATGGGTTCAGTCGAAGCAAACGGTCACCCAAAGATCCTCATCAATGTCGGAGCCAAAAATGTTTGTCTCTCTGATACACCCACAATTCATATCCTTCACTAACACAATCACAGGTCCCCTTCTACACTCCTATCCAAGATCCTCCTGCAGGAACCCCATGGGATGTTCAACCCGAAGGCAGCCTATTCTCCCCCCTCAAACTACGAGGTCTAACGCTCCACAATCGTATCATCGTATCACCAATGTGCCAGTATGTAACCCCTCACATGCCACTACCAAATACCTAACAAACATTACAGATACTCTGCTAAGGATGGCTACATGACCCCATGGCATAAACAACATCTCGGAAGTTTCGCCGCACGTGGCCCTGGACTCATCATCACGGAAGTAAATGCCGTGTCACCAGAGGGTCGAATCAGTCCTCAAGACGCAGGCATCTGGGAAGATGGACAACTTGAGCCTCTGAAAGAGATCGTGGATTTTGTTCATAGCCAAGGAGCGAAGATTGCCATTCAGATGGGCCATGCGGGAAGAAAAGCGAGTACTGTTGTGCCCTGGCTGGATCGCAAGAACACAGCGGTCAAAGAGGTAGGACACCACCACTACACGTATGCGATCAGTGACTTATTACTTACAGGCTGGTGGCTGGCCGGACGAAGTGGTTGCACCAAGTGCAATTCCCTACAGTCCAGACTCTCTTATTCCCAGGGAGATGACAAGTGATGGCATTACTAAATTCAAGCAAGATTGGGTTGCTGCTGTGAAAAGAGCACTCAAGGCTGGCTTCGATGTAAGACCTCCAGACAGTACATCTGACTTGATAGACACTGACTTCGTTAGGCCATCGAAATCCACGCTGCACATGGATATCTCCTAAACGCATTCCTCTCCCCAGCCTCGAACCAACGAACGGATCAATACGGCGGATCTTTCGAAAACCGTATTCGTCTCCTTCTCGAGACCGTTCAATCCACTCGCGATATCGTCCCCGAGGACTTTCCCCTTCTTGTCCGCATGCCAGGAACGGATTACCTCGAGTTCGATTCGTCTTTACCACAGTGGCATATCGAAGAAGCCGCAAAGCTCGGTCAAATCCTCGCCGCAAACGGCATCGATCTGATCGATATTTCAGGCGGTGGTTTGGATAGTCGTCAGAAAATCACTTCTGGCCCCGGATATCAAGTCCCTTATGCTGCTGCCGTGAAGAAAGCTGTCAAGGATACCGGAGTTGCTGTGACTTCGGTTGGAATGATCACCTCTGGAAAGCAGGCTCAGGGTTATCTGAGTGATGACTCTGTAGATGCTGTGTTGGTGGGACGGGGGTTCCTCAAGGACCCTAATCTTGTCTGGCACTGGGCGGATGAGCTGGATATTGATATCCACGTTGCTTCTCAGTGTAAGTCTCTAATATGTGCGACTTGAAAGACCATACTGACGATGACATAGATGGCTGGGGTTTTGGAATGACCCGTACTCACCGACATAGAAAGCACTAAACATAGTGAACACTATGCTGCCTCTCCTTTCCTTTTCATTCATATAGACAGCTTCGGTATAGACGAGAAATAGAAAATCAGCATGAATCAATACAACTACTCAACAAAATATCTTGTTTATGCTCAATATCTTTCTATGGCTTTCATAGACCCGAACAATTCATAAAATTCTCATAACATGTTCCAATGCATCATAACTCATGATATCCAGATTGTCTCCAATCTTACGCAGCATTGCTGCGCGTCCGACGCGTAGCACGTATCTTTTGCTGCGCCCTGGCTCTCTGTAACATCTCGTCATCCATGCCCTGACGCCATGAACAATCGGAAGCAAATTCACATGTTCTACACTTGAATGCTTCCTCTATATCGACGCCTCTTGCATTGCGTTTACCTTTCCACCAATCCATGTAGTTAGCAAGATAGGTCTCCAAAGCTTGTCTCGAAACAGGAAAGTCGTGAAGATCGATCTCACGACCATCGCTGCGGTGGACGTATTGAACTCGAAGCATGTGTCCAAGAGAGTGTTCGCCCTGAGGGAAGGTGAGCTCTATCTCATGCTCGACAAGAGGAACGAGTTCGCGTAGAGTTCGATACTGCAACAGATCTGGTCCTGCTGAAGAAGAGCTCTGGAAACTCGAGGAAGGATGTTCTTGGGTGAATTCCGTTTCTGTTTCTGATGCATCCACAAAGATCTCATCGTGCAGACTGCCGACTTGTGCAATGAAAGTATCTGAAAAGGTGTCATCTGGATCAAGCCCGTATCGTCGAAAGACCTTGAGGAAATCTAGTTTTCCAGCAATCATATTGGACAGGAAGTGATGATACAAAAGCAACTGAATCTTTGCAGGCCGTATTTGAGCGTTGGAAACAGGAGAAAATGATCCGCGAGTCTTGACGTCCGCAAGATAAATCTTTGGCCCCCGGTTATTCTCACGAGTCGTGTTTTTTGGCGGAAAGTAGTCAGTCAGTGAGGATTGTCGTCCGGTCGTGTCAGACTCTTGACTAGAGAGCTCTGCTTCGAATTCAGGATTAGGATTCTCGTAGCTCACGCTATCGATGACTCCATTGACGAGATTCCCATCAATCATGCCCCATACCTCCAGTTCACGAGTGAGTCCCGTGTCTCGCAAGGTTCTGAGTCCTTGAACTAGATTCCACAATTTGAGTCCAAATGCATCTTCCTTGGTCATGATGTCAATTTGAACTGTAGCGTGGACTTCATCCTCAAGCTTTTTGTGAACTTTAGTTCCTTGCTTCATGGCTGCTGTTCTGGTTCTTCGACCTCCAGGTAAGCGGGTGAGGGTATACCAGTACTGCAGCTCGCACCAAGCACCAGACGTAAGGTCGGACACGGTCAATGGCCTCTTAGGATATGACCTGAACCGCTCCAGAGGTGAGCGGCCATCATCGTACGGATCAGCCTCGATTGCCTCAGTTGCTGGTGTCGGAGTAAAACTTGATTCTGATTCTGGAGGTGGCTTTGGTTTCAAATCCTTCAAGGCTTTGCTCACTAATTTCTTTGGTCAGTTAGTGCTGAAGCCTCTTGAGGTTATCATCACGTACAATCCGGGTAGAGTACGTCCTCGATTGAGGATAAAGCTGGCGGTGGCGTTGGCAGACCAGAAGACGTCTCGAGTTGATGAAAGGCCTTGCCTCTGTACAGACTATTCGTGGACTCTGTTTGAAGGCGGTCCACACCAGAAGTTGATGTGCCGCCAGCGACATTTTGAGGGTGTAGACTATCGTGTCTCTCAGGAACAGAGTCTATAGCTGCGATCGCTGCGATCTCTGCGTTATTCGGGACGTTGTTATTTTCAGCAGACAACTGAAGGAGCAATTCTTCCTCTTCGGCAGAGAAATCGTAGCCAAACTCGTTATCGCTATCTAACGTCATCGCAGCCGCTCTCGTTCGAGGCGATGAATCATTGTTTTAGGGAATGGATGCGGCGGGGAAAATGGCACTTGCAGCTAAATTTAGCAAGGGTTTTGATGATGAATGACGAGGAGGAGTTTTGGCGTTTGTCTCTAGGTAGAAGAGGGAAGACGCGAGCGAGTACACGGGGTCACGTGGTGCATTGGAAGTGATACGCAACTGCCTAAGAATACCTCCTTAGGCATGAGGTATTGATTGATATTGTGATTAATTGATGTTCGCAGATGAATCAGTCGAGTCCGAGACAAACAATATTCTGGGGCTAATCGGATGTGGAGAACAATACTAACTATAGCCATAGCCATAGCCATGTCTCTCTTGCAAACAGACATGCCCGCATTCGGCTCTCACTCTCACTATCACTCGTCTAACAACCGAAATAGGTAGAATAGATATTTGGCTGCCTCCTCGAGTAACAATAATTAACATAAAACTCGAGCTCTCAGCCTTAAACCTAATTTCCTAACAATAGTCCTACAGCTGAAAGTGCCTTGAAACGACTAAGGTAATAGATGACCTAGACTTCTGCACTGCCCTATTGGCTTGGGCGCTGCCTACAACAACCCTGGCCTGTCCTAGGTAGACTATCGTTTAGGCTTCCAAGTCCTTGACCTCGTACAAGGCAGCAGCCAGATACAAAGCCTTCGCATATTCCCAGATCTAGATCAAAGGCTTCATAATAATTTGCCACTCTTTCGGAACTCAATCGTCCCGCTCCGTTCCACAATGTCCAACGTCCTCCGAAGCCGTCGCCCCACAACCGGGCCCGATGCCGGAAAACCCTCCGGAGTGCCTAGAAGAACATCACCTCAGCGGACCTTCATGTCCCTACCAACTGAAATACATCTCGCCATCTCCGACCTTCTCATCTACCCAGATGCACTATCTTTAAAACACACCAGCGCCTATTTCTATAGCCTTGTTGATACTGGTATCAACCTCAAAGTGGAATGGCTGGTGGAACGACGGAGCCTCCATCTAGAATGCCCCAACGACCGGCGGTGCGATCTCGGTAGTGATCTGCGTTTCTGCCGCGGGAGTGTACCGTAAGTCAATATCCTCTGGTGCTATCGAAATGAATCATCGACTGATTATTATAGTCTACTCATGCAACGAAGACGAGAACACGTGGAATGTGAATCTCGACCAGGCCTTGGCTGTCTTGTTTATGGGACAAAGACATGCTCCCATCGCTCATTTCTGAGTAGAACACTACCACGTTGGATGCAAATCAAACTCACCATTGAAATTTGGTGGATTTTGCTCGCCCTTGTACCCATTTTCTCTTGCTGGGTGTGGTTGGGTGAGTTACCCTGGGGACTTATATTTGGATCTTGAGTTTCGGTATTTGATTCCTAGGAATGGCTTGAGCATATCGTTGAGAGTTTGTTTGTCTGTTGGTCTGATGGAATAATTATGTAATACTAATATTGTAAAATAAGGAACGGACTTTGGGGGTAATAATGGTTGGAGGCATGAACTGAGCTCTTGCACACTTCCGGATAAGCATTTATACTCTGGCAGTATGAACAAGAAAGATTTATTACTTATAACTGCCACATTGCGTACTTATGAGTGTCTCGAGGCCAATGTTTGTAGATAATATGATGTCAAGTCTTTTCAATTTGAGATCATAATTTAGGACTAGGAACACGGTGGGAGGCACTATATGAGTCAATGCCATTGCTCACTTTGGCTTCGCTCTTGTAATAAAGCCAAGTTGGCGAACAATGAAGACTATCTGCGTACGTAGTAAAATCGAGTGAATACTAAAGAAGAAACTAAATGATCTCCCTTCAGCCCTCTCCAAGTCTGGGTTAGAACTCGCAGTAGTTTAAGAAAGCTCATCATGGAGCTTGGATAGAAGGTGCTGATGTTTTCTGGGCGCCCAAGGAGGCTATTTCTCGTCGAAATTCAAAGCAATAGAGGCCGGTAACGACAGGCGTGCAACAATGTGTTGGTCGAAATCAAGCGTAATATGAAAGGAATATTCAGCTACAGGACTTCTGGTGGAAGATAAATGAGAGTGAACAGAAGCTGCGCTGCTACAAAGTTGAGTCTCAATATCCTGACTAGATCTTCGACCAGCGCAGAAGCACAGCCGCAAGAATAACCGGCAGAACGCTCACCAGTTCGCCAAGACCTGCATATTCCGGTGGAATTCTGGCATTGACGAATGCCCCAGCAGCGAGAAGAACGGCAAAAGTGTTGTACACAAAGCTCCAGCCGAAGTTGAACTTAATGCGGTTGACGGACTTTCGACTAGCGTCTATCATAGTGATAATGCCACTTAGAGTAGGACGCATGAGAACGACGTCTGCTGCGGACTGGGCTACATCTGTGCCTTCATTCATGTGAACGCCGATGGTGGCTTGGGCGAGAGCTACTGCATCGTTTGTACCGTCGCCGCAGAAGACGACAACTGGTTTTTTGCGATCAGTGGAAGTACCGAGGAGAGTTTGGATATAGTCCCTTTTGCCAGAAGGTGAAATCCGTGAGCGCACATTGTCTTGTGGGATGTTCAACTTGGATGCCAGATTTTGAACAGCTGTATCATCATCGCCAGAAACCACATGAACTGAGATGCCTCGCATGTGCAGGGCTTCAACCGCTGAAAAGGCATCCTTTCGAGGTTCGTCTTGGAGACCGTAAACAGCCTGCAGCTCGTCGTTGATTGTGAAACAAAAGACGGTATGACCTTGAGAAAGCATAGGCTGAATAAGAGGGTTACCCGAGAGATTGAGCCATGTGGAGTTTCCAGCTTTGAACCTCTGACCCTTTACAACTGCTTCAACGCCTTTACCAGTTAAACTCTTCGGTTCACCCACGACCGAAGGTTCAATGCCAATACTCCTGAGGTAACCCATCACAGCCATGGAGACTGGATGACGGCTGTTCTCTATCAGGCCCAAAAGGAGAGGAAGAGTACTTTTATCGACACACTCATCTGCAACAACGGAGAGCTTTCCCTGAGTCAAGGTCCCAGTCTTGTCAAAAACAACGTGAGATGTCTTGTGAGCAACTTCGATGGCATCTGCAGATTTGAAGATGATGCCCCTTTCTGCTGCGACTCCGCTCATAATAACGATGACCATTGGTACGGCAAGTCCTATCGCACAAGGACAGGATACAATGAGAACAGCGATGGCGTATGTGATTGCCTCTGTCGTTGCCTTGGAGCCACCATAGCCACGGACTGTTACGCCAATTGCAACCCAAATGACAAAAGTGATAATAGTCAACGCCACAACCACGGGGACGAAATATGAGGCCACTCGGTCCGCTAGATCCTGTAGCTTTGGCTTTGATAGTTTGGCTTCGTCAACCATAGCAGCGATTGCATTGATGGTGTTGTCGCTCGGCAAGCGGTTTAGGCGAACTGTCAAGACTCCAGGGCCATTGATAGACCCTGCAATGACAACACTTTTGAAATACTTCTCCACGGGCTTGGACTCGCCTGTAAGCATCGATTCATCGACCTCAGATGAACCACTCATGACTGTTCCATCTGTTGGGATCCTAGTATCTGGTAGAACCTTGAAGACATCGCCGTACTGAAAAAGTCTGGCGTCTATCTCGCGCTCCGCGCCGGTCTTCTCGTCAACCAGAATGGCAGTCGAGGATTGGAGGGATCGGATGGAGATGGATTCGACTGCCTTCTGGCGAGCAAGGGCCGCAACCCACCGTCCTACCATGATCAAGGTGACTAGCAAAGTGGAAGTCTCGAAGAATTGGCCAGTTGAAAGGGGCTTGCCAGCAATGAGGCATCCGAATGACACAACCGAAAAGACGTAGGCTGCACTTGTGCTCAAAACAATCAACAAGTCCATCTCAATGACTCGGGAAAAAACCAAAGCCTTGATAGCTTTCGGGTAGAAAGGCCCAGCAACTACAACCTGAACAATGGTGGCCAAAGCCAGGGAAGCCGAAGAGTATGCGACCTCTCTCTCAGGAAGCGGAGCCCAAGCCATGACCAGAACAGGAATTGTCAGAACAGCAGATAAAAGAGTAGTGTGCCCAACATGACGAACGTGTTTACTGCCAGCTTCAAGTGACGAATCACCACGAGGAGGTGCAAGGTTAACAGGAGGGTCCCAAGATCTTTCAGTAAGGTCTCGCGCTCCGACGATCTTGGGATCAAATGAGACTCGAACAGTATCTTTGTCAACAAGACTCATATCCAGAACTCCTTCAGGCCATGTTTGGCCAATGAACTCAGACGTGCTGCCATTCACGATGAATTCCAAGCTAGACCCCTTCGTCTGAAGTCTTTCACATTTGAACTCAGTGGTTCGCTCGAGATGCTTGATAACCTCATCTACTGAGCCGAGACGAAGATCAATGTTAAACTCGGCACGTGAGAGAACGAGACTGGTCTTTAGATCATTGACAGCTGGGACTGTAGCGAGAGTTCTGTTGAGCTTGGTCTCACAGCCAGTACATGTCATGCCGGAGATGCTAAGAACCACATGTTCTTTTCCTGTTGCCTGATTCTCTACATCTTTAGGGGTTTGAACTGTCTCAATCTTCCTTCCCTGATGGGGCGGCGCAGAAACGCAACAAACATCCGCCGGAGAGTCTCGAGAGGTGACAGATGGAGCCTTTTCACAGCAAGAATCGGCACAGCTGTTGGAAGTTTTGGTGATGATCTTCTTAGCTGGCTTGCAGCAGGAACTGACACATGTGGACTTGGGTAGCTCCCTGACGATAGCCGCTATTTCTTCGTCACAGCAGGACTTTGTGCAGTTGCTCTTTGCAACTTCAGCCATCCATCCATTCTTGGCAGTAAATGGCTCTTTCTGCTGAGTTGTGCAGCATTTAACGGGACACCCGCCGCTTTCAACACCTTTCTTGGAAAGGTCACCATCGCTGCAGCAGTTGCTGGCACAACTCTTTTCGATGGGTGGGCTCTTGGGTGCAGCCTTCTTGGAACAACACCCACCAGAACAGTCATCCTTGTCTTTGTCTCTGACAGGCTTAGGTTCAGGATAGTTGGATTCGGCGTTATCTCCCGAACAGCATGAGCTGGCACACTTCTTAGAGGTTGCTTCTTTGTCGGGGTTAACAACGGAGCAGCACGACTTAGTGCAGCTCTCCTTGACAGACGGCTGTCTGGCGGGCCTGGCACTCTCATTGGAACCCTTTCGTAAGCGAAGACGGTTCTTCGCAGCCTTTTCTTTCGAAACAGAGCCGGTGCTGTAGCAAGAGTCCGTTGATGTGCGGATCAGAGAGCGGGAAGACGACTTCTTGGAGCATTGCTTGGTGGTAACAGAGCGGCCTTTGGTCTCGCAGCAAGACTCTTGGCCCAAAGCAATGAGAGCGCGGCAGATGCATCCGAGCGCCTTCAGAGTTGCACCATAGCGGTCGAAAGCAGATAGACTATGCTTGCTGCATGCCTTGCCGTCAGCTGCGCCATTGCAGCTGGAGCTAGAGTTACCGCAACTCGTTGCATCCGCTGCAAAGTGTTAGCAATGTGCCGCTAGCAGAGGTTGTGACTGTCCAGAACTTACACTTGTGAGAAGCACTCAGCTCGCACTCGCGTATGGCGATTCGGTCAATGCAAGAAGTATTGCAGCATGGGCTTGTTTTTCCGCGGCAGCATTCCGGTGCGTCATCCTTGTTCGGCTTCTCACAGCTGTCAGAAGCACAACAATCATCATCCCGTTCCTTGTTCACTGGCTCTTCTTCCTTAACTTCAGTCGCAGCGTCGCCTCCATCGCAGCAAGCATCCTTGCAACTTCCGACATCGCTTGGAGGAGGCGTCTCGGCAGTGACCGACTCCGCAGCTGATGCGGGAGGGCCACAGCAGTCGCATCCCATGATTCAGTCAGATATCAGGCGTTGATTTATTGTTTGCTGTTGTTCGTTGTTCCGTCGTTAGAAAGTTAAGATGTTAGGCCTCTAACCGAATCACATCTCAGCTTATATGCGACCTTGTACAGATTGAGCGCACGTGAATGGCTCCTTAGATGAGCAGCCAGATAAACATGAAACACTACCTTACTGATACCCGGTAAATATTTCGGAATACTACTCTGTTCACAACTTAAGATCTAACTTAGATTGTTATTCCCGAGAGTCGATACATTTGTTAGTTAATGTAAACTTCCGCTACTCTATGAGGACAAAGACAAGCTGTGATATAGGCTACAGCTATTAGTTGAATCTACCAACAGAGCATTTTCCTGTTTGAATTACTGCCAGCAGGTTAATTCACAACCCTTGTCAGAGGTAAAAGAATGCACTCAGGCTTCTTGCATGCTTTAGGGCCGTATGCATTAACACCTATTGGTGGAACGTCTTTACACTACATTCATCGCCTGTTATACACAGCAGCATGTAGCCACCTACCTATTTAATGAGATATCAAACCAAAGGACCTGCAATTACCTAATCCGCTACGTGCAACTTATATAAGAGCGATAAAATGATTCTAGCATCTTGTGAATTTCGACCTTCTCGTCAATCTATATATCCCACATCTCAGCATCAGGCACAGCCGACTATAGACCTCCCTTTCGGTATTGCAGCACCGAAATAATGAAGGGGCCAGTCTCTCTATATTTACAAGACTGTTCAAGTTGATAATGAGACGAAGTACTATAAATATAACGGTCAAAGTTGCAAAGGTAAAGGAGGCACCCCGATATCGTTCTCTCGGAACACGATACTGACAGAGGAGTTCCGACTAGAATTGCTACCAAACAAAGAATCAAGCGAGCCTTGCTGCGATGGTAGTTGATGTCACAGATATCGGGTGGTTTGTAAGTTATGGATAGACAATACATATATCTATTGCAGTACTGACGACTTGAAGTCGGATTTCTTACCTGTTCCGAGACGTTTCTCATATCGCCATGGCCCTGATCATCGCCGGCTTGATGCGATCTGAGCTCGATAGCCGGGACAGTTCATTTTACTAGCTCTCCTCAGGCTTCTGAACATATGGGACATCATCTAAAGCGCCAGACTTTCATTTATTTGGCCAACTTTGGGTGTGGTCAGGTCCAAGCTTCCAACAATGATTCAACGCCTGGGCCTCCCAACTTGAAAGAATCGACTATTAGTATAATATGGGTGTTAAACTTATGAGAACTGAGTTCTATAACCTTCTCGGCCTCATAAGGACAGATCTTCCTTGATCAGTGACAACTTTGCAACACTGATTGCACTATATCAAACAAGAGTTCAATGAGATGGTTGTCATGGTCACTGAACAGCACAGCAAAAATGGCCACCTTGAGAACAACATCCCGGTCGACTTGTTCACCTATATAGACATTGTTTCACCTCATCACGTTGGGGAGAACTCGAAAACCATGCATTATATGCTCGGCTCAACACACAACAACCCTTATATCCAGATCACAGTATCAACTGATCCAGGTAACATGTTGGAATAGTATATCAGTCCATGGAGTTCCTGAGAACCTAGCGGCACAACCAAAGAATCTTGTCACGGTGGCATCGTTCGGCGGTTACTTCATGGAACAAGCTCTACACAAGCAACAGCTCCACACGAACTAAAACGACTTAGAGATCTATTGATGATTCCAATTTGCATTGTAAATAGACAAATAACGCTCCCAGTCTTTCAATTATCACCAAACATCTGTCTACCACATTTGTCTTGCACAGCAAGTCTCTCCACAACCTTCCACAACACTTTCACCACCAGCACTATTTGCAACTTCCTATCTTTCTAAGATACAGAAAATTTCCTTAGATTTAAACTCGACCTATTTGCCACGTTACAAACCACCAATCCGAAAACATGGCGCTCAACCAGAACGCAGGTGAGGATCTTACTCACGTTGCCCCTGCCACCGGGATCCGCAGTCTGCTACGCGGCTTCTCGAAGCGGAAACCGGAACCCCGACAGGAGAAGCCTACAGAATATATGCGGATAAAGAACTGGACACCTCCAGATGAGGGAGAGTCTAAGGGATGGACCTTCGACGAACTGCAGCAGGAATACGAGATCCTGTTGCAACAGTACAGACAGGCAGACCAGTACCATCGGGATAAAGCTAGCATCAATGAGAGAAAAGTGACAGTACATGCCGAAAACGTGGCAAACCAAAGCCGCGAATGGGTCCATGACTGCAAGAAGACCTTGCAGTCTCTGGAGGGAGACCTCAAACTGATCATCAACAAGAAAGATGTCAAGGCAGTGATTACACAAGCCTGTAAGCATCCGACGCAGAGCAATGTAAATCTGGCAATGAAGGAGATCGATGACGCCGACAAGCGCATTAGAGCACTTCAGAGCCAGATTCGAGGCTATGTCGACGCCTTACGCCAGTGGCTCGACAAGGAACCTGGCTTTTAAGCCACTCCCCCTTGTCTGCTGGGTTTCTTGGAGTTGAGGAGTTTTCATACTGACATCCAATTTGGATAATCAGTCCTTCGTCACTTGATATGGCTGGGCCCAATCAATAGAGGTTAGAATATTGAGAAGTAGCTGATTACTCTTCAGGAGTTCAAGGCTTAGAGCTTCTTTTGGATATTGGGGGTTTTGACTTTAAAACAGACAAATATAGAAAAAAAAATTGATAAGCAGATGAAACCACCTAAACTTCATAACTTGTCCCATTTTTATACCTATGACGAACAAATAAAACGTGAAATGTTGCTATAGCATGTCTAATTCTTTCCACCATCTTTTAACTCCCGCTTGATCCTGGTAACAGTACCCGCACCACCATATGTCATCGCTGTGTAGATCATGGCCACACTCGCGCCAGCGTTGAGAATGTTTCGTGCCTGCTCGCCATTGGTGATGCCTCCTGTAGCAAAGATGACCTTCTGTGGCGATCCAGTTGTTGCCGCGAAAGAACGCGAGTCTAGCAACTTGCGGTATCGTCGAACAAGGTCGAGTGTTCGGCTGTACATAGCTGGGCCCGAGTAGCCACCAGTCTCCATGAGGTTCTTTTGCTCCTGAGCAGTGAGCTTAATACCCTCAGGAACAACACCATCTCGTCTCTTAGTAGTGTTGCCCACGATGACTCCGTCAACACCACTTCGGTGAACAGCCTCAACGATACCCTCCATTTGAGTATCCTCATCCTCATCGGGTGACACCTTGACCATGACCTTGGGCCTTTGCTTTCGGTCAGTCTTGGCAGCCTCGTCAACTACAGCGCTGAGAAGCCTTGTCAGGGGCTCAGTAGCCTGAAGGTCTCGCAGACCGGGTGTGTTGGGACTGCTGACATTGACGACCAGGACATCAGCGTAGGGAGCTAGTCTTCGCACACAGTATACGTAGTCATCGGCAATGGCCTTCTCATCCCGCTCGTCCGTCTCCTTGTTCTTGGCGATCTGAACAGCCAAAAGACGGCCCTTGCGCAGACTTCCAGGAGGAACATTGGCCTCTCCATTAAGAACATCCTTCTCAGTCACACCAAGAGATCGGGCGAATCGTCGAAGTCTATCCCTAAGTCGAATAGCCATGTCGTCGGCTCCGCGAGAGTTCAGACCATATCGGTTCACCATGCCATCGAGGCTGCGAACACGGAAGACTCGAGGCTTAGGGTTACCCTCTTGGGGAAGAGGAGTGCAGCCTCCAACTTCAACGATACCAGCTCCAAGCTCAAACAATACATCTGGGATCTCAGCATCCTTGTCGAGACCAGCAGAGATACCAATTGGGTTCGACACTTCGTTTCCAAATACATTGACAGCGAGTTCAGGAGAGTCAAGGGTCGTGTCGCGCTCTCGAGGGTGAAGGTTAAACTCATAAGTCACCTTCAGCGCTGTGGTACCGGCATGATGAGCGTCCTCGGCGTCGGGGAAAGCCCAGCGAATGAATGGAGGAACAACCCAACGGTGGAAGAAAGCTCGGGTATCGGTAGCGTAGAGGTATGAGCCGTATATAGCAGCAACACCAACAGTGCCGTAGAGAGCAAGCTTGAGAGCAGCTCCGTCACCGGCCGAAGAGGAAGATGATGCGTTGCGGCGCTGGACGAGCTGTGACCTAGGAATGGCAGGACGAGCAGAGGAAGCAATTCGGGTGCCGGAGACGGCAGCTCGTGATCTGAAGAGAGCGGCAGACATGGCTGGGAAGTAATGCTGGGCCGGGCCAGCTCCCAATGGTTTCACGGGTCGCGATAGTGTTGTTCGGGTGAAGCTTCAAAACGCATCCACAAATTGCCGATCCTTGGTTGTAGAGCACAGTATCAGACAGTGTGGTGCACAGTATGCAGCAAGATATAAGGCGCATCAGCGCCTGGCGTGCAGATGCTGTGATATATACCTATTTCTTCTTCATCGCTGTCTCATGATTTAAGGAGCTTGCTTCACTTTGCCATTACAAGTAGCAATTCAAAATCTTACACTACATTGACTTATTACGCCGATAACGCTCATCGGTAACCCGAATTGAGTTCTCATCTAGATAATCTCGACCTGTTCTATGGCACGAGGAACTACCAGAATGAGAATAAAACCACCGAAAATACGCATTGAGTTTTGAAGTTTTCATTTTTCATGAATAGTTTGCGATCGTATCGAATGATGATCACCCGAGCGTGGTGGATTTAGGACGCAAGATGCTGCCACAACTTGGAAACCAATATCTAAAGAATTTAGTTCATGCAGATATTTAAGTAGTGCTCGGCAAAACTACAGATTCGCCGTATCTATTCTTGTCATTCACAGGCCAAACTTGTTTATGTCTATGTCACTGATGGTTTCATTACCACTGCCATGAAAGATCCACATTCATAACTGACCGTTGGTGATGCCGATGATAGTTGATCCGAAGGTAAAGATCGGAGCTGGTCGGGACGGAACCGCACAATTCGGAGGGCGAAGTTAATCCGTCCCCACTCTTTCGGCCGTCTCTTACACCGGAGCTCAATAGCCAACCCGTGTTTTGTTATGGACCCGAGATTGTGGCCGTGATAGCCTCGGTGAATTCGGGCACCGGCCACTGATATGCTTTATAATAAACACAATCCTATCACGATGATTACAGATCACGATGGCTGGCTGCCTTCTTAGAAAGCACTATATAGTAGGTCTGATGGATCATCTCCATGGGCAATTAATTTATCAGTTTATACTATTATAACCACTCTGCATCAGAAGCCGACAACTTGAGCATCATAAGAATGTCACGAACAATTCTCATATCTGGTGCGACCGGAAAGCAAGGCGGTGCTGTTCTTAACCAACTCGTCAAGCAAAATGCCGACGTGGAGATTCTCGCTGTCACCAGAAACCCCAATTCCCCTTCAGCTCAGAAGCTTCTCAAGAAATCATCCAACATCAAGCTTGTGCAAGGAGACTTGTCTGACGCAGCCACAATCTTCAAAATGCCCGCGAAGTTACAAAACAGCCGATTTGGGGAGTGTTCAGTGTCCAGGTAAGTACACTCGCTTAATGATGGGTATAGTTGAGATGCTAAGATGATTCTGTCACCAGTCCCCTATGGGCCAAGGAGATGGCGCTGAAGTAGCCCAGGGAAAGGGTCTTGTCGATGCTTCATTGGATGCCGGGGTCAAGTTCTTTGTCTATACTTCAGTTGATCGACACGGCGAAGACTCTCTGAACAACCCAACTCAAGTTCCTCACTTTATTACAAAGCACGAGATTGAGAAGTACTTGATTTCCCGTACCACTGGCACTGACATGCAATGGTTCATCATTCGACCTGTGGCCTTCATGGAGAACTTGACGGACAACTTCTTAGGAAAGTCCTTCGTCACAGCATGGAAGCTGGTTGTCAAGAATAAGCCTCTTCAACTCGTCACAGTGACCGATGTGGGCGTCGCTGGTGCACAAGCTTTCCTTCAGCCTGAGAAATATGCCGGCCGTGCCGTGTCACTTGCAGGTGACGAACTGACGCTCGAGGAATTCAAAAGAACCTTCAAGGAGAAGACGGGTCGCGATCTCCCATACACCTATAGTCTTTTTGTTTACCCAATCATGGCGATGGTCAAGGAGTTGGGTTATATGTTCAAGTGGTTCAAGGATCAGGGTTTCGGTGCGGATTTGAAGGCGCTGAGAAAGGAGTATCCTGAGTTGATGACATTCGAAACTTGGCTTGAGACAGAAAGCGACTTTGCTCGCAAATAGTGGTGAAAATCGTCCGGGAGGTCCGTCTGAGCCTCGTTTCTTTGCGTATCAATGCTGAGGATACAGTCGTAATAGTCACAAGAGTTGTAATAATAGTAGTGTTCGCCTTAGAAGCCTTTTGGAATGATTGAGAATGTGGCATTCAGGATGTCTTACCAGCATCCTCAAAAGCATGAACCCTGTGGATAGGAATAAAGGCGTTGCGTAGCGAGTAATGGGATATCTAGTGGCGTCTCTTGTAAGTTAACCTAGGATAAATTGTAAGTATATGTATAACGAAAAAAGAGTATTGATATCCAACCTTGTTCATGGAA
Organism: Fusarium dlaminii; assembly: GCA_013186775.1. Lineage (NCBI taxonomy): Eukaryota > Fungi > Ascomycota > Sordariomycetes > Hypocreales > Nectriaceae > Fusarium > Fusarium dlaminii. Next base: position 112,395 of record JAAOAL010000050.1, on the reverse strand, counting down.
TGAGATACGATACCACATTGCTTCATTTCCTTGACAATTTCGTTCGCCAAAGCATTGGCAACGAGATTTGTATTAGCAAAAGCAGCCAAGATCTTGAGTATGAAGTCTAGATTCTGCCCATGTTCTCCATCAAGCTCTGTCGGAGATGTACTTGCCATAAATACTAGAGCAGCCATATATGCAGCAAAGCAAATAAGGGGGTTCGTAAACGTCGCACCAAGATCGGGTATCATTCTAAAAATGTTGAGCATCTCTTCGGCTGCTGGAAGTAGGCGGTCTTGAGATAGCCGGATCAGGTAACTCGGTAGCCCCTGTAAATTCGACTTCATCCTCCACAAAGCTGCTCGGTGAAGGCAGATAGTGGCCGTCTGTAACATGACGTTTACAAAAATGGCGTTGTGAGTCCTGTAGTTGGCAGGAAGACAAAGATTCTTTGGCAGCATCAACAACATGAACTTGAGATCATTATCAATGGCTTTATGTCTCTGCCAGTACATGTCTCCGTTGAAGTCCTGATACTCTTGATCCTGGCTGTCATTCGTCCCAGTATGCTCTATGGTGCGGTGGAAGATATGTGCTGCGAGCACTGCTCCAGCAAATGTGGAGTGTTGTTCGGATTCGAGTAACTGGTCCCCCAGGAAGCGCGTGTGCTCCTCTTGGCCGTTCTCATAAGCGTTGTCTGAGGCTGGAAGTCGAGTTTTGATCTAGAACGGCCTTCAATGGTATGCTAGAAAGGCTCTGGTGGGAAACTCACGTTATGATCATGTATAAGTGCTGGCCATCCAGTCGTGGCACAAGTAAAGCGATCATAGCAGAATATAGTCCACCATGTGCGACGCTGTTCCTCAACTCCTATCCAGTCAACATGTTGACCGGAACTCGGTCTGGTGAAGTCAACTTGATGCAGGTTTAGCATCTGTGCAGCTCTAATGGCAGAGCAAAGTGTTATAGAAGCCTTTGAAAACATAGAGTGCTCAGCTTCGAAACAGGATATCAGAGCCCGAGCTTGTACATGTCCTAGAGTTATTGAGCTTTCACTGGTGTCCTGTGTACTTTGCTTAGCAAGTGTCTTCAATGGAGACAGTAGTTACATACAAGCAAGTCGTCCCTTTGAAGATATTTTACGGCACGCTTGTAAAACACCATGCCCAAGTGGCGGTAGGCGTCAGATGTCTCAGCGGCAGAGGCCATGACGATGTATTGAAGACACATCGGAGGCTTCATATGGTCCGGCAGGAAGAGGGATGCCATGAATCTCTGGCGATGTAGTAGGGGTGTTACCTGATGGATTCTGTTGAAGTATATGTTCATTCTGATCCAATTGTTACTAAAGCCGGGGCAATGGTTTGAAGTGTATGGAAGGGCGTCTTACAGTGTTTCGATCAGCTGTCGAGGAGGCGCCTCCTCGAACAGGCCCAGCCTAACAACGGCATTGTCCTCTTGGTTAGTTGGTGTGTTGTCAACAGTCGCGATAGAGGTGCACGTGTGTTGGCTGCTTTCGATGTTGGATGCCCTCGCCTCCTGCGAGCTGTTAAGCAGTCCCTCCAGGCGTTCTATCGTAACCAAGTTCAACAATCATTCTACTAGTGGGCAGTGGCACCACATACCGAGTTTGGCCTCCAATTCTTTTGTCTGTCCACGACTTTTGCTTTGGTATGGTTGCCTTGATAAGGAATAAACGCAATCATAGCTTTGCTTGCTGCATCGGCTGCAAGAAGGTCTGGTACGATCACACTTCAGTTTGCTTTTCCGACAAAGAAGACAACTAAAAGGCGCAAGAGGTGCCACATTTGCTTCTGCTTCATTGACTTCATTGGATTTACTGATGCTCGCGTCCATTTCCGGGTGTTGTTTGTGAATTGAAGGAGTAGAGGACGATGTTGAAAGAGGGAGATTTGGTAGTGACATAAAATAGTGGAGAGGGGGAACAGTACTCCCAATATCAAGCTTTATAATATCTTCCCATCTACACTAAAAGACTCAAGATGAAGAGAAAAATATAATTTCTTCGATTTCGAATCAGATTTGCCTACATACTACTCACATTTTGTTCCTAGTAATTGACCAAATATGAGTGTTATCGTCTATTGGTTAGATCGTCATAGATCATTATTCCCCGCCATGGGAGACATTGGATGATCACTATCACAAGCAACATTAATAATTTAGAGATGATTCTAGTGAGTCCTAAGCAAAGACCAAGTTTGATTCTATAGTTAGAAGTCTGTCCGAACCATCTGATCTCGCTGTGCTTTCTACGCCTCTGTCTCTTTGTCTACACCCCGTGATGATTTCCCAAGCTCCAGGTCGGGTCAAAATCATGAGCGAGCGCTCAGCTAGTTCTCCTTCACGATGAGGGAGACCTCGCACTTTCCAGGCTCAAGGACATGGGGGGAGTCGTTGTACTCGCGGGCCGGGATTCGGAGAACGACCTCGACCTGATCCTCGGCAGCAAGAACCTTGAAGGTCTGGATGCGGCAGGTGAATCGAGGGTGGTAGAGGCGGTCGTAGCCATCCTCGGTGGTGCGGCAGTGCTTGTCCTATATCTCATCAGCATGTACAGCGGCAAGAGGAAGAGAGTGACTTACGAAGGCGTAGCAGAGCTCCTCGCGGCAAGCGTTGAGTCGGGCAGCACGCCCATCGGTGAGACCGAGAACATTCTTCGCGGCGACGATGTCCTTAACAACCGCCATCATGACGTCCTTGAGGTTGGAGGTCTCGTTGATGTAGTCCTTTAACTCGGGTCAGTTCTGCTGCATACGAAGCTGTCCGTGTGGTTAGGAATACCTTCAGGGTCTGGGCGCCAGGGTGCTTCTCCTGCTTGAGACGCTCGAGGAGCTGGATGATGGTGTCTCGGTTTTCAGACATCTTGAAGTTTGACCGGATCGATGAAAATTTTCTGAAATGGATGTGTGGGATGTCGATGTTGGTATCGAGGGTGATGTTGACTGGGTCAAAATTTATAGAATGCCACCGAGCCCAGCCTTTTATACCAGTAATTTCCGGGCCAGACTCCAGCAATTCAAACAGCCAAAAACCAGTATTCAATCATCGATCCCAATGTCAATACCAACGAGTGGGGGCTTTTCGTTAGAGTCCTGCTTTCACCATTGACAGCAATGTCAAGTCGTTGGAAATAACAATAATGAAGAATCATGTAAGTAAGTTTGTATAGAAAAGAATGTGACAATCATCAAAGACAATAACTCATCAAGGAGCAGCTGGCTTGGCCGTATTATTGTCCTTTACCTCACCCAAACCTCTTGACTCCTGGCGACCTGGACTCTCAGGTGAAATAGGCCACGATTGACTCCGTGTCGAAAACGACGAGTCTCTATCGTCGTCAGATGGACTCACGGGTCCGACGTGTGTCACGCCGCTCGACTTTGTCGTCTCTGCAGCACCAAGCTCTGGCGTTCTCATACATCCACGAAGTTCCTCCGCATGAGGTCGATCGCCCTCCATCTCGTACAAGCCCTTGCTAACATAATATCCTTCTTGAGAAGCGTTGGCCTTCTCTATCTCGACAATTCTGAGCTGCTCTTCGACTGAGCGTCTTCGTTTCCTCTCACGCAGCCAGAGGAAGACGGCAATACCGATTAAGATGACACCGATTGCAACACCAACGCCCACTCCAGCTTTTCCTCCCGGTGATAAACCACTGTGAGTGGGCGTTACTGTGTCTGCTTCGTCAGATGCTTGTGCTTGCTCGGAATCGCCAGTCTTAGTTGGTGTAAGTCTCGTCCAGGTAGATTCTTCCGCGGCGGCTGTCTCTTCAGATGATACAGTAGTGGCGACTGTTGTCGAGACCTTGAGTGTTGTCGACGCTGCTGAGGCTGTAGATGATACAGTATTTGGGAATGATGTTGGTTCGGTGGCTGTCCCATAAGGTTCCCAGTATTGTTCGCAGATCTTCCAATAACTATTCTCATATTCTAGCCTATGTTAGCGATGCATTCATATGCCGAGTCGACAACTACATACCGAATTCGTCATCTTCAGTACACTTCTTTTTCGTTTTCCTCTCCTTATTTGAGAGACATTGCTCCAATGTATCAACGATAGTCTGATGATTCGGCTTATAGCACCAGCAGTCGTAGTCGTCCTTGGCACAGCCGGTGTTAGCAACACTGATGTCGAAGCATCCGCTAATACATTCCGGAATAGCCTCGTAGAGAGACTTTGCGTTCTTGTTGGCCATTGTAGGAAGGTATTACGACAATCGATCGATATATAACTTCAAGTGGATGTAATTTAAATGGATATATAGAACTGCGCCTGCGCAAACTCGAATGCAAAGACGAAGACAGAGACAGAGGAAGAGGTAAAGACAGGACACGAAGGAACAAGCTAGCAAAGCTCAGACACGAGAGACACAGGAAAGAGGATTTCTCAAGAAGGATTCAAAGTTGATTTAAGGCGATCAAGACTCCATCTGGACACGAAGGATCCCCTGTATCTCCATCTCACTCCGTATAAGCTATTGGTTCATACCTGGAGGCTGTTCAATGCGCTGTATCGTCCTCAAACAGCTAATACTGGGAGTAAACCTCTTAAAGCTAGGGTCATGACTAGGCTGATAGGGCCATATACGCTTCAAACATCTCTCCCGTCAGCGCTACAGCTGCGAATGGGTCAGAGGATCTGTTTCCTGGTAAAAGAGCGACATTCTAATTTCAGGATCAGACTTAATTCCTCGGGCGAGCCAGGGGCATTTAGCCTTAAAAACTGGGGACCATCGGTATTTGGTTGAACCGTTAGTTAAAGTGGCGGAAGGGAATTTTAGACGCGAGAATTTGTAACAACGCGAAGAGCATGTGTTAAATTTAGTTAGTTAGTCAGGTTGAGTTAACGTTGTGAATTAGTAGTGATATATAATAATAAGCCACATGGTTACATGTGTTAGTCAACAAGAGGCCTCGACTCGCGAGACTCGGCCTCGGAACACAAATTACGAGATAAGCGACCATGCCAAGTAAATTCTGCCACTCAGAATTCTAGAACGGCCCTATCGTCAGCGAAAATGGCTGTGATTGGTCACGAAAGGTCATTTCCCCCACCAGTTGGGCTCTTCACATCGCCTTATCGGACCTTGACGGGCGGAATAAAATCAACCATTTCCTTCTAGAAAATAACGATGAGGACAGAATCTCATCTCTTGCCATCGACATCATCAACATTCACATCAAAATAAATACGACAGAGCCCAGAGAGATGTCGTGGTACCCGAAAAACGTGTATCCGGAAGGCTCGGGAATTGACTCAAAGACAATCGAGGATATCGTCGTCCAGGACATTATCAAGAACGATTTGACCCGAAGAGAGCAGCTTGATCTCGCAACGGCTCTAACGGTTATGCTTGTGGCTGAGGCAGCTGAGGAAACCACAACAAGCGTATGTATCGACTTTTCCTCTCATTTTCCGGGTGAGACTAACGTTCATAGTACGAATATGATGACGACGGTGAGGAGTATGAGAGAAGAAAGATAATAAATGAAGTTGAAGAAGACGACGACGAAGAGGAGGTGGAGGACGAGGAGGAAGAGGACGAGGAAGAGGAAGATGATGAGTATGAAGATGTTTATGATTCAACGGAGGATGGTTTATATGATGCATTTGACGACGTGAGCTCGTATGGTTCTCTGCGCTTTCTTGTCCTCGACATGCCTGTTGAGAATGCGGAACCAGAGCCCATCACCAGGAAGCGAGCTTTATCTCGCGAAGAAACTCCATGCCCTCCACCAAGGAACCCGGCCAAGCGACAGAAGATGGATACATCCGCAGTATCAGAACCACCCAAACCACAGGCTTCAGAAACGAAAGAACCGGCGGCGCCTCCTTCAGCCCGACCTGAGTGGCAACAATACGGCGGAAAGGAAATACCGAAATCACTCATCCCTAGAATCGTCCGGTCGGCTCTCCTAGGCACTCCTCTACACGCACTTCATCCCGAGGCACAATCGTTTCTCATGGCAATCAATTTTGACCTCCCTGGCTCCAAGGGACTGGCATGCGCCGTTATCGACATGGGCCTCAGATTCTCCAAGACAGCCACGAGGAGTGAGTACAACATTGTATTCAAGGAACTGGTCGAAAGTCAAGGCCGGGTCTCGATGTACAATAGTGCTCATAACAACTTTGAGCAGCAGCATAGGCTTTTCTGGAACAAGGTCAAGAAGCATACCGGCAAACCTGTGCCTCCCGAGCGATTATTAGAGCATCAGGCGAGAAAACGGAGACGGATAGCTGAATCGTACGCAAGAAATAGGACCATCCATGCAGAGGAAAACGCGAAGAAACTGGCTCTTCAGAAGAAGTTGAAAGAGCAGTTTGCGAAGAAAATGAGCGAAGGGGAGGCCAAGAAGTTACCTCTAGATGAGAGAGTTAAGAAGTGGCTGAAGGAAATTGTCCCGGTTCAGAAGAAATAGCACGATATGGCATGGCATGGCATGGATAGCAAGAGATGGGAACTTCAGACTTCAGTGGAATGGGTTGCATCATGGCATTTATGAATACAAGATCGAGATACCCCCTTGACATGATAGGAAACGACAAAGTTATATGCTTGTATGAATTATGTATTAGCTTAGCATAAGCCACACGATATCATTCAATTCTTGACGCCACGCAGATGTAGCTTAAACGGTCCGTCAAGCTGCATGACAGCACACTATAGGCGTGAGTCTGGTGACAGAGACATGACTAGATGGTACTTTAATCGCGCGAAGTCTTTGAATATCTGCCCACTATAAGAGCGGTCAACTAAAAAGGATTTCTACGCATTTGTAGTTCAACAGAACTACGCCATATATCGTCAGCCCTAGTTCGTGTTCGTATCAAGCGAACCTCGCTTGATCAACATTAATGGAACATTGGAACTCAATGCTTCCTCGGAGGGTGCAACCGGTCGACTTGTCGACCCACCAGCAAATTGAGACATTGAAACTTATCGATTCGCTGTCGATCACTGGGCGAAAAAAATAACATTCTCTGAAACACCACATGTGCAGTTGGTGTGTGGAGTCGAAACAGGCTGAGTCGTGTGTGCATGCAGCATCGTCCCGAGACAGAAATAGCTGCGGAGAGTCCCATTTTGCTGGCTGTGAGAGACTCAAGGCCAGACATTAATGCAGTGGGAAAGATGGATGCTATGGTCCGGAGGGTTCGGGAGTCATCGACATGGTTGATGAATAGTGCTGATCACATCTTTTGACGATATAAACTCCAACGGACACGGATCTTACATAGCACAATAGATCATAGGATGAGACAGATTTCAGTGAGTACGGTATCATAGTTGGAACACTGAAAGCTGAAAAAGAGCCCCAGACCTTGAGTCTAGATTCTACCGAACAACCACCCGAAGGGAGGCAAGAAAACTCAGGACCTCTATCCTATATGACAAAAATACTTGAGTACATTTAGCATGAATTTAGGGGAGCTTAGATTAGATATCTTTGACACCTTAGTTCAGCGCCAGTGGTTTTCTTGCTCCCTGGGGCCACGTTGGCGGATGCGCTTGAGTAGAGTCCGCCTTGGCCTAACAGTTTTGAAGCCACCATCAACTCAGTAAGAACATTCGTTATTCAGCGGTCAAGCTCAGTACAGCTGACAATGTTGTTCTACAGAGCGTGCAGTGAGTAAAAGCGGTCAACTTGATCAATCTGAGAGAAAGAATCTTCAACATTCAAACTCCGTCTCCAACGAGAATGAGTTTTGGCTAGGAGATGCGCAATGCTTCATCGTCATCTAGCCCCTCGACGTACGTATGTAAGTGGCTTTTTTGGGGGCGGAGGGCCATCAAGTACCTGTACATCGAGGTCCCCAAATGCTGCGCCAAGGGCTTACCGAGATGGGCAGGTCAAGCATCGATCGATACAAGGACCCCTATCAAATATCTCCAAGTCATCAGCAGCCACTGAAGCAGCCCAGATTCGCAGGTCTCATGGGTTTCAGGCTCATCATGGCTGAGGTGCTGACGTCGATTTGTTTAGCGCCCGTTGGTCCAAGAGCCCGTTGAGCGGGTGATGGCCCATGGCATTTAGGTCATAAACTTGGAATGCCCCGGTAGTAATTAGTTGATTAATTAATCGTGACCAAGGAAATTATAATTGAACTCTCAGTTATTTCGGCCTCGGGGTATTGACTGTCACTGACATGCCGAACCACGAGGTACGTATGTAGACGTCTTCTTGTTTGTTGATGTCTACGACGCTAAGATCTCCGCCCAATGGACCGGTACCAGCAGATGGAGGAGCTTGTTCTGTAGCTTGTTTAGGTTTGAGTGAAGTGGTTGGCTGGGGACCACTGGAAGTTGGCAGGTTGCAGCGGGGGCAGCGCCTAAATGGGTATCGCATGTACCGATACTTGTTCTTTTGGGTGTCTCAGGAGCCCACACACATTCATCTAGGCTCTTTCATCACAATGAAAGCTGGCTGGGCCTGGAGTGTGCGACGCCGTTTCCAAGGTTTCTAGGTTCCTTACTTTCGTACAGTATCTTCGAAGCCCTGCACTAGACAGACAATTTCTTCTCAACCTTTCTTCTTGTATATTCTCTTCCTAGAATTACCTTATCTTACTTTCTCCGCGGCTCATACTTTCAATTGTTCGTCGTTCTTATGAGCTTATATCGCTGTAGAGTCGGCTTCAACCCCCTATAAACCAGAGAGAGTCCTTCGTCGCTGCCACAACCGATACCGTCACCATCGCACATGTGGTCCTAAATAGAGTCTAGATTTCTGCTTCGACTCTCCTCCTCCCTCTCCGTCTCCGTCTTGAACATCGACTATCGGACCGCAATGGACGTCGATATCTTCGCACGAAGTGGCGGCCTCGGCGGCGACTCGAGCGATCGACCTGGATTCTATAAACCCGTTGGTATTAGTTTGGCTGTTGGCTCTGGTGTCTTTATCGGTATCTCTTTCGTCCTAAAGAAAGTCGGATTATTGCGCGCCAACGAGAAATACAACGAGGTCGCTGGAGAAGGATATGGATACCTCAAAAACTTCTACTGGTGGGCGGGAATGACACTTATGATCATTGGCGAAATCCTCAACTTTGTCGCATATGCCTTCACCGATGCAATTCTCGTTACTCCTCTCGGTGCATTGTCCGTTGTCATTACAGCTATCCTTTCGGCCATCTTCCTCAAAGAGCGCCTCAGCATGGTCGGAAAAGTTGCTTGCTTCCTCTGCATTGTCGGCTCGGTTGTTATTGTTATGAATGCTCCGCATACATCATCCGTCAGCGATATCCAAGAGATGCAGAAATACTTTATTACACCGGGATTTCTCACCTATGCCGGCCTCATTATAGTTGGATCTATCGCCACTGCACTATGGGCTGGACCAAGATATGGCAACAAGAATATGTTGGTCTATATCTCAATCTGCAGTTGGATTGGTGGACTCAGTGTCGTCTCGACTCAAGGACTGGGTGCTGCCATCATTGCTTGGATCGGCGGCAAACCTCAGTACAAGGAATGGTTCCTATGGGTCTTGTTCGTCTTTGTCATTGGGACATTATTGACAGAGATCATTTATCTCAACGTATGAGCCCAGCTCTCTGTTCCATCTCAGTCACTAACAGCTCATCACAGAAAGCGCTCAACATCTATAACGCAGCCCTCGTTACCCCAACATATTACGTCTACTTTACCAGTACGACTATTATCACGTCAGCAATTCTTTTCCAAGGTTTCAAGGGCACTGCCCAGTCTATCGTCACCGTTGTTTTAGGTTTCTTAACAATTTGTTCCGGAGTAGTGTTACTACAGCTTTCAAAATCCGCAAAGGATGTGCCCGACGCGGCAGTCTTCAGCGGCGACCTCGATCAGATCCAGACTATTGCCGAGCAGGAACAGCCAGAGTCAGAACCCAAGGCCGATGCCATCCGCGGAGCCGCTGCCATCGTGCGACAGATCTCACAGCGACGACTTAGAATGGAAGCCGAAGAGCTCAAGCGACTCCACGAGGAAAAGATGATGATGGACACAATGGACCCTATCCGAGAAGATGGACAGCAGCCAGAGTGGGAATGGGATGGCTTGAGGAGAAGACGAACAATGACTTTCAGGACCGGAACGATTAGCAGCTCTAGAGCAGGATCAGTAACATCGCCTCCACCCCCGATGCCTCCCGCCTCACCCCGTTTTGCTGTAAGACCAAGCAGTCCAAGGCATCCACCTTTAGGCATGTCGCAGTTCCCGCCGGTCGAAGACGGAGACGATAGCGACGATGACAACAACCGTCAGGAAACAAACACACTCTTCTCTAGCATTGCAGGTACCATTCGAGGTAGAGCCCGAGGCTTCACCAACTTCTCAGGCCGACACGCCAACGATGATCATGATGACGATAAACCCCGGCCCCGCAGCCCGATGCACCCGGTGCCCCTGACTGAGATTGCCGTCCCCCGGGATAAGGCCGACGAAGAACACGCCGCTTACTATGGTCAAACTCGGGAGCACGAGTACAATGGACAGGATACTGAGTACCGAGGGGCGTCATTCCGAAGTGGTGACAGCCTTGCGCCTCCGACGCCCCCGCCTCATGGACAACCTCAGGATACGACACGACGTCAGTTTTCATTCCATAACGTTTTCCGGCGGCCTCACTCATCGTCTAGATCAACATCACACGTCGCGGACCCAACGGAGGAAGAGCGGGCCGGACTCGTCAAGGACGATAGCCAGCCGGGCCCATCTTTTCTCTAGGGGCAAATCCGATGGGTAATGTCAGCATTCGGGGTGGTACTATGAGCAAGGAAGGGGTGAAAACATGCATTTGCACGGCGCTATTGGAGTTCATTTCTTTTGGGCTACTGGGTTCGCTTGGTTGGGTTATTCGGTTGCATAGCGATTGTATAATGTCGTCACGCCTGGGTTAAGTAGGGTATAGAACATGGCTTGGACGGAGCGCGAGCTTGATGACTACCTTTATATACAAAACTGCTGTGGGACATGATGGCCGGGTCAGTGGAGGATAGGAACACGACATGATGAATAAAGATCAGTTGTATACGTTTAAAAAGATGCTATCTATGAAACGACTAGCTGCAGCACTGATAACACGAATGATCGTCAAGATTAAGAGGAGAATTGCCGTTATTACTTTCATGATTTCGTTCAAAACGTTACGCTATACCAGTCCAAAGCATCTCTGGGATAAGCTTCTGAACACCTGAAACTCCAAGCATTTAATAAAATTTTAATCAAAAGACCTCCGATCCGCTTATTGCCAACTTTCATCGTCATTTGCTTGTTCTTCTATTACCAATCAGCAGCCCAACCGTTCTGCTCGAGGAACTCCTCGCAGGCCTGCTTCAATGCCAGGTTTGGCCGTAGCTCAGAAGGTACAAGTGGCTCGCGCGTGAGAGGGTCACTATGATGCCTATTCAGGTGCTCCATGATAGACGCGCGCTCGTATGACTTTCCAGTCTTGGTCTGTATTTTGTTAGCAAATGTGGCTTTCAACCGTGGTGAGGAACTTACCATGACAGGATCAACCATAAATCCAAAGCTGATATCGTCAATGGCCCAGTCTGGAACCTCTCTCTTCTTCTCACCATCAGCCCTTGCTCTTTCAAAGATCTCCTTCATCCGCTCAATCTTGGCATCGCTCTCCTCCTCAATTTCCTGCCTCACCATTCCATCATCCGTCTCCGCCAGCATAGCCTCTTTGTCCTTGGTCAATAATTCAAGCATCTCCCTTTCAAGATCCTGCGATTCGCGAACACGCTTCTTCTCGAGGTCATCCCAGCGCTCTTTCTTGCAGCGAAGAACGAGAGCTGTCACAGCAGCGAGTGAGCGATCTCCCGTGGCGGCGCATAACTTGTGCGCATGCAGAGCGTTCTCAAGCGCAGCGTCATAGTCGCGAAGAGCGATCTGTGCTTGCGCAAGGTAGTACCGGGCCTTCATGTTGTCAGGCGTTAGCTGCAAACAAGCTTCGCAGTCGGTGATCACCGAGTCCCAATAATTAAGCTTAAGACGGGCCATGGCGCGATTAGTGTAAAGAGCTGGATTTTTGGGGTCGGCGATGATGCTATTGCGATCTTTGTCAGAATAAGCCCTCTCTCTAAGCTGTGCTGTGCTGTGCTGATTATATGTGCTCACGCTTTGGAGTAGAGGCTATCGGCGCCGACGTAGTCCCCCGCCTGGAAACATTTGTTCCCTTCATTCTTGAGCTGTAGCGACTTAGACATGTTGAGTCAAGTGCAGTGCGTGAGACTGGGGGTGAGTGGTAGTGAGATGTGGTAAGACTGAACAGTAATCTATGCCGTAATAGAAGATTCGTTGCTGTATTTCGGATGCTCGGACAAGAGAACCCGGTGTCTATAAAGGCGCTCGCTGGCTGATATTACGATGGCAAAGAGAAAAAGAAGAATAAACTGCACAGCAGAGCAAAGAAAACAGGAGGAACAGAATCAAGAGATATCGCAGTGTGAAGTGTGAAGTGTGCAGAAAGCAACGGGAACGAGCTGTGTTGTGCTGTGCTGTTCGCTCTATGAAGACAGAAGCAGGGAATTACTGGAAACAGCGAGCGAGCCACAATGACACACGTAACTTAGGTAGGTACTCAAGATTAGAAGAGAAAAGAGCAAGGGACCCTCGATTTTGGGAGGGTTTGATAGAGCTTTTGATTGGATTTCTAAGCGCGTGTTCCCTGGAAAGTTCGAGAAACAGGCGAGACGGTTTTAACTAATTGAGGCCTAGAAATTGCGGGGTGACTATTATCAATAGTCTCTTCATCATGAGACAAGTCATGATGGAAACATATTCATTCATACAGAAAAAAAAAAAAGAATCAAAAATGCATTTATTGCTCAAAATCTTCATGCACAAATCTATCGTGACTTGGAAACAAGTCACCTGATTCCGCCTCTTGCAGAATCTGTCTGTGTCTAAATGCCTACTAATCCAATATCTAATGCAACATCATGTCATGTCCTGTCCTGTCCTGTCGTATCCTAAAACTCCCCAAACTCCGTATAACATGTCAGCAAAAACAAAGTGGCCCAGCCAACTAATACTCTCTCTCCTCTCCTCTTCTCTTCTCTTCTTTCTTACATCTCCACCAAACGCACAACCAAATTCTCCTTTGGTCGCAGTGTAAAAGCCGGTCCAGCGACTTCAACCTGCTTTTCTTCGTTTCCAAGAGGTTTCTCGATATTGAACTTGCGCATCATCTCTACAAGCATGATCTTCATCTCCATTAAAGAAAGCTGCTTGCCGATGCACATCCGCGGGCCGTTGTGAAACGTCTCAAAGGCGTACGCGCTTGTCGCGTCACCTTTGAGATCGCTCCAGCGGTCAGGGTTGAACTCCTGCGCGTCTGGGCCCCAGACCAGAGGGTGCGTGTTCATCACCGCGGGCGAGAGCTGGATCACGGTTCCCTTGGGGATCATTATACCGTCGATTTCGACGTCGTCGGTTGCTTGGCGAGGTGCCATGGCCACTATAAACATGTTAACTAGTCAATTTTCTAATGTCAGGGGGTTGGGAGATGTGTTACTTACCTGCGCAGTAGAGTCGCAGAACTTCGCGCACAAAGTTGTGCAGATACGGGAGTTTGTCGATATCGCTGAAATCCGACACGCCGCAAGTGTTGTCCATGCTTGCGATCTCATCTCGCAGACGCTGCTGGCAGTCCGGTCGGCGTGAGAGCTCGTGAACGGCCCAGGTGATGGAACAAGCTGTCGTGTCATGTCCAAGGATCAAAAGATTCAGAACCTATTGCAACAGTTAGCACAATCCACAACATTCAGAATTCAGGGGTGACTTACATATTCAACGACACTCTTGTCGTTCCAATCAGGGTCGGTGTGTTCCAACAAACACTGGAGGGCGTCTCGGTTCTTTTCGCTGACAAGGCCTTGTTCGCACTGATTGCGTCGGATCGTCATCAAACCTACAATGAACTCCCGGACTCGGGTACAGCTCTGAGAAAACTCAATGCATTCCTTCATGGGTACATACTGTCGAATCGGTATTAGTGAGTTCAAGTAGTTGATAACATGGCCAAACGTCGAGGGTTGCATCATCGTGGTGAAGGTGTCAAACAACGGAGACTCGTCGGATTCGAGGTGGTTAAGATCAAGGCCAAACGTTTCGAGTCCAATCACGTCGAGGACTGCTTTCCAGACATTGCTCTCAACTATAAGATTGTTAGCTCAGTCGCACAAAAAAAGGGGGAGAGGGTTACTTACTCTCAACGTTACCGTGTTCGTTGCGTTGCTGGGCCAGTACATCGGTCAGTTGTTCAGCCTTTTGCTGGACAACAGGGGAGAAGGCTCTAAGTCGTGCAGCCGAGAATGGTTCTAAGAAAAAGTTAGCATTGGTCTCAATTTGTGTCAGGGTTGGTTGTACTTACGACTGATGGCTGCTCGACGGACCTTGTGAAGCTTGCCTTCAACAAAGGGAAGTCCATCACCGATGAATTGATGCGCGAACTGCTTCGCAAAGGCAGGCTTCACAAAGTATGAGCTCTTCGTCTGAAGGACCTGCTTATATGCCTCGATACTGTTTACAAACAGTGTCTCACCGTTGGCAAAGTTCAGGTATCGAATGATGGGCGCATCGGGAAACTCGCGAGACCACTTGCAAAAGAGTTCAGGAAACCAAGGCACCTGAAGGAATTTTGCAGTCTGTCCAAGAAAGAAGGCATTGTCCTATTAACAACGTTAGCAACATGGTACAAAAACGAGGGGCAGTTTTACTTACTTTTGGTCCGGGAAGATGTCGAAGAGGGGATACATAGAAGGGATATACAAAGACGTTAAAGGCGATGATTCCCATGACGAGCATACCCAAGAATACCAATCCCATTGAAAGAGAAGGCATCGACGGAAGCACTGACATCATCTTGATCGAAAAATAGAACGAGTCGTACATGTCGTACTCTCGAGCGAAGCTGTTGGGCTAGCGGAAATAACCAAAATATGAGGGATAAGAAGACGAGATAGGTATCTACCAAAAAGCAGGAGGAATGGGATTGTGAGGAAAAGGAAGAATTACAAAGCCATGACGCAGGCCAGGATATCGATATGTGCTAATTATCGCACTGGCAGCTGTCATTCATTCAGTGTCCACGCACCTGGCGGGTGGCAACCAGTGGCAGACGGGGACGGCTGGCGAACATGGATGGAACATGTTGCATTGACTTGACGTCTACGGGTACGGGCGAGATCAAGGCCCCGAACATCGAACATCGAACATCGGGCGTTTCTATATAGAGTTGTGGCACAGCTTTTGCCAGTCCCAAGGCAAGGCATGGTATGGTCTTGGGGGGAGATGGGGGCCGAAGCTTTGTTGTCGATACATATATAGCGAATACTACGTTGAAAACAGGCTGATCACTCTACCAATTCGGAGAATATGCAATGATACGTTATCTATATTCCGCTGTCACTCGAGTCTGATGCTGTGGTAATTTCCGAGCAGATTTGAAAGGGGGTTATCTTGGTTTCTCGGAACGAATGGATGCTGGATGAATACCCTTTTGGGACGATGCAGTTTGCCGATGCATTGGGACCTTGCTGTCAAGTGCTTTACATACTCCGTACATGGATTAACAAACGTCAACAACCTAATCTATCAGACTCTACAGATAGCCGAGATCATCTGTGCTGTAGCGAGAGGTGGCGCTCAAGCGATGATACCTTGGGCCTGAAGATCTCCAACATGGCTTGCTTCGACCTACAACATTGGTCGGGCTATAAAATATCTTGGTCAGCCTTGCAGTTCGTCTTACAGATCTTTCCGCGGCATGTCACACAAGGTAAGCCACTTACAATTTTCCCGTTGGTTGTGTAACATGATAGCCTTACCGACTTTTCGTGTTTGTATCGACTCGTTGGTGTTGTTCGTTTCATGGGTTCTGTTTTATCTGAACGTTTGAATAATATCCGGAAAGTCACTCATTGTTCGTGCAGATGACATGGATCTCGAGGTGATCAATTATACGAGTGCGGATATAATCGCTATATCTTAATAATCGTTTCATCATAGTCATCAGAGGGTTGTTTGTTTGACATGTGAAGCCTCAAGTCTTGGGATAGCCAATCAATGTGTACATAAGCTGCTAAGTCTTCAAGTTGATACTATAAATGAGAAACTCTGTGTATTGCGACAGAAGAACGGCAAACACAGCCAGGTTAATGCTGACTACGCATAAATTCTCGTGATAGTTTACCTCGACTTCATGTCATCCCGGGCTATGAGATCTTGTGTTCCCTCTGATGGGGTCCTTAAGCCACCGCCTTTTATACAGATGGATAGAAACTTGGAAGTCGAGCTGATATCCGTCTGTACTACACTATCTTGCATAATTATCAAGATGAAGATTACCATCACCATGCAGATAGACATAATAAAATTGATTGATGTATGTGGATGTTTTTATATACCTGTGTTTGGCCACGTCTGGACTCGTAGCCATAAATCGTCTGACCATGATAGGCATATGAAAGTATCGTGTATCTTATCCCAACCCATCCCAATTATAAACATATGATTCTCATATATAGCAGTAGTCGTCATCATCACATTTCTCAGGGGTATCCTCAAGCCATTCAAAACCCCAACCCAACGCCGTAGCCCAAGACAATCCACCCAAAGAAATTATCAACTGATTCCCAACCATTCGACCATCTTGTCCACAGCTTGTCTGCCCTCTTGAATTGGTAGAATAGGCCACACGTGTATCATGCCCTCTCCATACACCAGTTCGACCTTTGTACCCTGCTCCTTAGCCATCTCGACCATCTTCTTGGTATCAGGCGTCAAGAGATCCAAGCCAGCTGCAAACACCAACATCGGCGGTAGTCTCAGATCTCCGTATATGGGACTAACATTGGGATGCTGAGTATCCATCTCCGGACAGATGAGTCTTGTGATCTCTGCAATACCAGGGACGTCAAGCCATGGATCCTTGAGCGCTGCGTTGTGGAGTTCAGGATTGACGAGACTGGAGTCAGTGCAAGGCGTGATGGGCACAATTCTCTGCGCAGTCTGTCTACCAGCCAATTTCGCATTTTGCGTGAGGACAAGAGCCATGGTTCCTCCAGCTGAATCTCCCATGACCCAAAACGGCGTCCGATCTGGTGCCGATGCGAGTTCGTCGTGGAGCGGCTGCACGAACTCATACATCTTCATAAGCGACGTCTCAGGGCCAAGCGGGTATATTGGTACGGTAACAGTAGCATTCAGACGCCTCGCAAGCTGAGCCACCAGCTCCCAGTGCTGGGGCGTGATATCAAAGACGAAGCCACCGCCATGGAGATACAAGATTCGACCACGAGTTGGCGTCTCTGTCTTTGGAGAGACTATGTAAACGACATAATTCGCAATGTGGCCTTTTCTCTTGTACTCCTCAACGGCGAACTCTTTGTAGAGGTGCTTGGGAGGTACACGCTCGGGACGAAGACGTTCCTTGGCGATGCGGTTGTTGATCCCCTCTGCTGAACTCCATGTGCTCTTGAACCACCACCAGACGATCCAGCTGAGAATGCGGGCTTTGAAGCTGGGCATTGCTGAGTGAGATGGAGTTTATGAGGGTATCACGGGGAGTGGGAATATTCAAAGACTGCATACAGTAGACAATGGATGTTCAAGGTCTACGGCCACAGGTA
Organism: Fusarium dlaminii; assembly: GCA_013186775.1. Taxonomy (NCBI): domain Eukaryota; kingdom Fungi; phylum Ascomycota; class Sordariomycetes; order Hypocreales; family Nectriaceae; genus Fusarium; species Fusarium dlaminii. Next base: position 94,767 of record JAAOAL010000050.1, on the reverse strand, counting down.
CAACCAGTTGTCATTATGCGCTGGCGGGTTTTTCTGTGGAGGGGAATATGGGTACGAATAGTCATGGGTGGTTGGTGAGGGGTCTACACCGCTATAGTAAGGTATGGCGCAAGTTGTTGAGAGGACAGGCATCTCAACGAATAGTGAAGTGCTGTTACACAGCATGGCCAAGTATTTTCGTGGTCAGTTGGGTTAATTGCAGTATGAGTTGGCTTGTAAGACGATGGAAGTAAGTTTCAGTCCATCTCTACAATCTAGGGTAAGTAGTCAGACATGATGACCCCAAGCCGAGGCAGACCAACGATCATGAATTGTTAGGTAATCGTACATATTCTTTGCAAGCTTGAACTTGTCTCTACAAATTAATATTACTTGTCAATCGCTGCAATAATCCGACTGTTATTGCAGATAATCCGATCGACCAAACGGATGAAGCCCTTTTACTCACCGGTCCCTACCCCAGAGTCACTAGATCACCATGTGTTTGCTGCAGTTGCATTGTCAGAAATTATCAGATCATGCTCGCATATACGCGTTCACATTCATCAGCTGTCACAAGGAGCCCTTTGACCCGGGAGTCCGGCTGCTTCAACACGGGAACAAGACGGACATGAACTATGTATAAGGAAACGAGAACGAGAACGATTCCTTGTTCATATCAACAAAGAGCATTGCATCAATGCCAATACTCATCGCGATGATTGATAAAATGGTGGTTGAAAACAGGGCTACGACTGTCTTGACTAGTGTCGCCTAGCTTTGAAAGTGGAAGTGATCTTCGAGAGCTGGACAAGACGAGTTGTGATGCTGCATGGTCAAACATGCATGGAAAAGTCTAGGCAGGCGTTGGACGCTGAAGGATCTCGCTTACAATGACCCTTTTTTTCTTTCTCTCTCTTTGCTTTTTGTGAATTGGGGTCCAAATTGAGGTGACATTTAACGGTTGGATGTGTATAGTAAGACGGGCGAAGGGATATCTCCAGTCAACTGAAAAACAATTCACTTCACTGACTTTGGCATTTGCCTGAATAGTGTATTCTTAATATCATGATATTCAGCGAACAGTATAGTCAGTATACGGTTTGTACAGTAACTAGTTGATCCCTAAACCTCTTGTTCATAAAATAACCGCCAGTATTATACCTCTACTAAGCCATTAACCCTCTCTTCAACTTATATACCCAGTGAGATCAAATCCTCACCCTAAACTCTCAAACCACCTCCGCATTTCAACTTCAACTAGTGCAAGCCCAACCGAGCCATCCTTTACAGTCCCCCTTAACACCCTCTAAATACAGTAGGGCCTAGTCTTCTCTGATTGGTGTACCGCACGTGCACACACTTTAAAATGCAAAGGCCTGACCTATGACATCCCTGCCATTAGCATTTGCTGGTTCCGGGTTTTCCCCTCCCTCGTTTCTCTTCCTCCACAAAAAATCGACGTCAGTGACTACGATTAAACCGTTGCTGTTCCCCAGACTGTCACTGTCACTGTTTCTTCTTCATATCTCTCGACTCCACTTCATCTCATTTCCACCAAGAAACAATTGAGTCACTTTACTACGACGGTTGATCACAAAACACAAACAACTCAAATAATTAGGCACTGCTTCTCTTTCAACTGCGCATATTCCGACATCATCGCGAACAAGAACAACTCGGCTTTGCTCGGACCGTCGCTCGGCTACTCCGTCGACCTCTACCGCCAACCTCTCTCCATCACATCACAACACATCAGACCGATAACCTCACGATGCCTTCACAACGACCGTATTTCCTCTCTTCTTTCCTTGCCGCCTTCCGTCCTCAAGGCCCCTCTATCTCTACTACCGCTCCCCATCAACATCAGCCAAACAAGCACACCCGAGATACAACGACCACCACAACTGCCACAGCAACTGCAGCAAATACAACCACCACTGCTGCTTCTACGTCACATCATCATCATCATCAGTCTCAACAACAACCAACTACTTCCAGTGTCGCCATCCGTCCGCCCCGAAACACCACTTCATCATCACCGTCAACATCAACATCCCCCGCCAACGGCACCGCAATTCCTATTCCTGGATCATCTGGTCGACGTGGAAGCGATAGCAGCAGTGAAGGCTTCCGTGATGTGATAGGTGCCGACAAGTGGTATATCGGTGGACGCACACCAGGCGGTGAAGAGAAGTTCTTCAAGCTTGGCGTTATCCGCCGAGTGAGAAGCAATGATGGCTTAAGTTTGGATCGTCTAAGCTTATAATCCGACGCATGATTATTTTTATGAGACTTCTGACGACTACTGGACGGGGCAGGAAAGACGTGTATGCATCACTCATTACATGATAAGCCACTCTGGTACAAACGCACGAACTTCACTTTTGCATGAATTTGGGATGCTCGATATGAAACTGGGTATGGTTAGGGCTACAAATAGGTCCGAGGTTGGACCATGGGTATGGCGTTCAGTGTTTGGGTATATTTCACATCTGGCATGAAATGAGTTCCCAGCGATAAGAGGGCCACATGCTTATCAAGACAAAAATACAAAAAGAGTATCTTTTGCAACCACACCACTCATATTCCCACCATCTTGTGTTTACCACATAAATCTTTGAAGTCGACCGTCGTCCAGCACAGTCCCATCTTCCGCCTTCCATATGTAAGGCTTGGTGAGGAAGATGTAGCCTGTTGCAACATTGATGGCGATGAACCAAAACGTCTCAATGATGAGACGTAGATCATAGTGCTGAAAGAACTGAAACAAAGGCCTGTTCTTGGGGTGATTTGAGAGCCTAGAAGCAACATCGCCGTAATAACCATGATCATGAAGCCTCCACGCAGGTACAAGCAGTCTCCACATCACCCAGGGTATGATAAAGTATCGTGGCTCTACCAGAGGGGCCGTCATGAGTGATAAGGTTGTGGCAAGCAAGAATATGAGTCCAGTCGATGTGGAAGCTGGTATAACGGAAGCAAGAAGAGGGTCATCATCCAAAGCCTTGCTCAGTTCTTGGTCTTTGGAAGTATCCTGAGAATTCTCCGTTATCTCAGCTGGAAAGGCAGCATGGGTTTGTCTTGGCGAAAACCCAACGTTAGTCACCATAGGATGACTCAGGAAGGGAGGATTTTCTGTTCCACTCCCATAAACAGAACAGGCACGAGTGTGAATAGTGAAGAATCGTGAGCAGCCAGCGATGGTACCCCACGTCATCCACCGAGATAAGGTATAGGGGACAACCAAAGCATATCGAATCCAAGAAGCCCGTCGGATGGTGTATCGAAAGATGTAGAACATGTAATGGCGGTTGTCAGCCAGAGTGAAGGGGTGTATAATGGTGTTGTAGCGGACGACGGCGAGTGAGAGCACCATGGTCGCAAGGACGTAGAGGGGCCAGAGTATAAGCTTCACCTCGAAGATGAAGCTGGCGATTTCTAGTGGCTTCGAAAGTCGTGGGTATTTTCTGTCCGATCTGCCAGTCGTCGAGTCTTTCTTAGAGCTTCCTGACCTTCGTGACTTGCTGAAGGAAAATGAGGCCGGCTCTGCATTGGTCTCTGCCTCGGTGGCTGATTTGCTAGTGGGTGTAGGCGATCCAGCCCGCGACAGTATTCGCAGTGCTATGTTAATGATGGGTAGGGCATACGGTACCAGAAGTGGCAGAGAGAAGAAAGCAAAGAAAGGCCATATGTAGAGCATCTGTGGGAGGTGGATAGTAGCAACATGGTTGGATTTGTCACCTTGTGTCGTTAGCCACCGACTTGACACGATGCAAAGAGAGTCCTTACCGAGGACAACACCACCGTTCCATGCTACGAAGCCACCAAATGAAACAAGGACAGCAACGTAAGGCCATATTTGCCTAATGACGCGAATTGGGTTGCAAATCGCTGCGATTCCTAGACTCAATACGCAGAAGAGCATGTCTGATCTTCAATTAGTGACAAGTTTACCTTTAGGAAACAGCTGGTTTACCATCTGGCCACATCATGTGCAGTGGAGGGTCATGAATATCTCCGAGAGAATACCTCCAGGCAAAATACTTGATCTGCTCAAAAAGTGTTAAGATAACTGGCTGATCAACTTGCTCTGGCCGCAAGGTCTTGACAGCATGGGTAGCTTCTAGGCCTCCCATATACACAACTACCCAGAAGACATTGGTCTGACGAAAGAAAAGTGTGACAATTCCAAGGAGGATTGTTGTTAGATCGTTCAGGGCAGAACTACGATCTCGGCCAATGCGCTTCAAGTGGTTCAAGTACGCGACCAGGACGGCTGCAGTAGATGCAACATCGGTGTAGTAAAGTCCAGAGAAGAAGAAGAGGAGCGGAAATAGGGCGACGTTAAGTGCGGTGTGGACTGCATATTGTGAAGTATTGCGTAGCCGGGTCGAGGTATGAGCTTCATAGAGACGTGCCTCGATCTCTCGACGGCACTTCAGGACCAAGAAGGCGAGTATTACCAGAATAATGACGTTGGTAGCTCGTAGACTCTTGACGTCGCAGAAGTATCCACTCACTGAACCACTGGGACGGACAACTCCGGGTGTTATAAGAGAAAGAAGGTAACTGTACTGGGCTCAGCATTTGCTTAGGGGTATAGAAGCGCGTGAAACTTACAGCCCTGGTGGTGTCGTAATCTTGTCATCCCACTCTTGGAACCTCCCCTGGCAGTATTTCTGCGCCTGCGGTATATGGAACACTTCATCCTAACTTGAGTTAGCATCTGTGCAATGAGCACGATATAAGCTGAGGCGTACCAGGTAAGGCTCAGGGACCAGTGCTGAGACGGCATACAACCAAGAGACAGAAGCGACAGAAAGAAAATAAAAGAAGAAACCCTCTAAGCGCGAGTTAGGACCTGAAGAGTTCTTAAATCGCCAGACAAAAAGAGGTAGCGCAATGATGAAAGCAGCTACTGTCTTGTATCCTTGAGATAATTCCATCTTGACAAGTGTTCACCCACAGTTAGCTGAACGCGAAAGAGACCCTGTTGGAAGACTTAGAACCCTCCCATGGCATGAAGAAGCCGAGGATTTCTGGCCAGAGAGACAATAATTAGAAAAGGTGAAGGATAAAAGAATGGCGAAAGTCAGCTTGAAATTGTATAAGACGGGCAAGTTGTACATGTAGGAGAGAGAACAGTGTTTCACAGTGAGTTAGTGGCACTGTTCTTTAATGAGTGGAACATCATATCAGCAACCCCAAATGGTCCAAAGCAACATGTGACAGCCCAGGGATACTTATTGTAGACTATAACAGTGATATGAGTCTTTCTATTCAAATCTTCCATGCCGTTACAGGTTTATTATTTTCCAGAGGACTTCCACAAGCTACCAGGCGTCTCTGGCTACAAGTAAACCACTTAAACATCAACCAATCACAGGCCGTACATTTCACAGCAAAATTCAAGGCTCAGGACATGTCTATTGGAATATCTTATACAATGAGAGCCGGCACGGGCGCTGAACAACGTCTATCTTCCTCAAGTCCACCGGATAATTTAGAAAGGCTATACAGACTATTAGTAAATGACCCCAATGCTTCGTATCATAGTCAAGACTCACGTTGTCGGCGGGGTGGATCTCCTTTCGGAAGTAGTTGCCAAGGAAAGGAATCTTCTGTATAGGAATTAATATCGTGGCCAAACAGTGTCGAGAGATGTTCGTTCGTACCTGGAGAACGTCGCGCTGCACACGGGGGATACCGTTGGCGAAGAGGAGGACAGCAACAGCGGCGGGAGCACCGTACATAGCCAGACGGGAGCCGCTATAACCCAGTCAGTTCCCATCCACAGCATAACGATCAATCGTCCAGCAAAGTTTCTGATCAAATCCCAATCTCTCATCCGTCATGACCATCTCAGCCGCGGTTGATTATTCCAAGACTCGGAGAAACGGAAGGGAGATCGAAATTCGGTTCGCTTGCATAGTCGGCTCTCGATCGTATTCTCGGTTTAAAATCGTGCACTTACATTCGGAAGGCAGCCTGAGGGGTGATGCCAGCAACGTTGGGCTGAGGATGGTACCTATTCCAGAGTATTAGCCAACGTCACTATTCCATATGAACCTCGCGTAGAATGTCGAGAGTCGTAGTTCGCTTATGCTTTGACAGTGCGCTTCGAATTCGAAGTTCGGTGATCGTAGACTGGTATATCGTACTTAGGACCATAGTTGCTCTTGAATTCCGACATGCGGATGGGAGTCTGGTGAGAATCAGGTCAGTCGATTGCACTCTTCGCTAAAGACGCCTCGAGCCATTCGTGAATATCTGTAGCTAGTTCTCGGCGGTCGTATCGAAGGGTTCGGACGTACGTAGGAGACCATCTTGAATTTTAGGGCGGTGGAAGCCTGTTTTGTCGTTCAATTGCTCGTCGATGTCGTCGTCATAAAAGAAGGGCCTTGAACTTGGTTGCGCGAGTTTGCCAAACGGGAAAGATCGGGTTTGTTTGGCCTCAGGCCTAAAAGAAGCTCTGGAGCAGCCGACCAATGACAACCTCAACTAAAGGCCCACTTTGACTTTCAAGCTTCGGTCTGGTATAGCAGCCTTGCCTTTGACCTTTCTTTTATTTACTTTCATATCACTTCATACTAGAAAAGTTGCCGTGACCAAACGCGATATGGACAAATATATCGATGGTCGCTTTGAGCGACTAGAGAAAGCTCTCGCAAATCTAATTGATTCAGTCACAAAATACCATCCTTCTATACAACAAGGAGAGGAGCTCAATGCAGCGGACCAAGAACTAAGCAGAGGCTTGGAAGAAGGTAATTCATACGACTTAGCCAGCCATGAATGTTTTAGCTAACTTGCTTCTCAGTCCAAACTCACCAGAATAACTATTTACGTATTCAACAACTGCGCAGGTCTTCAAACGCCCTGGATACGCAGATCCGCGATACTCTTTCAAATCTAGCGACTACTCGCAAGGATATCGTGACGACGCAAACCACCACATTTCCTTCTGGCCCAAGCTACCCCATCGCCTACGAAGAACTGCTCAATTATGCCCGACGTATCAGTAAAACGACCATGCCACCAGCAGGCACCATTAAAGCCGTACCACCGACGCCAGATGTCCCAGAAGTTCAAACTCCAGGCGGTCAAACACCAGCAGCCCAGACTCCAGGACCCGAGTCGCAAGCAGCTTCAGTCATGACACCATCTGCGCCTCCATCGTCACAAGTTCAAAGCCCTGCAGTTATGAATGGCACGCCAGCCGTCTCCCAGGAACCTGCGACTCAACAATCCTCTATGTCCGCTAACACCGTCCTGCCCAGCGAGTGGACACAGTTCTTGAACCCCTTGACCGACCAGATCTTCCTCCCTTGGCCAAACGACCTCCAGCTTGGCGCTGGCTCCCTCGCTGCTAACCAGCTCCTCCAGGAGCAGGGCATTGACCCCAAGGGCTATGATCCTGCCGAGGAAGAAGAGCGCAAGCGTCGCGAGGAAGAGGAGAGAAAGCAGAAGGAAGAAGAGGACCGTATTGCCCAGGAAGAGCGCGAGAAGAAGCAACGCGAGGAACGCGAGCGCCAGCGCATCGAGAGAGAACGCCAAAGAGAAAAGGACCAAGAGGCCTGGAGACGCGCAAGTTTGGTTGGTGGTCCGGCTGCCCCTGGCGAACAAAGGAGCCCAACTGGACCTCCACAGCAAAAGGCCCAGTTTCAGTTTACTAATCTGGATGATTTGGATGACGATGACGACGACGATTGAGCAGGAGGAAATAAGCCAACGAATTTTTGATGTCTATAATAAGCTTAAAAACAATGCAGAACAATACCTCCTCGTCAATAGCCAACACGGCCCAGCTCTGTTGGCACTAACCTGATTTTTGATATCCGTCTAAATGAAAATGAATCTACTCCGTACTCGCAGCATACTGATGCAACCCCACGGATCCTTATCACTATAATCTCGCCGATCTGGCCCTTGTTTGCAGCTAAAGCACGCTTATGGTAAACGCGAATTCCAGACGCTGGTCGTACATGTATTTTTACAAACACCAAAATTCCGTCTCTTGTTCATTAGTCACTTGTCGTTGATGATCCATTCGTCATAATTGGTGCAAGGCCGTCTCTTAATCAATCTTGATGGACGAGTAGATCTTGCGAACGAACCACCAACTGGCAAAGTAGCCGATGGCGCCTGAAAGGGTCAGAATGGCCAATACAAAAGGGGCCAGAAGAACTTACCGGTAAGAATGAAAAAGAGGAATGAAATGATGGCACTATAGCCCATATAGAGCACGATACCAGCCAGTCCACTCGCCCTGACCTTTGTAACAAGGTACAAAAGACAATTCAAGAAGATATAGCCACCACTCATACCAGCAGCGAGGAAAGATCTCCACTGCCAGTTGTAGTTCTCAGCACATAGCAGGAAGTACACCATAAGGATAGTGACAGCAGCGCAGACAACGATCATGAGACCATAGCAGAGGAACAGGAACCCAAACATGTAGTAGATCCTGCTGAACCAGATCGAGTTCATGATGAAGAAGAGCTCGACAAAGATGGCACCGAAGGGAAGCAGACCGACAATAAGCACGCTAGGGACAGGCTTGAGGTAAGTGCTCACAGGAGGAATCTGTCGTGGAATCTGGTTGGTGCGGACAGGGGGCTGGAACTGAGGAGAGCGGAATCCAACCCAAGAACCACCGAACGAGAGAGGAATCGAAATAATGAACCAGATAGCAACAATCACGAGCATGGTGGTGAAAGGAACCGCCCCCGATGACTGCTTGGCCCAAAGGAAAAGGTTCAGGAGGAAGAAGCTGGAGAAGACAATGCCGGGAACCAAGGTAGGAGTCAAAGCAATGTTCAACTTCCAGCTTTCACCCTGCCATGCCTTGTAAGTCCGAGCAGAGACATAACCACCAACGAAGCCGAGGACAGTATACATGAGGATCATGATAGTTCCAAGGGATCCACGGTTTGAAGGAGACAGGAATCCAAGGAGAGCAAAGAGAATAGTGCATCCCGTCATGCAGAACAGCTGAACACCATTGCCAGCCAGGACCGAGAGCAGAAGGGGACGCGAGGGGGTTCGGAAGACATCGCCATGGACCAGCTTCCAGCCAGAGTCTTCCTGAACACCATCCTCAACAACCGAGGTACCGCCAAAATCGTCGAGGTCGATCTGGTCGAGTCTGTTATAACGAGCAATATCCTTCTTGAGAGCGCGGACCAGGATGGACATGACCGTGAGAACAAGAATGACGACAATGATAGCAGTATCGATAAGCCAGAACCAGTGAATCTTAGGATCAAACACGTGTAGGTACTTGTCCCAGCGAGTGGCCCAGGCAGTGTCCGACTTGCGCCAGATCACGCTGTAGCTGAAGGTAACATGCTGTTCGCCTCCGGACAAAACGATGGGCGGGTGGTTCGCGCAATCAGCCTTGCCGCCATACTCCTTTGAACTTGGCTGCACAACCACACCAACGACACGGCGCTGGTTGGGGTCCTTGTTCACTTCGTGATACTCAACGGCGATTTCGTAGTGGTTATTGAACAGAATGTTGTCGTCCTTATCATCCTGGCCGAGCAAGAATCGGGGGTTATAAAAGGTAGTGCCAGTCAACTGATCGAGAACTTCCTGTCCAGCTGGCAATCCATCCACAAGCCATTCTAGACTGTATCCCTGTTCGATGCGGCTTTTGACAAATTGAACCGATTTTTCAGAATATTTGACTTCGCAAAGGGGTTTGCAGGTCTCGTTCTTGCCCATGATAAGCTCAAAGGGAGAAGTCATGATGCGGTCTCCGAAGAGAATACTACCCAGACTTTCCGACACATATTGAGGGCCGCCTTCAGGTTGGCAGAATTGGAACGCAGGGTGGTAGTAGTCGTATGAGACAACAGCGTGTAATCGCGGGTCTTGGGAGCGGTCGACAGGCTTGATGCTATTCACGTAAAGCGGAACCTTATCTCCCTCTTTGTAGGTAGTAGGGGCGACACCGGGGAGGTAGAAGGCAGAGGCCAGCTGTGGTATAGCTAACAATGAGCTGACGAGCGCCGTACGAGGCGCAAAGTCTCGGAAATGCATGTTGGAAAGTTAGATCATGCGCAGACCGATAGAGGTTAACAAAGGAGGGTTGCGAAAGCCGAGATGTGAAGCTGCCGATCAAAGCTCCAGCTGACGACGACTTGCGCGACCCGCAATTTCGAGTCGATGAGGAAGGAAAATTAAAATTCAAGTAATCACTGAGGGTTTTACTCAGTATCTGCCACTTATATCGTCCGATCAATGATAAAAAGGATCGTGTGGTGAATCAAGCCAGCGAAACAGCTGCGAGAGTAAATCGTCAATCAGGGAGCTTCAAGGCACTTGCTGTAATCTGTCATGGAGATATTAGCTGAGTCAGAAGAATGAGCCACGCACTGAAACAGGGGATTTGTGGCGTTTGTGGCTGTCGAAGCAGGAATGTGGAGACAAACCAAGAATGCCCCGCTAAAAAGTTGAAGTACTCCAAACTTTTCGACAAGACATCAGTTTTCAATTGTCTAGAGATTTCAAGTCTCAGGCAAGCAGATCAACATGGCAGCACCTACAACATTACCAGCGCTGCTGACGTCGCTAACGCAGTCGCTGTCATCAGCACTCGAGGTTACACCAAAACTCGCAACTATCGAGCACCAGAAGGATGGCATTTCACTTCTCGATGTGAAGAATGAGCTTCTACTGTCATATCTACAAAACCTCGTCTTCTTGATTCTACTGAAGTTGCGCAACTCGAAATCAAACTCGGATAAAGCTGAAGATGAATCCGAACTCGACGAATCTGTGAGGGCAAAGCTGGTTGAGCTACGACTTTACCTAGAAAGGGGAGCCCGGCCGTTGGAAGAGAAGTTGCGCTTCTCCATTGATCGATTCCTCCGAACAGCGGACGATGCAGAGCGCGAGAGACAGGCAAAGGAAGCCAAGGCCGCGGCTGGATCAGATTCTGAGGAAGAAGAGGAAGACTCAGAGGAGGAGGCAGATGCTGAGGCGCTGTCTCACAAGCCCGGTAACTTTGGAGCCATGGCTGATGATGTTACCGCTCGCCGTGCGGAGCGCGATGGAGGAGCTTCGGGTGTATACCGCCCACCCAAGAGAGACCGAGCCACAATGGATGCGCCTCAGCGACGCGAGAAGCACGATCGTCGTGCCGGCAAGTCTCACACTATGGAGGAATTCGTTGCCTCAGAGCTATCTAGTGCACCTTTGGCGGAACCTAGCATTGGTACCACAATTGTCCAGGGAGGTCGCAAGATGAAGACCGACGCCGAGCGAAAGGAAGAGGCAGAGCGCCGGGATTACGAGGAAATGAACTTCACACGTCTCCCCAAGGAGAGCAAGAAGGATCGAGCTCAAAAAGCGAAGCAGGCTGGTCGCAGCAACCGCATGCAGTTTGGTGGCGAGGACTGGCACAACCTGGGAGAGGGTGTCGACCGTATCGATCGTCTCACCAAGCGCAAGCAATCAGGTGGAAATGTTCGTGCTCTTCTGGACAAGAGCCGAAAGCGTGGAATCGACACAACAGATGGACCTCGAGGAAGCGGTATGGGAGGTGGTATTGGAGAGAGATTCAACAAGAGAGTCAAGGTATTGGAGGGTGGACGTCGCGACCGTGGAAAGGGTCGATAGACTGTTTGATCTTAATAGGTAGATATGTTTTCTGGCTTCTGGGATGCCCAGAAACGAAACAATCTACGGATATCGTTTCATGGCTATATGCCTGCTGGATTCAATGGAGTTTAAAATTCGGACTGCGTGTAGAGGAATGATCAATGCAAATAGGCTGCTTTACTGAAAAAGCATCACAAATGCAGTAAATACTTGTTCCACCCAAGATTAAATCTCTATTGAAATAAGTAAGCTAGGTACTTATTATAGTATAGTGACTCTCATCTTTAGGTTGGACTCTCAAATTGCTGTTACTGATAAGATAACGGTCTAAACTTTGGCGGGGGACGAACATGGAAATTTCTCTACAACCGCCCCTCCCAGCGTTGACATCTCTTAGACTTGCAACCTTCAAGCTGACTTACTTCGCATCTAAATCCTGTCGCAAAAACGCTAAAGCTTAAGCTACTGGTACAAAACCCGTATATATACTCGGTATCGACATACGAGCCAAAGGTCTTCTAGAAAACAGCTGCGCATTGTGGTTGTCGCAAAGCGAACCTGGAGAGCGACGTAGAGTCATCCCAAACGAAGGCGAATAATAAGGCCTAGTCAGGTTCTTGACTGGCAATTTCTTCAGGAAAGCTCTGCTTCCATACAAATAATCTCATAACATGTCTACTACGTCGAATACACCAGCTCCCACGGCCTCAATGGACATCGATGATATGGACGTCGACTCAGGCGACAAGCCCTCCGCAACCAACAATCCCACCACGATAGACGACGACGACGATGACCCCGTCACCGCAACATACAACGTCTTTATCAACCCATCTCTACCTCTAGGTCGCCGTCTTCTTGTTCTTCAACATCCAAACCGAACTGATGACTCTCCACGACCTCCACCAACCGAATTGCGCGTGAAGGCGCAAGCTGGCATGGTCGAAGTCGATGTCCCCCTCGACAACACAGTCGCCTATGATCGTGAGAAGGGTCAAAAGTGGGGAAAGACATTGCATGCTTCTATGGCGACAAAGAATGGCGGCAGTCATGGCTTGGCTGGTGGTTTTGGCTTTGGTACGGTCCAGGCTCGAGGTGGCAGGAAAAAGGCCGAGGATGAACAGGAGAATATGGATTGGGCAGAGGCTGTTAGGCAGGATAAAGTTCTTCGGACGCAGACCCTTGGTGGGCAGTATCCAGAGTATAAGGAGGTTCAGCATATGGTCGGTGTCTTTCAAGGCAGTAAGTCACATTGGCTCTTGAGTCCGGATATCTTCTAACCCATTGCCAGAGGACTTGCATCTCACACCTGTATCATCACTTGTCCATCTACGCCCACAACTTCACCACATTGACGCAACCGTCCAACAAGCACGACAAGACGCAGCTACCAAGGAGTCGGCGCCCAGCACAGCAGCCGGCACAGCTCGCGCAATTCACATGACTGTCAAGGCTACTGGCGATGGTGATACGGTTACCACCGAAACTATGGCCGATCGTCTACGAGCTGTGCAGACAGAGCATTGGCGAACTATGCACTACACAGACGAGAACGAGGAAGCTGCATGGGAGGTTTATAACGAAAGCCTCTTCCTGCGTCCTACTCAAGAGGAGGCCGCGGAAGAAGCAGAGAAAGCCGATGGTGCGGAGGAAAATGAGCGACCCCTTGAGGAGTCTGTGCCAAAGTTTTCTCGTCGATGGGATGATGATGAGCTCCTTGAGGCTGTCAGTGGTATTAAGAAACCCCAACCGGCGCCAGAACCTGTTAAAGAAGATCCCAAGCCAATTGCTCCCGCCAAACAGCCAGAGCAACCTGCGCCAGGGGCGGATGAGGCACGAAAGCCCAAGCTTCGACCACGAGGTGGAGCGGCGGGAACCGTTCCTCGACGGGGAGGTAGACCTCGAGCTACAGCTTCAAAGACGGCCAACGTTGATGGATGAAGAGTGAAAGTTTGGTGCAATAAGTAAACTCAGGGGACTAAATAGGTTGCATGGGACGGCGCAAAGGATCTATCACCTTTATATAAGGAATACAAAAGTCACAGTATAGAAAGGTTTTGTCAAAAACGCGTAAAATTTGCAAATACGATATAACCTATTTCCTCAATGGACAAGAGTCCTCCCAAACTCTCTCCATGAGTTAGTAATGATCACCCGACTGTAATGCCGGTATACATGAAAGCGCTAAGCACTCGCCATATCAGGGGTTAGGAATTTTGTACACCCAGTATGCCTATACGCTGAACCGCTCCCAATGATATTTTCGCCAGCATGTAAACCCTGTTTGTTGTGTTGTGTTGCATCCTGCATATCCCGGTCGTCTTGAGCGCTCTTATATGCCAGCCCAAGAAAAAAGCCCAAGAATCACCGACAATAGCCTATATGCATGCTCATAAAACATATGTTTACTGGAGAAGCTCGACATCCAAACCAATGGATCGCATGAACAAGTTGACACTGTTCAGTCGCTCTGCTCCCATAGCAGGAGGGAGTGTCTTCGAAACAGTGACAGTATCCAGCACACGGTCCTTCACAGCAAGGACCAGACGAGTTTGTTGATCGTGAGTGGCGCTGACGCCCATAGCTGCAAGAAGCTGCCATACATAGACATCCTCTCCAGTGTTGACGCTACCAGGGAAAATGTAAGGCAGCGAAGGTTCGAGCCTACTGAACAAGATCTCAAATGTTCGATCCCTGATGCTTATTAGTCAAAGTTGTGATTCAGGGTACAGAATTTACATACCAGTTATCCCACTGCTCAGGGGTGCCGGCGCCTGTCTGTTTGAGAAGCACTGCACGACTGAGAATAAGTGTCAACATTGACACACCAATTCTTGATCTAGCAATGAGATCGACATTGAGCTTGGTGGCAATCAGATTCAAAACTCCATCAACAATATCCAGGCCAGTGTCGTTGAAATATTGCATCAGTGATGGCATGACAGTTGAGATGAAAAGCTCAATCTTCTCTCGCATTCGTGCGTTGATGGTTGTCACCTCGCCCGGTGTAATAGCAGCGCCCTGGACGACATCCAATTGGTCGAGATGATAGATAATCATGGTCAAGATAGTGGTTCGTTGTTCAAAAGAGAGATGAGGGAAAAGGCGAGGAATGGCCTTCTCACCCTTGGCACAAGACAAGAAAGCGATGAATGGATGAGGAACAACAACCCCGATCTGCTCATGGACCTTCAGCTCTTGCCAGAGCTTGGCGTTGTAGGTCTCTAGAATGGTGGCCCACTCCTTGTGCTTGTTCTCAAGCTCCTCATCGGGGCCGGTCATAGGGGGTGGGATAAGTCGAACATGGTCCTCGATTTGCATCAGAGTCTGATAAACCTTCTCAACGTTTCGAAGGATGGTCTTTCGATCAAGGCTAGATCCCTTCTTGCCATTGTTGGGGCGCTGATGCTCACTCTCGGTGCGCTTGATGCTGAGGAGGGGCTTAGGAGTCTTCGCGTTGCTGAAGGAGATCTTTCCTAGACTACCTGCAATGACCAGCTGAGGGTTCTTGGGCTTGTTCTTGGCAGCTTCAACAGCACGCTGTACCTGCTGCTCCATTCGTTGGAAGTGGTTCTCAGCGGGACGTCCATGGCGACGCATACCACCCTGACGACTACCAGTCTGGTATAGATATGTCTGGGCAAAGTTGCTCAGAGGCTGGCTGGGGTTTTGGCGCTGACCAGCCCGAATATGGCTGTAAACCTGGTAGTAGAAGTCCTCGGCAATTGAGGCATCAGATCCTTCAACAGGGTTGCCGGTAGCGGAAACGAGCTGCTGGAGCTGGATACGGGTGATGAAGTTCTTGTCCTGGGGAGTCATCAAACCATTGTCCTTCGACAGAAGCCAAATCTTGTGATTTCTCTTAGCCCTCTTGGTCTCTTGATCCAGATAGGCGGCCTTCTCTTCCTCGGACATCTGCTGCATTTGGGGGTGAGCTTGTAACTGCGCGGCAGTAGGGATGGCACCGTGAGACTGCTTGGAGTGGTGTCCATGCTGAGGTGAAACATGCGCATCTGGAGCGGCGCGGTTGGGATTCTGCAGAATCTGCGTCGGGTTGGCATGGAGCTGCTGTTGATGCTGAACGGGAGTCGCCTGAAGACCCGGGGCTGGCGGCGTGGGCTTCGATTGAGTGTTTTGGGGTCTCTGCAGGATAGTCACCGGATGGCCATGACCATGAGCTTGAGGAGGCTGTTGCTGATGAGCAGTAAATCCGGGAGGTGGCTGCTGATAGGAAAGATCTGCGGCATGTGGCTGAGGTGTCTGCTGCTTGGGCTGAGATCGCATGGCGGCCTCGACCTCTTCCAAGCTCATGACTTTGCGACTGGGCGCATGCTGGGCAGGCTGAGCTGCAGGAGCAGGAGCAGGCGATGCTTGATGGGTTGGCTTAGACGGCCCAATGCCCCAGATGCTTCGGTCAACATGGAGATCAGGGAGCGCTTCGGGCTCGCGGTACTTCTCATAACCAGATCGCACAGGCTGTTGGTAAGACTGTTGCTGGTAAGGCTGGTTAGAGTAGTAAGACTGGTAGTCGGCCGAGGCATATTGGTTGACGGAAGAATGAGCCTGAGCAGAGGCAGCGGGTTTAGCCGCAGGCCCCTGGCGATTGTAGCGAAGATGCTCCTCCTCAATGGCATCCGCAACCTTGGCAGTCTGGCCAAAGAAGTCGAAATCCTTGCCAGCACTGCGAGAAACTGCCGGGCCACTGTCACCAAAAGTGTCGTCGTTGAAAGCGTCCCCAGTCTCTTCGAGCTGGTCTCCAAGACCGTCATAAGTCTCCTCGAAGTCTAGAGCATCATCATCGCCATCCCTGCCTGATAGACCAGCAAATGGATCGTGAGATTGGGAGAAGCCAGGCGCAGCCGTGTTATGGCGCGTGGTGTCGAAACCGAAGAAGGACATTTTGAAAGAATTTGGGCAAGTGGACGTCGATTGTACTATGAAAGAAATTAGTACAAACGCCAGTTAACTGTAGTCGCTTTGAGCTCCGTGCCCCGCTCGAGGTATCCTCAGGAAACGCCCCATAATCTCCCTGGACCAGATATCAAGCTTCTTATCCCAAGTATTCGGGCCGCTAATAGAGTGTTCGTGACGACTGCGATGGCGGGGTTTTCTATAGTTCATCTTGCTCTCCATCCTGAGTCCTTTTCTTACATGGTCCTGTCCTTGTCGAAGCTGCTTGACTCTGTTTCACTGTTCATCGTGCGGCGCATATCACTACCGGCATGAAAAAGAAGATGCTTTCCCGACGTCTGAGACGCCTGTGAAGGGTTCGCGTTGGAGGAAGCTTGCGCAACCCAGAATTCGTCCTTAGGTCCAAGGGCGTCGAAGGGTTTCCCATCCCGGACATATATATACAGCAATGACCAGGCCGGGGGAAGCGAGCAGGGTAGGAAAGCAACAGCTGAAGTAAATCCACTCACCACTAAGAGAATGAGATATGTTCAGGATCGTTCAGCGCGCACAAATCTATCATGATGTCTTCCAGTAAAATAGGTTCAAGATGTTTGTATCGTGGCCAAGCATGCGAATATAGCGCTATGTTGGCTGTGGAAAGGTTGTTAGAAGTGTTCGGAAACTCTATCAGTGAGCTTTGTAAGCTGAAAGGGTGTACAGCCGCTTGGGAGAGAGCGGGCTGCGATGTTGATGCGCAGCGAAGCTCTGATACCGACGATGATGCGACGAAGTGCCAACGTTGTTCTCCAAGCCCGCTTCCCCCACATGCATGGATGAAAGGTGCATGCATGCACGTGATGGGTCACGTGATGTTATTATTGAGCTTTCCCGAGTCCATCCATACAATCAGGACCAAAAGTAATACACTATTTACAACTTTAGACTAGGATATATATATATATATTTTTTTCTTGCCGTCAGCCTTATACGAGGCCATCAAGCTTTTAACTTTCAATACAGAGGCTTAAACAGTGCTAGGATATATATAATTATGAGAATTTGGAAGAAACTTTGTCAAACGATGAAGATATCATCTTGATATTGCAAGAATGAGGCTCTTCGCTGTATTATGTTGTTAGCCCTTTGTCATAAGATATGCATCGATTCAATGCCGTTTATAATTGACATTGACTTGTATCGTTCTATAAAACTCGGGTCCAGATAGGGATTCTGCTCTATTGATATCGTATGTTGCGGGTAGTTCAGCAGTCGACTTTTAGGGGGGCTCTTGATAACATTAATGGGAATAAACAGTCAGTCAATTAGACATACGGAACAGACATGAGTTTGAGCCTGAATAAGGTTATGGAGGTTATCGATCCATGATCAAGGATATCAGTCCAGAGACTCAATCAAGGTTGAAATGGTCAACTAACAGACAACAAAAACGGAACGAACGGTAGACCAACAATAAACAGTTGGCTACCTCGTACAGTGGAGAGAAGATGGGAAATCGAGAACTGCTACAGGCTGGTTGCAGCGTTCCTTTGACGCAAGGTTCCTGGGCTGTAAGCTGCCAACCTAAAACAAGCCCAGGAAACGTAAAAAGGGGCACCTCCATCTCATTCAACGATACGAGAAAAACTGGTGATGCATTCGACGTGTAATACTTTTCCCAATCCAGGACTCGATTTGCTACACAGAAACCTTCTCGATTTGAGGCTTGAATTACTGCAGATCCCTCATTCCTAAACATTCTGTAAGAGGCGTATGGCGCAACCTAAACGAGCTGTTATATCTGGGTCAAGTTGATGATAATGGTTGGGGCATCCCTGTAAACAGATCAGTCTCCTGCTGCATGTCGTCGTAATCCTGACAACGAACGAAATCCACCTTTCTTCGGACTTGTGGGAGAGGATAAGCTGACAAAAAAGTTTGCTACCTATTGCATTGGATCCAATGTCATTAGACTCACTCCAAAAGCGTCTGGACTCGGCAATAGTTTGACACAGAAGCCATTAATCGAAGCTGAGATGCGCTAACAGACGGGATACGCCCCCTGGACGCCAGGGGATACCAAGTACATATCATTTCACGAATACTTCGTTCTAGTGCTGCCAAGTGCTGGAAATCAGGTATTTTACCTCCAAGCCCCTGCCGAAGATACCTCGAGTCACCCTCTTCTTATCAGGACAAGCTGTGCCTCTCTAGTCGCCGTGTGTACCTGACTTTGCCTAGAATTGACGATCAAGGGCTGGGCTTGTTCCCCCAGAACACGTTGTTCATCTCATTCCAGTGCTCTCCAGCAACTTGTTGCGTGCCATTGATTCCAATTGTCTTTTTGTATGAGGATAAGCAGATACTTTCCTGCACATACTCAATTCGTGAATATTTATCCTTTATCGTGAACCATATATTTTCCTCTCCTTAATTACTTGTTCTGGTTCACGATATTGACCTTGTTCTTCGCTCATGAAGGACTAACTAGACCATCTTTTTTTAGTTCAGAAAGATCACCAACCGTTCCTTTTACTGGAGCCCCTCAGTCCCCGGCTCCCTACTAACGTAACTGCCTAGGCGGACTGCTAGGTGCTTTAGGTGTCTTTTTTCCCCGTGCGCGCTGCCACCGAAACATCGACTTTGGATCATCCATCTTTCTTCTTTCTTTGTTTCTGTTCAAACCTCCCACTTCATTTGAACTCTTCTTGTATTGACGATTTCGTATCGTCAATTCTTCTTTCGCCATGGCTGCAGGTCATACGCGCTACGTGCGCTATATTGCGCTCGCGCTTTTCGTACGTAGCCTTATTCATTCGTGTCCCATGGGTTTTGATGCTCATGATGGCTTACGTTGCCACCTACTAACCCGACTCCTTTAGACGCTCACTATGTTCTACTTCTTCTCCAATTCCAAGATCGATACCATTCCCGTTCCTGGCAGTGTCGGTAACTTCCCAGGCGGTCCTGGAAGCCCCAGCAACCAGCAGCAAGCTCCTGGCACCATCCCCAAGTCCCCTGATGCCGGTAACAACGTCAACTTCCCCGGCCAGCAAGCACCTGTTGCTGAGGAGGGAGACACTGCCCTCACCAAGGATGATGCTCCCGCTCAGAAGCCCGCCGGCGAGGGTGCCGGCGCTGCTGGCGATGCCCCCGCTGTTCCTGCTCCTCAGACTCCCAAGGAGGGTCCTGCTTCAGGCGAGCTTGCTGAGGCTCCTCTGGCTATGTCCCCCAACGACCCTGGCTGGAACAACCTCCAGGGCACTGCTCCCGGTCCCCGCATGAACGCTACATTTGTCACTCTTGCTCGAAACCAGGACGTCTGGGAGATTGCCGAGTCTATTCGACAAGTCGAGGATCGTTTCAACCGCCGATACAACTACGACTGGGTCTTCCTCAACGACAAGCCTTTCGATGAGCAGTTCAAGAAGGTCACCACCTCTCTCTGCTCTGGTAAGACTCACTATGGTCTGATTCCCGAGGAGCACTGGTCTTTCCCTGAGTGGATTGACCAGGAGAAGGCCCGCAAGGTCCGTGAGGACATGCACGAGCGAAAGATCATCTATGGTGATTCCATCAGCTACCGTCACATGTGCCGATTCGAGTCTGGTTTCTTCTTCCGACAGGAACTCATGATGAACTACGAGTACTACTGGCGTGTTGAGCCCTCCGTCAAGCTCTTCTGCGACATCCACTACGACCCCTTCCGTGTCATGCACGAGAACAACAAGAAGTACAGTTTCGTTCTCTCTCTTTACGAGTACATCGACACCATTCCTACCCTCTGGGCTAGCACCAAAAAGTTCATGCAGAACCACCCCGAACATATCTCTTCCGATAACTCTATGCGTTTCCTCAGTGATGACGGTGGTGAGAACTACAACAAGTGCCATTTCGTAAGTTAAGCTCTAGTCATCACTTGTTTCACAGCTAATTGAGTTTAGTGGTCCAACTTTGAGGTTGGTAGTTTGTCCTGGCTCCGCAGCAAGCCTTACCTCGATTTCTTCGAGTCTCTCGACAAGGACGGTGGTTTCTTCTATGAGCGATGGGGTGATGCTCCTGTCCACTCTATCGCTGCTGGTCTTCTCCTTAAGAAGGAGCAAATTCACTTCTTCGAGGATATCGCCTACTACCACGTTCCTTTCACTCACTGCCCCACCGACGAGCAGCGACGTCTGGATCTCCGTTGCCACTGCAACCCTGATAACAACTTTGACTGGAAGGGTTACTCTTGTAAGTTTTTTTTGAAGACTGTTTCGGAATCATACGCTAACCAAGCAACAGGCACTTCTCGATTCTTCGAGCTCAATGGCATGGAGAAGCCCAAGGGCTACGAGAAGCAGCAGTAGACAAAATATTATTAACATGGGGTTGTATAGGGTTGTATCATACAGGTCGTAATGCTCGGTAGATTGTCTGCATGATTTCTGGGCTGCACACAATGGGTCGGCATTGGGTGATGTTCTTACGGGGACCAACAACAGGCGTCTGGGTTTGAAGCACGTTGGACAGCTTTTGATCATGTTAGAGTGTATGAATCAAGAATGTTCTGGGATCGTTTGAATGCTTTGTTGAATGCTCGAAATAGTGTACAATATCATTACATGGCCGCAGCCAGGTCTATTGGTTTTGACACAGGTATTGTATCATCGCTTTGCCATCTTTTAACCTAATTCGTTCATTTGATTTCCGTATGCAAAATTGTTTAACCAACTGTGGCCTTCTTGGGCTTCTTGGTGCCGTACTTGCTTCGACTTGTTGTTCGGCTCGCAACACCACCCTGGCGTAGTTAGTATCTCAACATTTAATATAGATGTGGCCAGAACTTCAATTCGAGGCCAACAGGCAATAAACATACCAGATCCAGCGCTCCTCGAACAAGATGGTATCTCACACCAGGACAATCCTGTGCACGTCCACCTCGCACCAACACAACACTATGCTGCTGAATATTGTGTCCCTCGCCAGGGATATACGCCGTAACAACAGCTCCAGTGGAAAGCTTCACACGAGCGGTTTTTCGCTCACCAGAGTTGGGCTTCTTGGGTCGAACAACACCAACACGCAGACAGACACCCTTGAGAGCGGGACAGTTTGTGTTGGACAGAGCAGGAGAGACAGCGTGGCGTGCGCGCTTTCCCTTTCGGATACCGCGGAGTACTTGGTTCAATGTCGCTGGACGAGCTGTTGTGGGAGCGAATGCGCGGGGTGCTGATGTTGTGAATGTTCGGATGGTTGGTTGGATCAGCCGGCTTGGTCGTGTTGAGAGGGCTGTGGTAAGGGGACGGCGTGTCGCCGGGGAGAAGAACTGGCGGAGGATGGAGCCGACCATGTTGGGTGAGTCGTCGATGGTCGGATTGGATTGAATTGTTGTGGGAAGTGGTCGAATTGATCCCGTATTCGGCCTCTCGCTATCCCAATCCCAAGCTCATCCCATGCCGATATCAAAATCTCAGCCTCTCGAAGCTGTGTCACGTGCTTTAGAGTCTCGGATGTTTCGTTTCTCCGGGCGCAGCAGCAGATCACATGCCACAATCTATCATGCCCCACCTAGATCTTTGACGTCAGCGGTTAATCGCCGGTGCATCTCTTCCCACCCCGCAATCCTCCCCATCTTCCATCCCGCATTGGCTAACAGATTTCCCCAAATCGATCCAAGTCAAACAAAGTCAAGTCAAGTTCCATTACCGCTGTACAACCGAAGACATCCTCGACCTCGGTGGTTATCCTCGGCTGGTCTAGGCCGAGCAGCGAGATTCTTCAACCGCTTCAGCCGTATAAAGGGAAGGGCGTGTAACTACGGGGGGCAATGGATGATTTGTATATACCGAGGCTAAAATAATTGACATCTTGACCTTCCTGTTTTCTTATCGCCTTCATCTTCTTGTATCATACCATACAAAGAGCTTGTCTTGTTGGTTGTCGCTTTTGGCTTGTGATCGTCAGACATCTAACATACCCGCCTCACGCCTCGATCTAACCTAGCCACTTCAGCTCCCCTACATCTCTTCTCTTTCTTTTCTCTGACATAGTCACCGCTCTTCCTCACCCTTCTCCTCAACACCGCTCATCTCACCATGTCTTCGTCGTTTACTCGAGTCGTGCGCCCTGCGCTACAGGGTGGTCGAGGTCTTACACAGCGCATTGCCACACGAGCCGCCGCTCCCCGAACATTGACGAGAATAAACCTGTGAGTGCAATTTTGAGAATTGCAAGAAGCAATCGCTAACTCTGTGCTTAAGCAACACTGCCCGCCCTCTATCTACAACATCCATCCGCCGCAATGAGCAAATCGACATCTCCGAGATCCCTCCTACACCCATCACTCACCTCTCTGAGATCGAGGCTGCCATGGCCGACACCGTCTCCAAGTTCTCTACAGATGTGATTCTTCCTCGTGCGCGTGACATGGACGAGGCTGAGGAGATGGACCCCGCTGTTGTTGAGCAGCTGTTCGAGCAGGGTCTCATGGGTATTGAGATCCCCGAGGAGTACGGAGGTGCCGGCATGAACTTCACTTCCGCCATTATCGCCATTGAGGAGCTTGCCCGTGCAGATCCCTCTGTTTCCGTCCTGGTTGATGTGCACAACACCCTCTGCAACACAGCTATTATCAAGTACGCCTCCACTGCTATTAAGAAGAAGTGGCTCCCTCGCCTTGCGACAAACACCGTTGCTTCTTTCTGTCTCTCCGAGCCTGTCTCTGGTTCCGATGCTTTTGCCATGGCCACAAGAGCTACTGAGACCGCTGACGGTTTCAAGATCTCGGGTAGCAAGATGTGGATCACAAACTCCAAGGAGGCCGAATTCTTCATTGTCTTCGCCAACCTCGACCCCAGCAAGGGCTACAAGGGAATCACTGCCTTCATCGTCGAGAAGGGCACCAAGGGTTTCTCTATTGCTAAGAAAGAGAAGAAGCTCGGCATTCGCGCCTCAAGCACGTGCGTCATCAACTTCGACGATGTTGTGATCCCCAAGGAGAACCTCCTCGGTGAGCGTGGCCACGGTTACAAGTACGCCATTGCCCTTCTCAACGAGGGCCGAATTGGTATCGCTGCTCAGATGACCGGTCTGGCTCTCGGTGCTTTCGAGAACGCTGCTCGCTACGTCTGGAACGACCGCAAGCAGTTCGGCTCTCTCGTTGGTGAGTTTCAGGGTATGCAGCATCAGCTCGCCCAGGCCTACACCGAGATCACTGCCGCTCGCGCTCTCGTCTACACTGCTGCTCGCAAGAAGGAGGCTGGCGAGGACTTTGTCAGGGATGCTGCCATGGCCAAGCTCTACGCTTCTCAGGTCGCTGGCCGCGTCAGTGGTTCCGCCATTGAGTGGATGGGTGGCATGGGCTTTGTCCGTGAGGGTCTTGCTGAGAAGTACTTCCGTGACAGCAAGATCGGTGCCATTTATGAGGGTACCAGCAACATCCAGTAAGTTCCAGTCTAATAAGTACATCTCGAAGTGAATACTAACATGCTATAGACTTAACACTATTGCCAAGCTCTTGCAGAAGGAGTACACATCGTAGAACGATAGAGAAAACCTAGAAAGAGGCGGAGGCATAAATGGAATAAACAAAACATAGGTCAAAAAAAAATCTAAAACATGTCAATGCCCCCTCGCACCTACAAACGCACCTGTGACAATGTGAAAACGAATAATGAAGTAGTATATAGATAGACCTTGTCAAAGAGCACATCATCAATCACCACTGTGCAGGGTGAAGCATGATAAAAACCATCGCCTGCAATTCATTTTTTATTATCTCTCCTCTCGCTTCTATTAACTAACATGCATTCAAATGCTGCTGTATACGATACTCATCTACCGCTAGAGTCGCTTGCTTCACCATCTCAATATGACATGGTACTGATCATGCCCTCGTACGTTTTACTCGCCCAACCACCAATATCCTGAAAGCCAACCGCTATAAGCGACCCAGCGAACGTGGGAAGAGGGCGTCTGGATAAGACGCCCATCCTGGGTTCACTGTACCGACATCACCTGCCCACGGTGTCCGGCCATCTATTTCACTATTGCCCCTGGGTATCCGATAGACAAGACAACAACCCCACCGCGGCTCCATCATCTCGATAAAATATTGCAAAATCGTCAATCTTGTTAGTCCATTCGCTTAATCAAAATCAGCTGTGTAGGAGAAGCCTCGGAATTCTTCTTGCATGGCTTGTGATAAAACTTGTGATTGTTAGTGAAAGATCAAGAACTTGGAAGATGCAGAACTTACCAGACTGGACTGGGGTCAATACGGGCGTAACGCTGGTGAACTCCGAGTCGAAGTTACTGGTATCAGTAGCACTCTTAATTTGAGGCATGAAAGGAGGCTGCACTCTCTTGTGGTAGATGTCGTCCCAGTTGATGTTACGGAAGAATGGCTGGCTCATCACCTCCTGGGCATCAGTTGGGCCGCTTCCGAGTCGCTGGTCAGGCTCACGAGTGAGCAGCTTCTGAAGAATAGAGACTGAGTCTCGGGGCATGTGAATAGGATAAAGTGGTTCATCCGCGAGAATGGCATCGTATATTTCATCCTCATCTTCTCCACGGAAAGGCGATTGTTGGAGAAGCATCTGGTAGATCAGGACGCCAAATGCCCACCAATCGACAGCACGACCGTACTTCTTATCGAGAAGAATCTGGAAAAAGTCAGCACAAAGAAAAAGGAGGGATTAGATATTATAGGCATACCTCGGGAGCCATAAACTCGGGAGTACCACAGAAGGTACTAGTTGTCGAACCATACCACATATCCTCCTTGCACAGACCATAATCACCAATCTTGACATGACCGTCAAGTGACAGCAGAATGTTGTCAAGCTTCAGATCACGGTAGATGACACCGTTCTCATGGAAATACTTGAGGGCCAAGCAAACCTCTGCGGCGTAGAATTGGGCACGCTTGGTGCCGAATTGACCTCGCTGAATGTGCAACATCAGATCACCACCGCTAACATACTCCATTACGAAGTACACACGGGTCTCGGTCTGGAAGCATGCGTGCAGGTTGGTGAGGAATGGGTGTCTACCTCGGTTGGCAACCAGGAACACACGCTTTTCAGAACGGATGCTCTCAACTTCATCATTCTCGATAATAAACTCCTTCTTGAGCACCTTGATAGCATAGAGCTTGCGAGATCGCTTTGTTTCAGCAAGCATGACCTTACCGAAGTTACCCTTACCCAGCACAGCCAGGAAGTTGAAATGGTCAAGTCCGATCCGTTGGCCAGTACCTGGGTCTGTAGCCAAAGGTAGTGGCGCCTTATTTCCACCAGATGCAGACTGCTGCTTAGGAGACATTGCTTCCGGTGACTGGGGCTGGTGTGCTGGTACCGGTGGTTGCTGGTAACCAGCTTGTTGCTGCTGAGGTTGGTGTTGTGGCACCGGAGGCAGCGGTTGCTGGGGAGGAGGCTGTTGTGCAGCTGGCTGTTGTTGCACTGGTCGCTGGGCCTGAGCTGGCGGTTGTCCTCCGTAGCTAGGGTTGACGTTGGCATAGTCAGCTGGGTTGTACTTACGCTGCTGACCCGCACCGTATTGGCCACCTTGAGCGTATGGATCCTCTTGTTGCTGGTCGTACCCTCCACTGTAACGTCCATAATCAGACTGTTGTCTCTGGGCCCCTCCAGGTCCTCCAGACATAGCCGCAGAGGCTGCCGCTGCCGCCGTTGAGCTGGACGAGGTTCGGTCAGGATGGCCAGGCCGTGGTGTTGTCTGGTTCGAGTACATAACCTTAGCAGCCTCAGTTGCCTCAGGTGAGGCAGGTCCTGGCTGATAGGGAGGTGCGGACGAGCTGGAGTAGGATGGGGCCGGAGAGTGAGTGCTGGTAGGGCTTGATTTTCCTGGCCGGAGAGTCTTTTCTGTTAGTGAAGAGACCTTTGCCTGTCTCTGCTTCTGTGATCTTATCCCGTCCAATATCTGATTGGCAACAGCCATAGACATGCCACAGAAGTCAGGAACAAGGTGAACACACTGGGCGTGTGCAGTAAGATTGCATTCTACAGATAAAGGATCAGTTTCACAATGCAGCAAACAGAGTCAAAGAAAACATACCTGAGCACTTTCTGCAGTTCTTCTTGCCAAAAGGCAGAATGTAACCACAGTGGCAGCACCAGTTTGCTGTCATGTTGGAATAAGGATTGAATCTGTGCGGAATACGATGGTTGATCTTCTCCTCGTCGGGATCGGTCTCAGCGTTACTCTTGCTGATACACTTCGTAACCACACTGGAATAACACTTTGTATGACAAGTGTACTTGCAATCCTCACACTGCATGCCTGCAGAGTACTTGAGGAAATCTCCGCAAAGCGCACAACGCATGATGTTGTAGAACTGGTGTTGTACGAACTTGTGTCCGTACATCTCGTGAACCTCTTCCTTGCGTTGACGAACAGCTCCCTTTCGGCCAAGACCGAGGTCGACGGGGCGGCTATTCGCGTTAGTCTTGTTGAATGCCAACTGGAGTTGAATCTGCCCAGTAGGCTCCAGGTTAAACCATTCCTCAATTGGTCCAGTTTGCACTTGAGGTTGGGGACCAGCAGTCCCGAATGGACCGGTCTCTGTTCCTTGCGCGCCGCCACCTGCTGGAGAGCCTGGTCCAAAAGAGCCTGAAGATGGGCTCATGGGGAACTGTGAGGGGGCGCCACCGGTGCTGCCCATTCTATCGGCCGAAACCCATCCAGAACTGTTCATCTCAGCCTCGATCCTCTTGCGACGCATTTCCTCGACAATATCAGAGATTCGGACCCAGAGCATAGCAATGGGCATGGCGTGCTCAGCGGGTTTGTCGTAAACTGTCAGCTCGATTTCGTTGGCCTTGTCAACTTCGATGGTATGGTATTCGGCTTCCCAGCGGTCGTTCCTGGTCGCCTTTGTACGAGCCATCACGGTATCCTCAACCTTGACGGCAATGAAGGTCTCAGGCCCTCGTGTAAACCTACCAGTTGCGAGGTGGTCTACATCCTTTATAGCCAGCATACGAATCGATAGTTGTCCGCTTAGGGGCTTCCTCAGGTTAGGGGCGTTGATTGAATCGTCTGCTCTTTTGTCAATATGTCGTCGAAGTAGGAAATGCTGCAGTGTCAACTCACCATCTTGGGCGTCGGCAACATCCGCATCAATGTGCAGTTCTTCATATCTCTTGAGTGCCTGCTTCAACAGTATAATCTTCTGCTTGCTTTCGACTTTTCGGGCAGCCGCGTCAGCCTTACTTTTGCGGTCTCCCTCCATACCGTAAAGCTGAACCATCTTTTCGATACCCTTCAGATATTGTTCTTCGACGTTTAGCTTGAATTGAATCTGCGACAACATGAGCTGGATGCGGGGTCCCAGATGCGGTGTATCATATTTGATCAGATCTGTGTTCGTTCACGTTAGCACAGTACAAAAAAACACGGAAAGTCTCAGAGAAGTCTCTACGGAGATGGCATAGCAACGACGCACCTAACTTGGTGAAATTTTGACGTGGCTTCGGAATACCCGAGCCACCAGGAGGACCTGGAGCATAAGGACCGCGGGGAGGCATGAGATCAGAGCCAGCACCAGATTGGCCATAAGATCCTCTATCTTCTCGGGAATCCTTGGGAGGTGGTGCAGGAGGGCCGCCAGCATCGTCAGAAGGTCCTCCAAGGGACATGTCCCCAACACCAGCGTTTACACGTCGCATCTGGATGTCGCGCAGCTTCTCCTCGAAGAACTGCAGATTGCGGCGACCATCTCGCATTTGAGAGTCGAGACGAGATCTGACGGCTTCATTGTTGGTCTGTGCTCTCATGGAATTGGCAGCGTTGATAAGAGCCTTCTCACGCTCGATCTTCTTGTGGATGCTATGGATCGCATCATCGTCATTCATGGTGAAAGTGGCTGCACGATACGTTCGCGCTGGACGACAAGAGGTTGGAGGAGGAGGGGATGGCTGAAAATACAGCCGATATCAGGTGGTGAGGACGACGCCTCAATAATGAGCGGGCGAGGGTGGGCAAGCGGGTGGTAAAATAGACGACGAGACAGGTGACGTCTTATGTGTCGTTATCGTTAATGAATGTCGTTAAACTATGAGAGCCGAACCAGATGCAGGCAGGTAGAAGCACACGAAACGAGGGAAGCCAGAAGGTCCCAGGTGCGTATGCGTAATTATGCGTGAGTCCGCGACGATGGTTTATGGCTGGCGGAGGTTTTCGCCGTCAAGCTTCGCTTCAGGTGGATGAGGCCGAAGCTGGCGGGTGGGGGAGAGGGGAGGGGAGGTTGAGGGAAAGAGGGTTTGGGTTTATTAAGCCCAGCCGTTGCCAAAAGCAGATGATGGTGGTAGGTAAGAGGTACCTTGGGCAGGTACTCTATAGGTGTTGAGAGGTGGCAGGTGGCAGCTAGGTAGAGGTGGTAGGTTGGAAGGTCAAAGGTGAGAGATGTCGTCAGTGATCCAATAAGTTCCTAGAGTTGGTTGGTACCTTAGGGAATCGCATCGACGCTCGGTGGAGGAGGGGGTAAAATTGGCGGGGTTTTTATCGGGCGTTTTCCAAGGATTCAATGCGCGAGCAATGCACCGCAGAGCACAGCGCAGTAACACTGAGCTAACTCTGGTGAATTTAGCGGTAAGCTAAAAGACCAAGGAAATTGATAGATTCAAGAAATATAGGTAGGTCCTTTTTAGGAGACACAAAGAGGTGACCAGCGCAAGAAGGATTTTTGATAAACACAAAAAAAAGAGAGGGTCGAAAGACAAAGCACAGCCCAATACCTTTCCCTAGTACTGGGTAATGAATGCCCAAGGCAAGGCCTCAGGGTACGGATACACCTAGGCACAGGCAGAGACCAAGATCACCTCGAGGAGCTCAGACCACCGCCGCTCTGCTCTTGGTGGGGAGATCCTGGGTTTGGCTGGCGGGGGTTGTAGCGGCGTAGGTGTAGCTCTCTGTCCGGTTAATAAGTTGAGTTTATGGTGGGTGACGATGTACACTGTTTGTAGCAGAATCATTCAACAGCATCTGTAGATACTTGTCTGTTCAGTTCGTCGGGGAAAGATACGATATGATCTACTTGGGTAGTTTATCCTTTTGTCAAGAGGTAACGTCGGTAGGACTAGAATGATGGTATGATAACGTGGACAAAGAGGCTGAGCTACAATGAGACAACCATACCTGAGAGTCTCTACAGTAACTTGAAAGGAATGTCTGTTTAGCACTTTTGTATATCATATTCACAAGCATGTGTCCTACTCGAATTGCGTTTCAGGACCCATCACCAGATAATTTCGCATGAATAAGGAAACTTGGTTTAATGCTTGTGAAACCATTCTCTGAAACGGCAAACTCATGAACCTTCCTTATCATGCATAAGTAATACCACAAAGTTCCAAACCCGTCAATCGCGATCAGGAGATAACAAACTCTAATATGTACATTTCCTTATTCCCACCGTGTAGGTGCAGTTACACTGGAAAAGCATCTGCGTCTGCTGTAAGTCACCCTTCAAAGTCCTACGAGTCCTAGAGCCCCACCATCAAAACACCTCCGATTAAAACCGCATATCGGAAAGCGGTCAATATCTGTAACGTTAAGACCCTTAACAATTAGTTGCCGTTAATCTCAATGACTGGCAAATCATATTCCTGATGTGCACTTTCATTATCCAAGCTCAAATTAATGGTCAGGGTCACCCTTGAGGGTGGAATGACAAGGGGTCTAGGGGCCGTTAAAGGCTGAAGTGTCATGATGAACTTGCTCTTGACGGACAAACTTCATTTTATGACGATATATCAACAACTAAACAACCAGTCTCGGATTTTACGCATATGAATATCAAATATGACATGTTAGAAATATTAACTTCATTAAGCTCCGAAAGTTTAGTCCCACTCCATCTTCTTCGGTATTGCCTTTCTGGCTACCAGCCCTACCGGTCATGCAAAACACCAACATCCGATTGGCTCGCCAACAGCGTGAAGCATCGTGAATCAAACATCATCCGAGAAACTCTATAACGAGAAATCGTTCAATGTTCTTCCTTGACGACAATGTACAGTTTTATTATAGTAGTATACAATGATAAGCTTTATATCTATTTTACATCTTGTCATGATCTTCGAACCAAAAGCAGCGTAATACTTCCTGTAAATACAGCTCCTGCTAATGCGCCCTCCAGCACCAATAATGAAACGTCTCGCATGCGAAGATCTATCCGTCGCTCGCTGTAGATATCTTGTGATTTGGCTTTCCACCATTCTGGATCCATAAGAGCTTCTTGCCATGTCCTCGTGGGTAGAGGTCCTGAGAGAGGCGCTTCAGCCACTGATTCAAAGGTGGCAACTGGTTCCTGACTGGATTTTGTTTCCTCCGCCATGAGGCTCTCACCCGGCAACACATTCTCTGACGCCACGGCTTCAGCAGTTGCCTCGGTCTCGGCCTCTGGGGTTCCTTCAACCGTCGATAGGGTCTTTTGGTTCTCGATAGCCAGCTTGACCTGTTCAAGCTCACCACGCACTTCCTCAAGAACAGCTTTCTCCTCAGCTACAACACCCCTGACCAGTCTCCTTCTCTTCCAGGGCTCTGCCACGAATTGTAGGATAACGAACAAAAGGAAGTTCATGCCCATCAGGCCCCAGGTACCCCAAGTACTCGCCCGTCGGATACGATCGCTCCAAATCTGTTCTTCATGGTAACGTTTCAGGATTCCGGCATTTAGCTGCTGGCTAAGGCGCTGCTCTTCCATCTCAGCCTCTGTCAGAGCCTCTTGGGACGATGCGACCTTGCCCTCCAAGGTATGATCCGCTCGGTATAACTCGGTAAAGCGCTCAAGATCGATTGGGGACCAGCTATCCTTCCGCGCCAATAGTGTTGTGACCTCACGTTGTGTTGTCGCACGACTAGCGTTCGATGTCTTGTATTCCTGACGAGCCTCGCGGACCCGCTCATGAGCTGCTGCAAGGTCTGCTTCTAGCTTGGCATTTTGATGCTTTATGGTCTCGATGTCTGAATATCCGGTAATATCGTTGAGCGTTTGTGAAGCATTCATTGCTCGGGATTGCAGTCTATCCATAGCACCGCTAAACCTCTCCTTCAATTCGTTCATATGGTTCAGGGTAAGGTGTCGCAGGTTCTGAAGACCTGATGGTGCTTGCGACAGAGGGGATTCATCGCTAGGCTTTGTATCTGTCTCGGCCTTGGGTGTCTCGGGTTTTGTGTCTTTAGGGGCAGCGTTTTCGGAAGTCGCATTGGTAGATTTGACATCTCCCAACTTGGGTATATCGGCAGGCGGTTGAAGCTCTTTGAAAACGTTTGGCCGAGGTTTAAGTATAGATTCAAGCTCATCCTCGACATCTTTATTTGTCCTCGAACTCTTCTCGGAGTCTCTCGGTGGCCGCTCCGTCGAATAGAGTCTTGCTCGGAGACCAATGGCCTGAAAATCGCATCGCACACATATCGTTGAGCTCTGCACTATCGAGGGGCCCCAGCAAGACCTCCCGGGCCTCGCGGATCGATCAAGCCCAAATCGCGCATGGTTCCAGACAAGCCGAACCGCAGGACGAGCAAACGGCTGCATTGCGACCAAAGGAAGCGTGTATCGCAGCGGCGACGTCGAGGGTGGACGATTGGACT
The DNA here is from genome assembly GCA_013186775.1 of Fusarium dlaminii. Classification (NCBI taxonomy): domain Eukaryota; kingdom Fungi; phylum Ascomycota; class Sordariomycetes; order Hypocreales; family Nectriaceae; genus Fusarium; species Fusarium dlaminii. Next base: position 62,691 of record JAAOAL010000050.1, on the reverse strand, counting down.
TGTAGCTCGGCAACAATTGTTGAGATGATGGGATGAACGCATGGGCCGAGCCGATAAAGCTACAGCCGGCTCCGTAGCCGGGGTATTTTCTGCCGCCGGAGCAAGGCCGAATAGAGTCACCGCCCTACTCAACTTGGCCAGGGTCCTTTGCTGGGAACGCTATTGATGAGTGCGACTCAGGGTCCTTGGAGGCTATATTACAGCGCAATTACAGGGAGAAGAGGGTGTGGAGGGGCACTATTCAGGTCCTGCAGTTCCTGAGAGTCATGACAATGACGACAGTCGAACCTTGGCCAATGCGAAAGAACTGATAACGAAATATGCGGTGTTTTCTATTATGTACAGTACGTGATTTATATTGCTACTCATTTTACTAGTAAGGATCCTTCAGTATCAGCCTCCAATCAGCTCAGCCAGTTTATAGCAGGTGTTTCTCATTTCTTGTCGATCTTTATTGTCGCGATCATTTGTTTGTCCCTCATGAAAACTTGTGCCCCTCCCCCGCCATTTTCTTGCTTGGTCATATCTTCTCAACAACATCGGCACTTTTAGACCCCAGTTCTAGAGACATCCAATTCACTCACTCTTTTCATGAAATTGGAACAGACTCCAATAAGGATCTTACTGAGTCATAAAAATACGCAATAATACACTACAGACCGTCATCATGGCTTCTTCCGATACCCCAGCTCTTAAGAACGATCCCAAGTTCATCTTCTTTACCGACTTTGACGGAACAGTCACCACCGCCGATTCTAATGACTACATGACTGACAACCTTGGCTTCGGTGTTGAGCGCCGTCGCCAGCTTAACAAGGACGTTCTTTATGGAAACATGCATTTCCGCGACAGCTTCGTTGAGATGCTTGACAGCGTCAAGACCCCTTTCGACGAGTGCATCCAGATTCTCCTCAAGAACATTAAGCTCGACCCCGGCTTCAAGGAGTTCTATGATTGGGCTCAGGAGAACAATGTCCCCATTGTCATTCTCAGTGGCGGCATGACCCCTGTCATTCGAGCTCTACTAGACACTCTTCTGGGTCCTGGTTGGGATATTCAGATTGTCAGCAACGATGTGAAGGCACGAGAGGGTAAGACTCTTAAAGATGAGGGAGGCTGGCAAATTGAGTTCCACGATGACAGGTAAATCCGAACCATTCGTGGACATGGTGATAAAGTGCTGACTTTTCTAGTATTCATGGCCATGACAAGTCTATCGAGATCCGAAAGTACTCTTCGCTTCCTAACCGACCTACCATGTTCTACGCTGGTGACGGTGTCTCTGATCTCTCAGCCGCTAAGGAGACCGATCTACTGTTTGCCAAGGCCGACAAGGGTGAGTAAAATATCGATGCCCAGTATTGTTCCTAATTAATGACACTTCATAGACCTTGTTACCTGGTGCGAGAACGAGAATGTGCCCTTCGTCACATTCCGTGACTGGTCTAGCATCACTCAGACTGTCAAGGACATTGCGGCTGGTACCGTCTCTGTCAAGGATGCTGCCCGTGGCCGTATCTAATCTGATATGAATTAATGACACGAAAAGGGAGAATAGGAAACGGTATCCGTGACTATTTAAAACATAAAGGATAGACTAGGTGCGAGCCATCTACCGAGATCACATAGATTCATTATAGATTTGTGAATAGACTTGGTCAGCCTGGAACCGAATAAATTCCCTATATAATTTCGACCTCGATGTCACTTGGCTTGTTCATGCATTCTCCAATTTCCTATTCCCTCCGTCTTTTGATACCGCCTTGTCACTCCGTCCTCTTTTCCTCAGCTGGAAGAAAGTACCAACACAACAACATGACAACAAACAAGAAAATCACAATCGGATGAAGGACAAAGGTGCCAAAAGCCTGGGCCAGAAGACCCGTAACGAAGGGTGCAATAGCTCCGCCTGCGCTATCGCAAGCATTAATCATGCCAATGCCAGTCAAAGCCTCCCGCCTAGTCATGCCTCGAAGGAAAACAGCCGAGGCACATGGGTAGATAGGACCAAGGAGAAGACCGACAACAGATACAGCGATAGTGTTACCCACGATGTTAGGAATGAGCCAGACGAGAAACTGGAAAGCAACGGCTCCTATGATGAGGCCATACACAAGGGTTTTCTCGCCAATTCGCTGTGCAGGGGCGGACAGGAGGAATCTACCGATGGTGATACCAGCCCAGAAACCTGCCGTTGCATAACCAACTGAAGAAGGATCACCATCGCGGTCGTTGATGAGAAAAGAAATGACCCAGCCAGAGATAGAGACTTCGGCTCCCTGGTAGGCAAAGATGAAGAGTGAACCAAGGAATACGATGCGCAAATTCATAGCAAGAAAGATGCTGTTCGACATGGAGTCTCCAACTTGAGCCGTCTCTCTCTGGCGTGCAGTAGGACTCAACTCCTGTTCGTATCTCCAGAATGACCACATTCCTAATGCGACGGTTAAAGCTCCGAGCACACAGGTTATGATATAATATTTATTCCACACGGTGTTTGCAGCGGTAACAAGCGCGGTCGCAACGAGAGGGCCGATAGTTGCCCCTAATCCGTAAGTCCCGTGCTGTACACCCAGCATGAACGTTCCGTTCTGGAGACCACCACAGAACAGGTTTCCAATAGCCACATTTATCGAGATACTGAAGCCGATGAATAAGAATGATATAACAACAACGATGAAAGGGGCTCCGCAGATGATGGGGATATATGCCAGAGTGACAAGGGCTTGGCCAAGACCAAGAAGCTTGGCTCGACCGAGTTTTGCTCTAAGGATATCGATGAATACGGCCGCTGCAATGAATCCAATGGCTTTCCCGACGAAGATGAGAGATACAGTGGCATAGCCAATGCCATAGTACCTAAACGTATTAGCTTATGTCGTTCGGGGAAAAGAATATCGACATACTTCTCCATATAGGGGATCAAAGCACCAGTGGCACCATCGCTAAGAGCATTATTTACCTGGGATAGACAGGTCGAGAGAAGTCTGAAGCGGTTCATGAAAGGGTCCCAGATAGTTGGTGCACTTTCGACAGTCTCAGTATTCGAATCTGGATGATCAGGCTGACTCATTTCTAGGTCATCAGCAAGTTCGGAAGATGTATTATCTGGTTTTGGATCATCTCGGACTGGCAGTATCTCGAGGTCAAAAGATTCTCTATGGGCTGAACCGATATGGGTTCTCGAGGTAGTTGTTGGCGGGGCTGTTAATGGACGAGACATATCTTGCTTTGCCGGAGTTGTAGGTACTGGATGAACTACTGAGAGACCTGAAAGAATTGAGGTCCCCATGGTGTATGAGCACTAGGTCACCAATAACTAGTGGTTTGATATATAGTAATGGGTAATCAGGAGAACATCGATCTCATTGTCTAAGGAGTTCCGAGGGGCAAGTGTGCTTGAGCCTGTCTACGGTGGCTAAGTAAGCAGTCTTACTTACTCGGTTCTGTATCAAACTATCATGAATCTCTGCAAGGTCAACTTGAGTCACCCGGTCACTCAGATCTTGAAATCCCCACGGGACACCCTGGCGAGTGGAATGCCTCTATTTGGTACTAAGTTTTCGGAATCCTGACATACCAGGAGGGACAGCCAAGAGGGTAATCAAGCCGAGTCCACTTCGACAATACCATACGATGCGGTTTATCAAGCACGGACTCATCCTGAAAAGCACCGAATAATTTACCCATGTGTCACGGGAAGTATACGATACCAAATGATCATGTTTATCCTTTGCATAAAGATGAGACATCGGTATACATAGTTCTCAAGCAGTACACGCACACGATCATCTGGGGTATTGACAACATGTACATCATATTGGACTGTTATGTTACTGGTCACTCAACTTCATGATAATGAGGTTGGTTCTAATACCACTTTTGGTAACGACCCCAGCAACCCACCACTAGCAGCCGAGCAATATGCTACTTAAAATACTATTCGACACGATCAGGAGGATTTCTCATACCCCGATATGGTAATTTCACGAGATCATGTTGGTACTACGATCGGACGGTCCAGATCGAGTAAGTCCGCCACATTGTGGATGGATAAGGTAGAAAGGTACCTTAGCCCTCGGCGTGGGGTCCACTACCTGGCGTCACAGTACGCAGCACAGTCCTAAATACCTAGGATGCACTAACTTTCCGCATAAATCAACTGTTCTTTTCACTTGACCTACTGATGAGCACTCGGCATCAGAGAGCACTTGCTGCCTACCAGTTCGGTTTCTACACTTGAACATGATGTATCCGTGAACTGAGGTTATGAAATGGTTGTCCTTCTAAGCAAGTCCGCAAGTGCTAATATATCACTGGTCGTGGTATCGTCAAGTGCCTGTGGGAGTTACAGATCTGGGCCAGCTACCGTTTTCCAGCCAGATAAGAAAACCATATACTTAGGGTCGGCTTTTGCAATAAACATATGATATTGCTTTACTAGTCCCTCAGATATTGACTGCTGAACAGAGCCCACTCTATGAAGTTGACATCGAAAGTAGGATCGGAGGCGTCAAATCAAGTAAGTCCGCTCCCACTTAGAAATCACTATGGATAGAGTAATACTTGGAGTTGTTCTGTCTATCAAGGTATATCGTTCTATCAGTATATGCCCCTCCAAGCAACCCCTCCATATTCTTCACGTCTAGAAAATTCCAAGACAAACTTTTATGAAATAGCAATCGGCATAGAACTTCACGATGGGACGTCCAAAGCGAAATGTTCTCGCGGCCGCAGAGGCTGCCCTGACACCTCCCGACGCTCTCGAGCCCAACCAATCTCTCGTCCGCGTTGTCAAGCCTGAAGGAAACAACTTGTACACCTGTGAGCTTCCAAACGGCAAAACCCTTGTACTGGAACTGGCCCAGCGATTTCGAAACACCATTTGGATCAAGCGCGGTGGGTTTGTTTTGGCTGAGCGATACGAAGACGGCAAGGAGGACACTCGAGCAGAGGGAGAAATCGTCAACGTTGTCCGTGATGAGAAGGCCTGGCGCAAACAGCCATACTGGTGAGTCTTGTGACATCTATTCGTCTGAAATGAACTAGGCTAATCAAGTCTATCGCAGGCCCAAAGAATTCGTCAAAAACACATACGATATGAGCGACTCCGAGGACGAATCCAATGTCGGGAAAATGCCCCCCAGTGACTCCGAAGATGAGTGAAAAAAAAAATCCACTTCTAGATCCAGATCTATTTGTTCTTATCATCAACGTTCCCGACTTTGGCAGCGGAAGCAGGAACGGCAAGTCTGGCTGTTCCCAGATATACCAACACAACTGTCGCCAGCATTGTGTTCACAGCGATGGTTGAGCTGAGGTCAGTGCTTGGATACACGTTCCAAGCCCATTCCTGCGCGGCCCAGATAATTGTCACGATGACGGGGTCCTCGGTGGCTCGCCAGAGGAGATAGGGTGTTGCCCAGGCGAGATAGGCATAGAATTGGTAGTGCAGTGACCGAGCGAACAGCAGACCAATGAGGTTGGCGGTGAGCATGGTAGTCATGACGTACTCAGGGGTGACGTAATGAGAGATGCGAAGCTGTTCCTGCATGGTAAACGGGGACTTGAGTCGCAAGAATGAGGGAATCAGGTCGTAGAACGATCGTCCAGTTGGTTGGATCCATCTCTTGGAGATGAAGATCAGGAGCACCAGAACGTGGCAGGCCAGGAGAAATAGAGCAAAATACTTACTGAGGAAGACTTCCTCGCCCAACATGCGCCAATTGACCGTCCACTTGAATTGAAACTGTCGCGACAGCTCAAAGGCCCGAGCCGCATACCCACGAGGGTTTTTAGTGATAAACGGAAGTCCAATGGCGAACTGAATCTGTGCCATGAGCCATGCGAGACGAAGGCTAGGCCATAACCCTCTACCCAGAAAAAGGATGACGCCAATAGCGGGTAGAACTAGCAGCAGCGACATCTTGATTCCAAGACCCCAAGAATACACTAGACTTCCAACGGTCCATTGTCGGCGTTGGAAAAGGAAGATGGTGAACCATAGGAAGAAAACGGCGAAGCAGTCGTTGAAACATCGTAGGACGAAGAGGCTATGTAGTCGTTTAGAGGCGATTAGGAAGATGAACATGTACGGAGGGACCTAGAATTGTTAGCAAACTGACTCGACTATTTCGGGATATTACTGACTTTGGCTTTCCAGTAGCAGAGCATCACCACTGCCAACGTAGCCATATACAACACAGCAAATATTTGCTGCGCCAGAAGAATGTTTGTGCCCTTGTCCGTGACATAGTAGAGTCCCGTGTAAGTGTAGACATGCGCCGCTGGATACACCAAGGGACCAGTATCGCCCTCCATCTTGGTATAGTCTCTCTCGCCCGATACAAATTGCGAAATCTGCTGCATGTACGCAACCCAGTCGATCTCGGTATCTGTTCCACAAGATTAGCTTCATCATGAGGCTTTGGGAATTAGACGCCACGCACATGGGATCTTCCATATGATCAAGCCACAACCAAGCGCGTCGACCAGCCAGAGCGCGATGGGGATGAGCTTGGAGAGGGCATGACGGCCATTGAGGACGTTTCTTAGGAAGCGCACGCCCTGACTCAGGGTGCCAGATGCAGATTCTGGCATTTTGAAAATGGGAAATGCGCTGGCTTGTGAAAGGAGGAAAGGAAAGCTCCATCCAGTCAAAACAGGGGTTCAAGAGCTTGGAGAGAGCTACGTGTGGGAAATGCGGGGCCCCGCGATATGCATATTCTCATGTTCTCTACTCACCAACTTCAATTGTTGTTGAGCTGACGGCAATCATAAGAATGAATGAATCAAATATTCATTGATGTCAATCCATAAACGCTTGGTTAATCTACAGTTTGGACTTGGCAGATTTGCCAACCTTGTCCACAATCTCAACTACACCCTCAGCACAACCATATGAGCCTTGATAACCCCAGCCAGAGTGGCCATAGTTGTGCACGATCCACGTCTCATCGTCCAACTTCTCCTCCTCAAGTCGAAGTCCATCTCGTCTCCAAGGGCGCAGTCCAACAGCGTGTCGAATCACACTCAGTCCCTTAACTCCCTTGCCATCAGCGACCTCAGGGCGTGCCTCAACGATGCGCTGCATGATACGTTGGGCGATATTGGGGTCTGGTTGAGACTCCCAGTTGCCGATATCGTAAGTTCCACCCAAGATTGTGCCACCACCAGCTGCGCGCTGCATGAGATACATGACATCGGCACCGCCGTCCTCAACTCCAGATGTGATCAGCATGGGTGTGCTCTCGTTGCGCACCAGCACAATCTGTCCACGAGCAGGCGCCATAGTCTCATCCTTGACACCACCCAGCTTCAAGGAGCCTAGGCCTGTCGCGTTGACGATGATGTTGGGAACATTTCCCGTGTGACTCAGTTTCTTAGCCTCGCTGATATCGGTCAGGATACCTCTCTTGAAGACCACGCCGTTTTTCAGACATTGACCGACGAGCCAGGGAAGGTAGATGGCGGTGTTGATGCAGACAGATGTGAATTCGCAGCCTGAGTCGTAACCGCGAGTGACTTGATCAGGGTTCTGCTCTCGGAAATCCTCAAAGATCTCCTTATACCAGGGATCTTCCATGAAGAGTGCATCAGGGAATGTTTGGTTCTTTGCTGCTTCTGCGTCCTTCTTTCGTCTCTGAATGTGGCACTCTGCTAGATATTAGCCTGTCGTTTTTCTTGAGAGCAAACATGGTGACGCACTTTGGAAGTGAATGCCCGCTTCGGGGACTTGTTCGCACAGCTTCTTGAACTCTACCCATGTTCGACGTTCCCATCTGCTGCTTTCTCGTGTGGCCATGCTGGAAATCGTGAGTAGGATGATACAAAATGGGCCAGATCACATACGGGCAGACGTTGGCACCAGCAAATGGCGAGGCATATTCAATATCATAGTCACCGGGCATATGCTTACCCACGACAGTGATCTTGTTGCCCTTGTTCTTAGAAAGAAGATAGGCGGACGTCAAGCCAGAAACACCAGCACTCTCACAGGATCAGCTTCGTTCAGAATAGTTAGCTTGTCCCACCAAGACTCACCCAACGACGACGATTGTGTTCGCCATTTTGATATGTCACGTTTTGCTTGATGATTGGGTATTTGGTGTAAATGTCCTCGAAATGCAAAAGCACTTGATTGAACTGAAGACTAGACTATAGAGTAGAGGTTGTCACATTAACTTATACGCCGTCTCATCGGTTCCCAGTTGAAGCCCCGATCTCTAAACGGGGTGATTGGCTCTTGTGATTGGCTCATCAACGCGGGGCCGCCGAAACCGGGATCGGCTCTATCATGATAGTAGCAAGAAGCAGCGTTCAAGATAAGCCTGTCACAATGGCTTGAATTGCATATTGACCAGCCAATCGATTTGTTTTGGAAGCTATTGCCGACCTGTCAAACGGCTCTTGGGCGTAAATGACACTCGCCGAATGGTCATATGCATACGACGGCCTTCCACCTCCGTGACAGTCCATACTGGAAATAGAAGGCCGCGAGAGAACTTGACTAACTAGCCTATGGCATTTGAACCATTTCTAGCCGAAACCATAGAGGTGTGATGGAACTGCCGATCAGTATAGACTCACGAGCCCAAACAATTCTCCAAAATGATACATGGATGAGATATCATAGACAGACAGCAATAACCCATAGTACAAGTCTAACTATGCTAATAATACAAAGCTGTTTATATTTTCTTCAGCAATGTAAACAGGTTGACTCTGTTGCCATGACTCTCCTTGGTAGTTTTACCAAGTGATTTGAGATGTTACAAGATTTGTATAGTTTATGCAGCATGCTTGGCCAGCATCGACTGAAGGGCCTGAGGGTTAGCACCGACCAACTCATCAACCTTGCTTCCATTCTTGAAGACGAAGAAAGTTGGCATAGCGCGGACGCCGAGCTCAGCGGTCAGGTCGGGGAGCTCATCGACATCAAACTTGACGAATTGGATGTTGTCTGAAAGAGCCTTCTCTTCCGAGAGCCTGAGGTTCTATTGTTAGTTGCCCATTTGAAATGGCAATGTATCTTCTGAGTCACTTACTTGTTGAGGATGGGAGAGATGGCCTTGCAAGGGCCGCACCATGTAGCGAAGCAGTCGATAAGAACAGCCTTGTCTGTTGTAGAGACAAGGTCCTTAAACTCTTTCGTTCTGTTAGATCGAGTTAGTAAAAACCATGGCCAGAACCTTCATAATTCCTCTGAAACTCACGTCTTGATATCCTGCACAGCGAATCGAGCAGCTGTGCTATGGAATGGCCGGGCAGCGAAAGTCGCAGCGCCAGATCGAGCAGCCTGAGCGACGGGTCGCATAAGACGGAAGGGAGAGGACATTGTATAAGTCTTACAAAAAGTGTCGTTTATATGAGTTGTAAACTTGGATTAGTATGAAAGGTCTGGATTTCTGATTGTTAGCTCTGATGGCTCTTCATTGGGTGGAGTATGATGACTTGGTTGATTGGCCAATCATATTATTATGACCCAAAGTTCATGACGGTCTTGGACGTTTCATGATAGAAACACAAAAGTTTCATGATAATGTTTTAGGGCTGGTATTACGCTTTGACGATATAATATGTTGATGGAGGCTTACTGCGTATAGACCATTGACGTGATGGCATCGTAGCATGAAACAATTACCTCAGCTCTAAAAGCTCTCAAGAGCCATGTTCAACGATGCCTCATGTTCTGGTCAAGTTACATATGAGATAACAAAGAAAGAATCTACGTACATTACACAGACTTCAGTAACTTACTCACTCTCTTATCCAGTCTTCACCTACTTGAACCACAGCCACATTATCTCACACTTGTGGACATGCCACACCCAAATGTACGCATAGCATGATAATTTCCACATTCACAGCAGCTAAGCTAGTTCCCGAGATCTACGACGATCATCTTATAATTAATTACTGCTTCAACTGCCGAGACCACGGACATAATTTATTTCATGCGCCTACGGCTGTGGATCAGGCCTAATCTTAATATAACTATCACATGACGTACGGTGAAACAGCTTTTAATCTCGGATATTGTTCGATCTGGTCAATTAACCTATCAGCTTACAAACATTGACATCTTCCTCCTCTGAGGTGGACAGACACATGTCCATCGTCTTGTGATCTTGTCCACCCCCCATTTCCCATTGATGTTCATTGCGCTATCGCATCGCAAGATCTATTGTTTCATGCAATCAACCACTCTCGCGCCAAGCTCGATCTCAGGCTGCCAGTTTATGTGTCTGGACGCCCAAGTGCAAAAGCAAATCCCAGTTGCTCAAATCAAACCCGTTTTTCCCGCCTCCCATAAACCCCGGCTAGTGGAAAACAAAATGCTCCCCTCATCTCACAGACAAGGTAAGGAAAACCACACCGGCTTCCCAAGGAATGACAGCGCCCAATGGGCACGAAGAGGAACCGGCCAAGGAGACTAGCTCCCTCGCCAATAGTTGGTAAATCAAACGCGTCGAGTCTCCCAGTACTCTGTAATTGGCGGTCGACGCGGGGTATCAAAAGGTGCGGTATATGTAGTCGAGAAAAGAAATCCTAGCAGTGAACTTGGAATGCGCCGTAGTCATCAAGGTCGTGTCATACATCAGGAGCAAGTCGGTTCCTAGTACCATCCATGTGATAAGCTATTTGAAGAGTGTTGAGTCGTCATAAGAAGAGTCTTCGCTGATTTTGTTGTTTTCCTCTTTTTTTGGTCGATTTTCCGTTGTTGATAAGAATAGGAATAAGGAAATGTGAAATGAGTGACTTAGGTTAGTTGAGACGGTAAGGAAATAAAAGGAGTGAAAGGTGTCGTCTGGTCGACATTCGTTAAGTTGCGAGACTCTTCTTCTGAACGATCAAGATTTGTTTAGCTTTCACATGGCTGGTTGGGCGTGACTTCGTCGCCTCTCTGAATTCCCTGTGGCATCAACGGATGGCCGGGGAGTGATATCGAGTAGTTTGGCACTTCCAGCGCTAAAATTGCGAACGTGACCTTTGCCCAGGTTGACGCTTCTAGCGCTCTGAACATTAGCAAGCTCTTGCGATGGAGATACGGGTGATGTCGGGCTCTCTTCATCCTCAGATTCAAGCTCCAAGAGTCCCTCGTGGCTCTTCATGGTGAATCTATGCACAACTTGGGGCTGAGAACCAACAGCGCCCCATTTCATCTCTCCATCATTAGCAAACTCTTCCTCATCGCTGCTGGGACGTCCTTCACCGGAACGACGACCCATGAACTCAGGATTCGAGTTTCTTCGGGGAGTGAGCTTCGTTAAATATTCATCCTCGACGATCTCCAAGTTTTCTTCTGTGCTGTTCGTTGGGGAGTCCGTGTGGGCGTCGTTTTGCTCACGCTGGTTAGCCCTTCGAATGCTATCTCGTATGGCAGCTCGACGGCCACTGGCATTACCGGAAAGCCAGGAACCTTCGGAGTCAATCGAGGCGAGTGACATGGACATGCCAGCTTCTGGGGATGGTGAAACATATGCGCGCTCTACTGTCGACGGCGTACGGCGCATGGCCTCGGCGGATCGGTGGCCCGATGTTGGTGTGTCATAGCGCACGCCCAAGGACCTCAATTCTTCCATTTCACGGATCTTCTGTTCGGTGAGGATGGGCATGGGGGGCTCCGCTTCGGGCGACTGAACGCGTGAAGCTGGCGGTGAAAGAGGTAACTCAGGTAAGTCTTCCCGGAAGCGAGAGCGCGTCCTCTTCGGGGCGCCAATGCTTGGTTTACGGGATAGATAGTTACCGCTTGAAGAGTTCGGCGAGTCCTCACCCTCGAGCTTAGCGAGGGCGTAGGCTTGCGCCTGTGCTCTTGACTGAGCTGCGGCTGCCTGCATTTCCTCCCGAGAGGTATTGGCAAAGGACGATGGTCCTTCACGTCGTTGCCGTTTGCTTCCAATTCTCAGGAATGCTTTGATAGAAGCAAACCCATTCTTGCTACCATCAGAATCATGAGAGTTTTGTCTGGGCATGTGAACATCCTCCTCGTTGATGGTCTCGGGTGGCGGAGAAACCATCCTATCTCGATCAGATCGAATCGTCGACCTGGATCGCGACTTAGCCGATCTCAAAAGATCAGAAAATCTTGTTCCAGGAGAAACGCCTCCCATGTCTTCAGAGGGCTGACGCATCGATGAGGTGTCCTTTGTAATGACTTCTTCCATAGGTGTTGGCTGCTCGGAGGCGGCTGTGTCTGTGCGATGAAAGACCTCCTCGGCCTTCTTTGGAGACTCGGTTTCCCTTTCGTCTTCAGTAATATCCATGGGCTCTGGATCTTCAGACTTCGTTTCAGTAACAACAGCGGAAGCAGGGTCAATCCCCAACCCTACAAGTTCACGGCCCAAAACACCTCTCTCAAGATTCTCTGGCGGAGGGGTGCCTGTGTTCCTGGCCTGTATTTGCTCCGCTTGTTGCTTCTCTGCCCTTTGTGTGATCCGTCGCTCCATCCTTTGTCTCTCCTTCTGCTTTTTCAGTTCTCGTCGTCGATTATCTATTTCCATGAGCTCCCTAAGATCGCGGGCGTCGAGGTCGTCAGCAAGGGAATCGATGCGCCTGTGCGATCTCATCGTCTCTTCCGGAATCGGCTCCTGCTCAAGAAGCTTCCTTCTTAGCGATCCAGACCGATGAGGTGTAGGCACATGGGGAGTCGTCCACCGGGCGTTCGGGGTATAACGAAGCGTAGGTCGAGGTGCAAGAGCTGCAAGAGCAGAGACTCTATACGAGCCAAACTCCGAGTCAGACGAAAGACTGGAGTGTATTGATCCGGGTACTGGAAGTGAAACATCCGAGTTGCGACCAACTCGATGCCTTCCAAATCCCCCGGTTTTTGATCTTTTGGAATCTTTCTTCATAGGCCGGCCTGAATTCCATTGTTCCGTAGCAGGCCGGACTGGAGCAAAACTACTCATTGCTTTAATCTCGGCTTCTCTGTTGCGTTCTTCTTTCCTCCTCTTACTTCTCTGCTTTCCTGTTGCTTGGTGGGTTGGACGAAGCGTGGGTGTGCGATCCCAGAGTTCGGGACGTTCTTCAAGGTTGCCAGTAGTTCTTGTTCGGCCTGTTCGTTCACGGACTGGCGAGCCAGCGCGGTCTCGGTCGGTACGAATGTCATCCTGGCGTCCCGGGGAGAAACTATAGGTTCGACCGGCTCGCTGAAGTCTGGGCGGTTCGGTACGTCGTTTCTTCAAACCAAGTTTGGGTCCCTCGTTGTGAGGCAGCGGCGCGCCCTCTGCATCTGAGAAAGCAGCACCGCTGCGGGAGCGCTTGCGGCTACTCCGGCGCCGGAATGGCCAAAGGGCCATGGTTCCTAATTCGTCGCCAAACGCTGGAGCTAATAATGAGCAACCAATATCGTCGCCGATGTACAGTCAAAATCGTCTAGATTATATCGGGTATGCGAGGGCATCGTGGAGGCGTCAAAACGTTCGTACCAAGCTGGTCATCAGGAGAAGCGAGTGAGAGTTGCAGGGTCGTGTCGAACAACTCGCTGCGCTGGTGGGCTCGATGGCCGCAACAAAACGATGTAGGATCAAAGAGGGCGCGTAGGTTGTAAGTACTAAAGTATTGGAAGACAAGTACAGCTACTGCGGTGACAGTCAAAATAAGCGGTGATTGTGTATGTATGTATGTGGATGTAAAAGAATGCAAGTACGCGAGCGAGGTCGTGGTTGTCGTAGGTGTTTGGTGCGTGGCGAAACGTGTGTGGTGGTAAAGAGTATTGAGGAAGCAGCAGGTGCTAGGTAATTAAGGTAAGTGCAAGGAACGGCAGGTGCTGGGTGTGTGCGTACTCCGGGGGGGGATCATGGGTGTTGGAAAGAAAGACCAATTTTTCAGGGCACCGGGGGCCGGCAGGACAGGGAAGGAAGGGAAGGAATGGGTCAATGGGACAAGCCAATGACTGGGAGGTAGCTTCCCAGTTGCGGCCAACGAGATGCTGCAGGTTGAGTGGGAAAATCGACGTCAGGCTTCGGCGGAAGCAGAAACAGACAGGGAAGGGCGGGAAAGGCCCACAATCACTGAATTGTGCTTTGCTTTTGGTCTGGTCCCTTGCGACTTGAAAGTGCTAACGGGAGTTAAGGGCTTCAGTGCGTACCAGGTACGTACCTCCTTTTTTTAGACCTTAGCGCATCAGAAGGACATCAAAAGCCCCCAGATACCCCCTGGTCGACGTGGCAAGGGTCCCGTCTCTCTGGAGCCCTTTTCAACGGGGCCTTTTAGAGCAAATGGAAGTGGATCACTGTAAAAAAAAGGTCTCGAGGTAGCGGTACGAGAATCGTTAGTGGATGTAGGCACTTAATAAGCGATGTCCAGTACCAGTACTTGCTGGCGGGGACTTCCAGGGCGTCGAGGGGCACCCTTAGGCTGCTGATGAGGTGGCGCTCAACCCGCTGGAGGGGCCGCTGAGTTGATGCTGTTGGCGTTGGTTAAGTGCTGGGAGTTAGGCGGCGGGGCAGCCTCGTAATTGAACGGGTAGAGCAAAAAGCATCCGACAAGACCAGACGGTCAATACCGCAATACTCGGTGAAACTTGAACTGAAGCATGGGAACTCGGATAGAGCAAGCGAGAGGAAAGGTAAAGAGGTACATAAGATAGTATACGATAAGATAAGTACAGAATGCACATCAATGATTAAGCAGCAATCCGCTCCAAGTCCTCGTGATCTAGTGGATAGCCCGGATCAATGAATCGTGTTTACAAGTAGTTATATGCAAGTCAAAGTGTTTTGAGCAGATGGTGGTCATCGATTGAACAAGAGGGCAGCAATGAGAGGTCAAGCTGACTCGTCTAAACTGAGAGGGGCAGAAGATCTAGCGAGATTCAGGAAAGCTACGTATGGCATTGGTGATTGATCAGGTTTGTTTGGCAGGACCTCACTAATAAGCAAACCATCGCCAGAGTGAATTGCCAATGGCATGAAGATGATGTAAAAGGCGGGGAGCAATAACTAGCAGGTACGATTCGTGGCAAGAGGGAGCCAACTTTAGGCGAGGACTTATCTCTCTAAAGCATCGACAGATACCACAGCAGCTGATGATAACAACTGATTCATAGCAAATGCTTAGGCGGTCCGACTTGTGCTCTCGCATTCCTACAATCCGTACAATCATGCTCTAAATTCTTCTCATCACTGCCCCTGTCGGTATTTGTGTTCCAAGCAGAGGCTGGGCAGTCTTGGCTGTCGACTAACACTCAGCAGCCGCTAGATTAACTCTGAAAGGAGTAGCGGATGCTATTTTGGCCGCTTTTGAAGGAATTGCATGAAACAAACAGCATGGACGATATTGTCATCGTGTCACGAGCTCAGTAGGTATGCTGTTCGTGTCTATGTTCAAGGATTACAAGATACTGACAAAAGAACACAACTCCATTTGAGCTTTGGTACTTGGCAATCATCACAGCTGAAGATGGAGCAAAGACGGGCCCTCCGGATCTTCACTCCGCTAGGAGCCGTCGATGATCGTCGGTATAGCTCCGTGTATGTCCTCTCCTCGCATTGGCGTTGGCATTGGCTTGGACATTAGATGTCGAATCTCGTCTTACCTCAGGGCACCTCAACCAATGCATGAGGTCAAGTTCGTGCCCTTCTGCAATGACCACTTCCTTAAATTGGCCAATCTCAGTAACGAGAGGGTGTGTATAACCACGAGTTGATGGCTTTGCCGTCACTCCTACTCTATAATTCAGTATGCCACGGGGACACTTTCTCGGTGCTCAGCTCCTCTTTCGTCTGTGATCTTCTACAACGCGACTGTTCGCCACACTTGTCGTCGCCGTTGCAGCCACAAATTAGCTTGGCTCAACTTTGAAAGTTCCCTCCCCATTTGACAAGATCGAGTCAAACGCCTTTTCCGTCTCCTCGCGGGACATCATTGAATAGTAGCCATGGAACCAAGCAGCCATCGGCACATGTCAGAAACTCTCGTTCTCGTCGCTTATTCTCTTCGGCTTCTTTCTCCTCCCGCGGCCGTCATGAATCGCGATAGCTGGTCTCGTGGTTCACGACACCCGCCACACGATTGAGTGCAGTACTATCAACAGATATTGGGTTGAACGCTAGTTTGACACAGGCCACAGGGGACATCGTTTCGCCCTGTCCGAAGATCTCGTTCGCCGCCATGCGATCGAGGCTCTCACGCCAAAATCCCCCGCCCCTTGCTATTAGGTGACTATTACTGCAGCTGTTCAGTCATGTCTCACAACCGTCCGGCGCATGCAGAGAGTATCGAGACACCACAGTGCTTGCTCCCTCCCTCTTCCGCCCCCTTTAGCTTGAGCGCTTGACTTGGACAAAGCAATGTTTCGAAACTACCTTAACCAGCGAACCAGCCCAGTGCTGTAGCTGAGAATTGATTTGCTGTGCGTAGCACGTTGCAGAGGTTGGGTTGGCAGACGACATCAGGTATCCTGTACCTGAGCCTTTTTGCCAAGCCTCTCTCGTCCGTTTTCCAGGTACCGATACCTATGTACCTCGAATCAGGACCCATGCGACTTGCGCCTGTCTACGCCGTCCCTGCGTGTTTCTTCGTATTTTCTTTTCAAAGTACGAAGTTACTTCTCTTAAACCCCGACACTCAATTTCTCGTGGCCTTCGGGGCCTTCGTATCCGCCAGCCGATGCTTAGAAAGGGCTGACTGAATCTTAGCACCTTGCTTGTTGTCAGCCGTTGGATCTTGTACGGGCTTTTGGAATGTGATGATCGATACATCCCCTGTCTATCACCAGGAGCTTAACGAAGCCACAAGGCTATCAAGTAGTTAGGATAGCCGCAAAGGCCAGCTTTTTTTCTGACATGGCAGAGTAACAAATACGGCCAGTTACCGTATTTTAATCCCTAGGGTCTTTCCGCTTCTTTCTTTCGATCTTTGAGTCCCTAGAGGCACTGTTTACGATCCTGGGCTTCTATCAAGAACATGGCAAGCATGGGTATAGTTATTTCCGAACCAAGTTTTCGTCTCCTCCTACCGTCGATCTAACCTCAACATGGAAATGAGCGTCATGATTACACGAGCAGTTCAGGTCAACAATTTACCGAATTGAAGCTCTACGTCGATCAATTGCATTTCAGGATTTCTTTCAATCACACAAGCAGACAGGTCAGGCCGGTTCAGCTTAGCCTTCATGAGAGTTGAAGTTACATATTCGACGTCACACAATGAACTTGTCATACATCACCGTGGCATGGTCGGCAAGTTTGCCCAGTCTATCGCGGAACATGCCTTAGTACGTATACTGTGCTATAGCACTCCGGCAGTACGACCGTTGTAACGTGGAGCTTGGGCCTGATGAACGTTGCGAATCAGGGACCAGAGGGTTCTTTTTGACTTCACCCGAACTGCAGATTGGCCAATGAATTTACAATTGGGTCAGTGATCCTGAATCGTGTGCCATCTCTGAATCCTAACGGCTGAGAAACCACAAGATGATCACCGAGAGATCGTCTTTCAAGCTTGCGACACCCCAACAGTCCCATCTTGCAATGTCAACGACACTCTCAATCATGCAGTAGTCTAGAGGATGGGATCCTTGTCTAACAGTGGTGAATCTTAGCGCTCCCGGAGCCCGCCACGGAAACAAAGGGCGGCCCATCCCTCCGTAACCTTAGCAAGTTACTCGGGGTTTCCTTGTCCAAGAAAGGTTTCCGCAAGGCACCATGCATGTCAAGTCATGCATGAAGAGGATTTCTGAAGGCTGTTTTTTGGTCATCGCCAATAGCCAGGGGATGTTTGTGTCGCACAACAAGATATATGTCGCCTCCCGTTGCCTATTCCAATAGGTTTCTGGCCAATTTCCGAGCCAAGGACTATTTGCGGTCAATACCAGCGAGTCAATCAGTTCTTGAATCAGTACGGAGTAAATGGGTTTGATCTCTTCGGCAGAAGCGAAGATTAGGTTTGCTCCTTTGTCAGAGTCGATCGGGGCAGATTTGTCCCAGCGTTTCGATGCCCCTGAGCCCTTGTTTCATTGGGGAGTATTGGTTCTGGGGACTAGGCTTTGAGCCAACCGATCTCATGTTTCAATGTAGAGCTTTTACTTTTTTACTCAGACTTCGGGCTTTCTTACCCCCTGGGCAAGCAGACAGGCTAGAGTAAGAGGATGGTGGTTTCGTTTCAGGGGCGCCACTTTGATTGATCAAAAAGCAATGAAACGTCCTGGGGCTGGCTCGGGCGTGCTGGCGTACCGCCACGTGGGTGAGATACTGTACGCAGAAGTTGTGGTTGGAGCTGGCAACGTGGGACGAAGACTTCTGAGGAACTGGCTTACAAACACGTTCCCTTGGAAGAGTTTTGGCCAACAGCCTATAGCCCAAGTTAGGTTTCTTTCACTGAGTCGCTGTATAAGGTAGTATTAGCCATACTAGGCGACTGTTCACTGCGTGCCGCAGAGACTAGATGTCACGGCAATTTGCTTCACTGTGCTTGCATCTGCTGCATTACCAAGCCACGCGAGTTGAGTGATTAATTCACAGGTTGCAAATGCACAGAGACAAGTTGACGGCTGCAAGTGAGACGAACAAGTGCAGAATAGTCAAGGATCACCAGTCGATTCTCGCCAATGATATGCTGGTGACCATCTGGACTATATTTAGTGATACGAGCGAACGTCACTGATAGCAGTTATGTGGAACATGTCAGTCTTTGAACGTCGAAAGTGTTATTTCGAGATCAGATGATGGCTCGAAGCTCAGAGTTATCGTTCATAGTATTAGAAACTCAACATGGCATCCCTTGAGTACCTCCTCCTGAGTTGTCAGGGTTATCATATATCGATCGAGATCAGTCGCAAGATTGAGAGATAAAACTTTCCCATCATTGGGGACGAAATTAAACATAGCCAATAGTAAAGACATCGTTTATCAAAGACATCTATCGTATTTGTCTGGAGACACTGTTTAAGATCTGCACAAATCTCCATTTACTGAAACAATACTGACACAACGGAGTTGGGCTGCGATATGCCATCACGTGATGCCACTTCTCCATGTTTCCACGGCAACACGTATATGGTGTTTATGCTTTTCAGTAACCGCGACAAACTAATTAAGCCAAAAACGCAGCCAAAGGAGAGAATACGATTTTGACAATTAAAACACAACCGCGATCATGGCGTACAATCCGCGAATGAGCATTATTCCAACCTCCCAGCAGCAATCGCGGACTCGAAAAAAGGAGGAAGAGGCAGATGCTTTTATGCGTCTCCCTGACCGCGAAATCGTTGGCTGCATCACCGACATCGGCATCAACTTCACCGTCGCAGACCTTCAAAAGCCAAATGCAGCACATGTTCAGCAAATCTTTGAGTGGTTCGCCGAACTCCTCCTCAATGCGACGCGTGAGACTGTTGAGCCGGCCATGCGAGCTGCCGCCGAGGATATTGTTGGAGAATACTCGGATGTCATCCCTCCGGACACTCGCAACCTGATGGGCTTTTATGTGTCGCTGCGCAGGCTGTTGTTTGAGTGCGGAATCACCGATTTCAGCTTCAACGACTTGTATAAGCCGACATATGATCGCCTCGTTAAGATCTTCAGTTACCTAATCAATTTTGTTCGATTCCGCGAGTCACAAACGGCTGTTATCGACCAGTACTATAACAAGGCAGAGTCGACAAAGACACGCATTGAGACGCTCTATGCCGAGAACCAGGAGAACGAGGGTCGTCTGGAAGATATGAAACACAACCGTAAAGCCATGGAGGCGCAAGTCCGAGAAAAGACGATGAGGAACGAGGAGCTCAAGAAGAGACTGCTAGAGCTTCGACGTAACCAGGAAAGGGTTGCTGCACGGTTGGAAGAGGCCAAACAGAAGAAGGGCGAGCTCACTGCAGTGTTGGAACAAAAGACCCACGAAAAGGTTACCTTGAAACAGGAAAGCACAAAGCTGCGACCTTATGTGCTCCAGAGCGCCTCAGATCTTCAGGAGAACTTGGCCGAGCTGCGTGAAATTCTCAACAACGATAAATCACACATCGACGCATTGGACCGAAGAGCACGAGCCCTGCAGACCTCAACGGATTCATTCTCAGTCGTCTCAACAGATGTTGCATCATGCATAAAGATCCTCGATGAGATCGCTGCAGAGCTGGCCAAGGAAGAGGAAGAATTAGCACGCAATGCAAAGCAGCGTGATGCTCTCTCAGAGCGCGGTAACAACGCGCGTGAAGTCGAGCGCACCGAGACTATGCTGAAACGTCAGTTGAGCAAGTGGACAGAGAGGACGGAGAAACTCCGCGAGCAGAGCAACCTGAAGGCGAGGGAGGCGAAGGAGAAGATGCATGAGCTCCGGGCAGTGCACAAGCAGCTCACTGAGGAGCAGACTGAGAAGGGCAAGGAGATGGAGGTTCGACGTGTCAGAATCGAGCAGACTGAGAAAAAGGTAAGCTATCCCGCAACGTTCTTTATGAGTGACAAATTACTAACATGTGCATAGATGCTTGACTTGAAGGAGAACATTGAGAATGAGGTTCATAGTGCGCATGAGGAGTACCGCAAGATGGAGGCACACATCAAGCTGTACATTGCTGAGATGGAGCAGGCCATTGCTTAAGTCTGTCCAGCGTTAGTTTTCGTGTTTTTGTCATGCTTTATGTTATGGTTGGCGGCAATATTTGGGATAGATACCATGGGTTGGCGTTGAAGGCTGTAATGATGATATGTTAATGTTGACGCCTAGTATGACTACTTTCATCGTGAAAAGAACGATATGATATTCATCGACTACTGAATACATGGTTGAGTATATCGTGTCCTTGATAAGATAGAAACTTGGCTAAGTCTCTCATGGGAGCGCTCCAATCAATTCAACCTTCTTGGTCACGAGTATCGAATTCGAACCATCGACTCAGGACTTGCTTAGCACTGACAGTCCGCCCACTCCATGAACCATCGTCTCTTCTTGATGTACCATTCAACAGAGGTATCGTCTCGCCTCCAAGGTGATCCAGGGTATCGTGTCCTCCTATCCCTTTTGGCTCAATGATGGCAGCTCTAAACTCGTTTCGTGAGGCAGCATCGACTAAAAGAGCAGCCGAGTTGCTGATACCTTGCGCAGACCATTCACTTGCGTCCCTGTGAAGATCTAGGAGTCCGTAAACTAGAAGCAGTGGTGGTCGAGAAGTGGGTGTATAGTTGGGTGGTGCTGGTATTGGTGAGTCCTTCGGTGTAAAGACGGAGAGAAAGGCACGTAGATGTGTGACGGTTGGTACAAATAGAAACCTAATGTGACGGGATATAGCTATTTGGTAGAGGGGTGCCTTAAGTAGATGATGAGAAGATTGTGTTCCTGAGCTTCCGGAATCTTCGAGTTGTAGTTGTCCCTCTTGGAGAGTGAGATGGTGTGTTATTTCCTCAATGAGTGAGCTCTGAAACTCTTCCTTTGACGAGCCGATTATTATTGTCGAAGGATATCTATGGTACGATATGATATATGATAGAAGCTCGGAAGGAGTTTGTGGTGAGACGACGATGGGTTGAGAGGATTCCATGGTTGTGATGTTACCATTGAGTTTATCCAGGGTAGCTCAGATCAACAAGGTTAAGCAAAGTGAGTTGAGTATCGAGTTTTGATATCGCATATTTAAACCCTGATGACATATTTTGTGGAATGACTGTCAAACGGCATTTAAAAAAAAAAAACTTGAATATTGTTCTTAATCTTCAGGTCAATATGTTGATATAGAGATGAAGCTGTAATGTCCAAGGACAGGTAGTTGAGCTCCCCACCAGTTGTCACGCCCCTCCACCTCCACAGTCCGCAGCAACCATCATTTCACGTCATCTCAAACACCTACACTAAAACCCCCCCTCAAAAGCTCTCCCTCCTCTCAACGCGGCGTAAGCTCGAAAAAGCTTACTCGCGCAATGGAGTCAATAGCGAGGATCTCGAGTCTCATGGAGACCGGTACGTCTCCTTATTGACCGCTTCATCTGTCGCTAAAAACTGACTGATCATCCAGCGAGGGAGCTCACCCTCGATGCTGCCCAGGCGACGCGCGGTGCGCGCACAAGCTCAAGACCTTTGGATCGAAACCAGATGAGGAAGTTATTGGATAGCAGGAACGAGCGCGAGGTCCTCGAGGGTCTACGGCGTGTTATGGCGGTGCGTGGTGTTGTTCTCTTAACTGCGTATCTTGGCGCTAATAGTGATGAGGCAGATGATGTATCGAAACCACAAGACTCTACCGTTCTTCTCTTCTGTCGTCAAGAATGTCGCCTCGCCGAATATCGAAATCAAGAAGCTTGTCTACATATACCTCATCCACCATGCCGAACAGGAGCCCGATCTCGCACTCCTCTCCATCAACACTATTCAGAAATCCTTATCCGATCAGAACCCCCAAGTCCGAGCTCTCGCCCTCAAGACCATGTCCGGAATTCGAGTCCCCGTCATCAGCCAGATTGTATCTCTCGCTATCAAGAAGGGTGTGGCCGACATGAGCCCCTACGTGCGGAAAGCAGCTGCCCTTGCGATTCCGAAATGTCATCGATTAGACCCGAGTCAAGCGCCGCAGTTGATCGATAACTTGTCGACTTTGCTGGGTGACAAGCAATACTATGTTGCTGGAGCTGCCGTGTCAGCTTTCCTCGAAATATGCCCCGACCGAATAGACCTTATTCACAAGCATTATCGCACGCTGATCAAGCAAGTGGTGGACATGGATGAATGGAGTCAACTGGCAACACTACGACTGATGATGTATTATGCGCGAAAGTGCTTCCCTCGAAGGACAGAGTCGCCAGACGAATCGACCGAAAATTCCCAGGATCAGCGAGTGGACGACTTCTACGGCGAATCGCGACAAGGTAGTCGAAGTCAGGCGTCTTCAGTACTTGACCCGGATCTGGCATTGCTGCTAAATGGCATCAGACCTTTACTGCAGAGTAGGAATGCTGGTGTTGTTGTCGCTGTCACTCGGTGCTATGTCGATATCGGAACACCCGAGTACGTGAAGCAGGCTATTGGCCCCTTGATCGCCTTGCTTCGTGGAGCTCAGGATATCCAGGAGACTGCTCTTTTTAACATCGTCTCCGTCTGTCTTCTTCGGCCCACCGATTTCGTCAAATATGCCAGCCATTTCCTGGTTCGAGCCACTGATACGGCCCCTGTATGGGAGTTGAAGTTGGAAATATTGACAATCATCTTCCCCCACAGCCCACCACACGTTAAAAGCCTTATTCTCAAGGAGCTCGAGCACTTCTCGCAAGGAACGAACAAGGCATTGGTTCGAGAGGCGGTGCGTGCTATTGGCCGCTGCGCCCAGACTGATACCTCTGCAGCTCCTCGATGCTTGAAGTTACTCCTGGGACAAATCACTAGCTTGGACGGCACCCTCGCTGCCGAGTCACTGACAGTCATTCGTCACCTGATACAACAGGACGTCCAGGGACATGTTGGGACGGTTGTTCGCCTAGCGAAGAATCTCGACTCTGCAACTGACCCCCAGGCTCGTGCTACAATCATCTGGCTTGTAGGTGAATTCTCAGGTCTGAATGGAGAGGACAACATTGCGCCGGATGTTCTTCGCATCTTGCTCAAGGAGTTTTCTAATGAATCACCAGTTGCCAAGCAACAGATTCTGCTCTTGGCGGCCAAGGTTTACCTCCACCACCTGAACCGAAGGACTGAAGCTGAAAAGGAGAGGGACGCTGAGGAGGACCCGCCTATGGATACAGATACTCATCCTATTGTGAGGTTATGGGAGTACGTCCTGCTACTTGTGAGATATGATACATCGTTCGATCTCCGTGATCGCGCGAGAATGTATCGATCACTTCTTGCAGTTCCCCAGCTGGCGACGCTGATGCTCCTTGCTGAGAAACCAGCGCCACATGCCCCGAGTCCATCAGAATCTCGAAAGGGATTCCTCCTAGGTTCCTCCACGTTGGTGCTTGCAGGCGGTGGTGGTATTCATGGTCTTCGGGGCTATGAACCCTTACCTGACTGGGTCGAAGAAGGGAAACAGCCTGATCGCCGACTTCGAGAACCTGAAGGCAGTCAAAGTTCTAGGTACGACGTAGAAAGAAGTACACTGCCTGCCAGTGAGAGACTCGACGAAGCGGCCAAGACAGTCATGCCTAGCAAGTCAAACGGCACAGGGACAGGCACAGGTGAAGCAGTGGGTGCTAAGACTTTGGATGACTGGCTTGCAGAAGAGGAGCAAGAAAGCGAGGAGACGGAAGAAGAGACAGAAGAGGAATCATCGGAGGACGACGACGACGATGAGGAAGAAGAGGATGATGACGAGGAAGAAGAGACGGATAGCGATGACGATGGAGAAGCCGATAGACTAGTCAAATCCTAATATCGATAGAAAGCATTATCAAGACACGCTCAACTTGGACTCATCCAAGTCTACAAGATCTGATCTAATATCGTCCCAATGCCTCGCGCCCTATTTCATACAAGACCAAACACCAAATAACCCTTCCTATACCCTCCCTACCCTACCCTAATCTATTCCATATCCCTTTAAGCAGTCTGGGAGTTTTCAACTTTTCGTTCCTCGTTGGAAGACTCTGCAGGTGTCTCGGCCTCAGTCTTCTTAGTACGCTGCATAGTGACAGCCATCTGAGGGAAGAAGATTCCAGGATGGAACGCTGCCAATAGGAAGCCAGTGACGAGAACAAGGGAGCTATCAAGGACGAGGAAGCTAGGCTCATCCTGCATAATATGGTTACCCCAACCACCAGCCATTTCGGCAATTCTACAGTTTCTCGCGTCAGCTGATGTAAGAAGATAGGATAAATGAGGATTCTGCACTAACCGGTAAATGCAACGAGTGAGAATGGCAAAATAGGCGCCCGAAACAGCGAAGCCAAACATGCGGAACTTCTTATCCTGCCAGACACGCAGCGACTCAGGGGCAGCCTCTGAACTATGGAGGTACTTCTTCACGCGCAGGTAGTAATCAGTGCCCATGGCTCCAAAGGCGAGGAGCACGATGACTTGGAGGACGACACCGGCGACGATGGTCCTGTTACCGTTCCTAGCGAGGTCGGGCTGGTTGCGCTTTGCCGCTGCTGCGACGCCACCACCGATGGCTTGGATGATGAGACACGAGAGGTCGGCGGGGAGGAAGATGCGTGGAAACCATCGAGGATGAATTCGTGAGAGATCTGGGTTGAGAGCGAGGGCGACGTGCTTGAGGGTGAGGTAGATGGCGGCGCAGATGAAGGTCGGGGCGATGATGATGCAGCAGATTTGGGTCTGGAAGGCTGATGAGTTCCATGGGTTAGGGTCCATCTGAATACGGCCGATATATCCTGAACTTGTTAGCATTTGATCATTCTTCCTCTAACTTTGAGTGAGTTCCTGTCATACCAATAGTCTCTAGAAGTAAACCAGCTCCCAGAGTCGCAGCGTATGTCCATGTCTTCTTCCAAACACCTAATCCTACAGAGGATAGGAATAGAATCGCAAAAGAGATCGTAAAGAAGTAACTGGATCCTTTGTTGGGAATATAACCAAGGACAGTTGCGCTGACGGGGCAGAGGGCGGTGATATCGGTACAGTCGTCGAAACTCGCCGGTCGACGAGCGTATAATTCGTACATTTTGAAGCTATCTCAGCGTAGTGCTCGATATGTAAAGGTGAAGAAATGCCAAGTAAATGAAGAGAGGGCAGTGATTGTCACTAGTATTTGCCTCCTTGGTCTGTGTATGATGATGATGACTTATGGATTCGTTTCAAGCGACCCGCTTGTATGAAAGGATCCTTGTTTCATGAAGAAACAGAAGAGAAGACGAAAAGAGAAGAAGAAGAAGAAGAAGGGTAAAGAAAAGAGTGAACAAGGTGTAAAGATAGGCCGAATATGATTACGGTACGCGCATACATACATACAAGATCCATCGTTGCTGACTCGATCCATTCATTTTTCTCATTACGACCCAATTCCTCCGGATTTTACGGGACCAACACCCGGAGTTCGGGACATTAACCATGCCTGAGAGCACTGAAGAGACAGTAGAAAGAAAGTGGTTAATTCATAGGTTAAATTCGAGTGACTAGACTAGCTCGTTAACAGTTGATGATGCGAATGCCAAGGCTCGGTTATGTCTATTCCCCGGTGCAGATCCGCTTATTTCAACGTTGGAAATGCTTGTTTAGCTCGTTTTCCTCGCTTTTCTCGCGTTGGGCCTCGGGTTCTGGTGCTCGCTTACAGGGTATTTCCGCTTCTGGAACGTGTCCGTCTTGTGTTTATGGAGGTGTATTACACTTGGCGGCCGACCCTTTCTGCTGCACAAACAGACAAGATCTGTAGCGTCGGGCTGAATCTGATCCGTTTTTTTTTAGTTGCTGTAGGACTTCGGGTTGTTTTATGCTACCGATCCGATTCTCAAGGTGTAATTAATGTTTCATGATGAGATCTACCTAGATCTGATGATACCTTACAAGCTTTCTTTATCTCTACTGTAACACTAACACTGCCCTTTTAGTGACTATCACATGTCATAGATTTATTATTCTTTCTTGGTCTATTCTTTTAGTCAAGAGCGAGCACGGATGAGTTGACAACACCAACTAAACTTATACGAGCCATGCGTCATCACCCCTTTCTTTTAAGCTCACTGTTTCATGACTGCTCCTCCTTACCGCCCAAATATCGGTACACCACAGAAAAGTCCCGTCCCTTGCACTTCTCCTCCTTTTCAGCAGCTTCATAAACTGCAAACGCCGTCTTCGCCAACTCCATTCTCGCTCCAGCCTCCTCAGCAGCCACCATAGCCAGTCTCAGATCCTTCTTCATCAGAGATATACCGAATCCTCCTCTGTAATCTCTGTTGGCTGGTGCAGTCTCTACAACACCGGCGACAGGGTTGTTGACCTCACTGGGCCAGCATCGTCCTGTGCTGACATTGATAACACCAGCCAGTTTCTTAGGGTCCAGACCCCATTGCATACCCAAGTTCATGGCCTCTGCGGTAGCGATGTTGTTCAGAGCCAAGAGGTAGTTGTTGGCCAACTTGGCTGATAGCCCTGCGCCTTGGTCACCACAGTGGAGGACCTTCTTTCCCATGAGGAGAAGGACGGGCTCGAGACGAGGAATGAGATCGGGCGAAGCACCGAGCATAAATGTGAGTGTTCCAGCAGTTGCGCCTACAACGCCTCCAGACATGGGCGCATCAACGAATGTGCCTTGCCCGGCAGAAGACACAGTCTTGGCGACCTGACGAGATGTTGAAGGGTCAATGGTTGAACAGTCGATAAAAACGCGGTCCTTCTTGGGGAGAGATGATGTGATGATGGATTCGTATACGCCCTTGACGTGCTGAGGCTCTGGAAGTACAGTGATGATTGTGTCCTAGATGTGTCAGTGAGACAGCGACAAACACGGTGAGTGGGATGACCTACAGCATCTTTGGAGGCATCGAATGCGCTGGCTGCCAATTCAACTTGAGCTCCCGTCGAAGCAGCCTTCATCTCTGTTTCTAGACCCTTCATAGATTCAGGGTTGATATCAAAGATGGACACCTTGTCTGACGGTTTCAACTTTGACTGGAGGTTCTTTGCCATTTGATAGCCCTATCCTCTGTGTAAGTATTTGACAACCATTCTTCGAACAGAGATGTGTACCATTTGTCCTAGACCGATGAAGCCGTAATTGTCTAGTCGTCGTGCCGAACTGGCAAAGCCTCGACGAAGCATCAAGCTTCCAAGACGTGTTGAAGGTCTCATGATAGCTGAGTATAAGACAATGGAAGTTCAAGTTTACTTGACAAGGTCACAACCAATGTCTGAATTGGAGCAAGGTTTATAAGATTAAATAAGAAGCTGAACAAGATATAAGAAATAAATCATTGCCACAACAAACAAAAAGTCTTGGATCTCACTCAAGGTTGGCGTGTGGGGGAATGGTTACCCGAATCACAGCCGGCCATTGCCGTACTTAGCCAGACCTACCGAGTTTATCTACGGGGGAGTCTCTCCCTATGACACGACTCGATGACCGAGTTGGAGATGGTGTAAAAAGGCGGAGGGACGATGCGGGGAAGCCTGTGCAGCCACCTGAGCTGCGGGGGATGTTCAGGGAGTAAAGACACTAAAACCTGGGGCAAACTCACTACAAGTTCGTCATATTTAGTTGCAATCTTTCATACTTGCTTCACTGGGACACGATTTTATCATATTAATTTTCATTTTATTTTACTTCAACGTCTTCATACATAATCCTATAGAGTCGACACAGTCAACTCTACCATCCCCTCTCATATGGACGTCCCTCATCATGTCCATCTCTATCTCTGTCG
Organism: Fusarium dlaminii; assembly: GCA_013186775.1. Classification (NCBI taxonomy): domain Eukaryota; kingdom Fungi; phylum Ascomycota; class Sordariomycetes; order Hypocreales; family Nectriaceae; genus Fusarium; species Fusarium dlaminii. Next base: position 34,447 of record JAAOAL010000050.1, on the reverse strand, counting down.
TTCCGAAATCTCCAGTTAAGCAAACAGAACCAATCAAGCAAAAGACCCAGTTTCTACCAACTCTTCTAGTATTGGTATCTCCCAGGTCAAAGGGGTATGTGCAAGGGGGAAAAGTAAGTTTTTGGTAATAAAAGTTGATAAAAAAGAGGAAAGGTCCAAGTTGGTAAGGTAAGGTATAGTGATGTGGTATGGTAAGTAATAGCAGCAGTAAAGACATCGAAAGGGCGTCGTCTTCAACGAGATGCCACTCTCGACATCTCATTACGGCAACAGGGTGAGTATTGGGTAGTGATTCCGTTAAAACGAGACACAACGACAGAAGATGAAAATGAAGAAAACAACCAAGAAATACAATAGCCGCGCCGATCCAATCCAGTCCGCCCGTCCCATATCTCAGCCATGGTCGTGGTGGGTTTATTCAGGTCCCTACTTAAAAGACCTAGTTTAATTTCCGAAGACATGACATACAATTCATTGCTTAGATAAAGTTCATAAGCCAAGGAACAATCGCGCTGTCAAACGTTAGCATGGATTCTCCAGTCAGAAAATAGATCTGTACTCACCCAACTGCAACCGTGGCACCCAGGCCAAGTAACGCCCTGTTCTTCACCTTCTCTTTCCTTAATTCCGTCTCGGTCTTGACCTTCTTCGATCTAGGCTGCTCCTCTGGTGTCTTTTCTGTCTCTTCACCGTCCTTGTCGCCAACTGAAATATCTGCAGCCTTTCGCTTGCTCTTCTTGGCTGAACCTGGGGCCTCATCGACCTCGTCTTGTTCCTCACCAGCCTTGGCTTCGGTCTCCTTGGTCTTCTGGACCATCTCCTTGGCTGCTTCCATCATTTGGGCAATCTCCTCGGCAGTTGGAGGCTCGCCGGCTGTCGGCAGAGGAAGCTCAACTTCGGTGATTGTGCGCTTAGTTTCGACACCGTCCTCGTCCTTGACGATGTCCTCCTCAACGTGCACCTTGACCTTGGGGTCCTCTTCCCTGGGCTCCAGAACGATAGCTGGCTCAAACTCTGTCGATTGAAGAACAATATCCTCTCGCTTGGTCTCCTCGGCCTTGACCTCGGTCTCAGCCACACCATTTACGAGATCGGTCTTCTCAGTGATGGTCTCGACAGTCTCGGCCTTGGCGCGGGTGCTGCGCTTTCGAGGGGAGGCAGGGGCGCGCCTGGTGCTCTTCGTGGGACTAGCAGAACGACGAGATCGAGTGCTTCGAGGAATAGTCGAGGGGGTGGGTGGTGCCAGCACAGGATGCGACGCCTTGGCAAGATCAAACTTGGGAGGGGCGGTAATGCTCTTCTTGGGCGAAGACGAGTCTGGAGTTGTGGTCACAGTAATCTTGGCGGGATCGAGGAGAGCGCGAATCCAAGGAGCAATCTTGTACTCCTCGGCGAGGACGAGAGCCTGCTCCGGGGGAATCCAGATGTTGCCAGCAGTCTCTTCGGGGCTCGTAGTAGGAAGAGACTTGATGTACCTGCGCTCTGCCTCTTCGTGGGATGCCTCAGCGTAAGGGAAGCTCGCCTTGAACATGCCGGTCGCGGAGACGTAACCGTCAAAGCTGCGTCGCATCAAGAAGTAGCTGCTAGGGCTCGACTTGAAGATGCCCGAGACGATACCCTTGGGAAGGGGGGCTCGGAGATGCGCATAATCGAAAACGCCAAGAGCCGCCTGCTCAGTCTCACCAGTGCCGGCCATCTTAGGTGTCAGCTTAGTCTGTCCGAGACGTCTACGCGCGACCAAATCCGTATCTAGAAACAATTGTAAGCTTGCGATCTCGCGACGCTGCAATAGCATGGGGGTGTTTACAATCCGGAACATCCTCTGTCATGAGAGGATTGTGCTTGGAGGGCAGTGTGCGCTCTGGATGGGAGGCCATTTTGTATGATGCTAAGGCGCGGCGCGACCGATTTGAAGTACCTCTAGATCGACAAACCGAAGCGTAATCGCGACGGGCGGCAGTATGTGCGCTCGTATATCGGGGCGCAAATGATGGTAAATTAGGTAGTAGAGCCTGTGTAAGGATAAAAAGTCGCGTCAGTGATCGATTGCGATGAAAGGTGGTCGTTTTCAGGCGCGGGCTCGACTTCGGCGGGAACGGGCCGTAGTAGATTTGGCTTTGGACGTACCGTGTCAATGCAGGGCTCAATGTATTCAGCAGAAGAATGTAGCCTTGAAGAACATCAATGGCGCTTCAGGCAGTAAAATTGATAAGAGGTAGACAAATCTAACGGTGCCTATGCCGTAGAGATAAGGGGGGGAGAAGAAAAGCAAGATGAAGTAGATGAGGACGGAAAAAGGATCGCGACAAACTCGACGGGACGAGGGAAGAGCTGAGACGAGACGGGAAACCAGTCGCGCAAATTAGATGCTCGATAGCGTCGAGGATTTGGCAGACGGCCCTGTTGGGCTAAAAGGAGATTAGCGTGATGTCAGAAAGTGGAGAGCTGCGAGATAGATTGGTACTGAGATTTGGGTGGTGAAGTTATGCAAATCAGAGGTCGCCCATTAATATTTGATCAAATTACCCCCATTTTACCGTGCACCTGACTTAGCGCTATTACCCGATGAGTTCCCCCTGCCAGCGAAGCAACAAGTACGTACTAACAAAATACCCTTCTTCACGTCCCTCTTTTTTTCTACCGGCAGATCTAGTCGCCGATACTCGTCTAATTTGATTATTTCTTTGTTTGTTGAGCCAGGTAACGGCGTCGAAAGCTACATGATTTACAGTCTAGCTTATCAGTCGCGTATCATCGCTTCTACAGTCCATGATGTCGTCTTCGACTTCTGCTGCTAGCCAGAAGTGCACGTGGGGAACCTCTGTTCTAGAGCCAGCCAGCACTTCTTCTGCCGCCCCTAGCAACCAGCCCAACAGGTCCAGCGCCAACCAAAGTCGTCGATCTTCAGGGTGAACCACACCCCCAACAAGTCCCTAGGGTCCCCCTGGATCTCGCTGTGCCCGGCGCGCGCGAACAGGCAACTGTTCTTTTTCGGAACGCGGGGAAATGCGCATGGGTTCGGGTTGTGGTTTTCAGATTTGCGATTGCGGTTGCGGTTGCGGTTGCGCCATGAGACGGGATTCAGATGGAAGCGAAACAAGCAAGAGACACGACATGCATGGGGCTGAATGAGCTAACATGGTGAGGTCACTGAAGAAGACACTGTCTAATGGATGGGTGTGACCTCTGTAGGTAGTCTCACTCGTCTCTGCTGGGTTCGGTGATAGATGGGCTGCTAACATCTGCGACTCTGACGAATGGCGACGCACCATGTCACTTATCCGCGCGTCAAGCACGGTAACGCTGTGCTCTTTGTGCCAGTGTTTTTCTCGGCTGATCGCCCAGACCTGACAGCTAAAACAGGCCTCAGAGAGTTCGATAGAGTTTGACTGGGAATAAGGGAATCGTCCAAAAGCGATTCAAACTAATCAATGGCTCAGCTCAGTTAATTCCTCTCACTGCTTCAGAGTCAACCCCAGGTTTGGCTTGCTCATATGTAGTGACAGGCGAGACTTACATGGAGTGCCCTGTGAGACTGGCTATAACTGGGTTACGTTATTATCTATTGCCGCTCATGTCTCAAATCTGTCGACGTGCATTCACTTGCATGACAGCAACGCGGAGGTTTGTGGATTATGGGTCCATTACCGACTGGTCCACGCGTTCAGAGTTGGGTGACTTGCAGGTTCTAAATCACTGGCTTATCTCGACTCTTGAGCAAGTTGTGACCAATCTACCCTGGAGGAGGCTCAGATCATATAGTTGCCATGATCTGGCCAGAAAAACCTTCGTGAATCGGAATGAGATATTTGAGATCTTGTTGTTGTAACAGAGATGGGAGTACGAATATGAGATACTTTTATCACCCAATGGCGGGACGAATTCTGTACGTCTTCATTCGATGAGCATCTCATATCAAAGTGTTGAAAACCTTGCCCAGGAAATCAAGGAACGCGAAGCACTAAAACCTATAGTCGAAAGTTCCGTGTACTAACAAATTCAAGAGATTGTATAAAGGCCGCGTCAACAAGTAACATACTTGTTAATAGGAGGAGGTGGTTGTCTAACAGAATACGAGCCTCGTCTATTCACGAACCAAATCGCGATGCCCTCGATCGATTTTGCTCTGATATGATCCACGAACCAAGGCCCAGTCATCACCTCCTAATTCTCAAGCTACATTAAACGCAATGGATACAGCAACACAAAGCCTCAATTTATTTAATGTATCATTACTCACTTTCTCAAACATTACTGTTGAAAACTCCAGACACTCAGAGCCACAGCCGCCATAAACCATCACAAAATAAGCCTCATCATCGGGTCCAGTCTCACATTGAACCCCTGAACGAAGTATTCTCCATAAGAATCGGCAACGTCCATTGGCGTTGTTCTCCGTATTTCTGACCTGAGATCAATGATGTGCCAATCAGAGACCCCCATAAAGTGTCCTGACCCACCATAGCAACCGCACTCAGTGACCGCCCTCCCCCTAGCCTAGCCCAAACTCAGCCCAGCTCTTGCGACCTCTTGCAACACCGCCTGCGGGAACGGGAAGCCCCTCTATCGTCACCGCCATAAGCCCCTCCAAAGCCCGCCCAGACCCAAAGGAAGCCCAAGCCCAAGCAAGCCCGGGACAAAGCTCACCTCGAACCTTGGCTGGGATTAACGAGTAAGCTTCCTTCTTTTTCCTCTTCCCTTCCTCTCCTCTTCTTTCCTTTTTCTTACCTCTAACTTTCTCACCTAACCTAATATCTGCTTAGGTATCGATCCGTCGCTATAGCATCCTCCGTTTCTTCAACACCCCGCCTCTTGCACATCAGCTTCGCCCCGCTCGCCCACCATGGCTTCTCACGACGATGATACTATGCCCGAGGAGACTCAGGGCTACAAACTCTCTCAGCCTAAGCAGAGTCTGGCTGAGTACCAGCAGATGGGTAGGTAAACTCTCTTCCCTGGGCGACCTGGACAGTAGGCGCGTTAGTGAGGCTCTGCGATATGCACAACACATGGCCCCTGAGCATGTGGCACCGACATGGCATGATATTGAGATACTGCCCTGTTCTCTGCTGTGTGATATGGTCGAAGCTATGCTGTAGCTGCAATTATTGCTATAGGACAATTGTGCCTCTTGTGTTTGGGCCAACATCTAGAATTGACTGTCTCCGCCCTGCCCACTTACCGCACCAGCCACTGCAATTGCTCTTCGAACTCAAAGGCTAACATGAATTTTCTTCAGATGCCGGCGATGAGTCTCTCCAGCGATACAAGGAGTCCCTCGGTCTGGGTGGTGGTACTGACATCTCCGACCCTAACGACCCCCGAGTCTGCATCATTCTCTCCCTGACCATGGACTCTCCTGGCCGCCCTCCCGTCACCATCGATCTCTCCACACCCGGAAGCGAGACAACCCTCAAGGACAAGCCTTTCAACATCAAGGAGGGTGCCAAGTTCACCATGAGCGCCAAGTTCAAGGTCCAGCACGAGATTCTTAGCGGTCTTCACTACGTCCAGGTCGTCAAGCGAAAGGGTATTCGAGTCTCCAAGGACTCTGAGATGATTGGCAGCTATGCTCCCAACACTGATAAGCAGCCCACCTACGTCAAGAAGTGTAAGTTTCACGTTTAAAGTTCGGTCAAGATTCAGCTAACTGATTCGCCCCAGTCCAAGAGGAGGAGGCTCCTAGCGGCATGCTTGCTCGTGGTCACTACAACGCCATCTCTAGCTTCGTGGACGACGATAAGAAGAAGCATCTCGAGTTTGAGTGGAGTTTCGACATCGCCAAGGAATGGTAGACGCCAACACCTTGATAGCGCGACCCGACGACATAACTCAAAAATACATATCACACACGTCATGAGATAATGAGATACCTGAACATCGGAGAAGAATTTTCACACAAAAAACTCACATAAAGCAAAAGAAACCCCCAATTTGGGCCGGAGAAAGGTGGTTGCTCTGTTTCGTATCATCTACTCGTCACTGACGAGACAGTACTTGAGCTCGGTTTGGAGCTTCAATACTGCAGGAGAATAAAAATCCCTATATACATCAAAGTCTATGCTATGCAGTGCAGGTCTATTGTCTGTTGCAATGCGTGAATGCTTGCTTTCAAGACATGGTATCATTGATGCGGATATCGTGAAGCCCGAGCTTTGAAGCTCCAGGGCACTGTAGGTGTGTATTCGTGATAAAATTCGTCTATAAGAAGTAGTCTGGCAAGGCATTACCGTCGGCAGACTTTTCGTTTCCGGGTTGAAGGTCTTTGTGGACATCATTCTCGGGCGCGGCCGCAAAAACGTTGAAGAAACGCTCACCCGTGTCACTCACTTCAAGAACACTGGCCATGTTTCCACAACGGTAGCAGTAGTTGGGCGCACTCCAGACAGTGCTGAGACGGTCGTCGTAAAGGACCTGGAAGCCCTCCTGACAGAGCTGGTGTGCGCGGAGGATATGCGACATGTTGTTGACAGCCAGGAATTTCTTAACAACCTGTGCTCCAAAAGTGTACCCCGCGCCGCGGGGTGAAAGGGAGAACTCGTCGCGTTCAGGGTCAGGATCAGACCAGACGAGATCAGCCATGGGACCTTCATGGGGGATTTCACGGAAACGATCTATAATTTTGATCTGGTCGATTGAATGGATAGAAGGGGAAAGGCCTGATTTATCCAGTTAGTTTAGCCACGTTTGTAAGCTTAAAGTCTGCGTACCTCCGTGGACGCAAAATATTTGGTCGTTGATCACAACGCTCAAAGTTAAAAAGTCGAACATGTCTGTAAAGTAGTGCCACACATTGGCATTACCATATTTGCGCGAGCACTCTGTATAGAAGCCATATGACTGCGTCACACCGCGCGACTCATGATTTCCTCGAATAAGATGTACGCGATTAGGGTACCGTAATTTCAAGCAAACGAGTAGCGATATTGTCTCGACACTGAACATGCCACGATCAACGTAGTCTCCTATTGTACCCCGCCAAGGTCAGTAAATGTTCACATCGTCTATATCTGATTTCGTGGGCGATTACCAAGGAACAAATAGTTTGTGTCGGGGCAGTAGCCGCCGATGCGGAAAATCTCGATTAGGTCGAAGAACTGGCCGTGGATATCTCCTACGACGGTGATGGGCGCTTTAACATGGACGACGTTGGACTCGCGCATAAGAAGTTCTTTCGTCTTGGCGCAGACTGCTTCGATGACAGACTCGGCTAGCAACTCCTTGTTGTACAAGCGCGAGATGCACTCGTCGAGATCGACGGATGCTGGGGAGGATAGGTCAGACTGGGAAGCCTTTCGATTCGGCGCGGCGCTTACAAGGGAGCCCAGGCATATTGGGATGTGGTGGTCGTTGCTGTAGATGCTGACGTGATGATGTGACTGGTGGGTGGGTCACTGAATGTGTATTATCGTGGAAATCGAGAATCGTAGGTGAGCGGCGGTATCATTAAGGGTGACGATGTCCGGTTCGGCTCCTGTCAAGGATGGTGTCTGGAGGTGAACTCGGTGGTTGTACCAACATGATCGGGATCAAGGTGGTTGAGTTCACATGGGCGCAGGGCGAAGACGTTCGTGATTAACGAGCGCGCGGGTGGTGAAAGGTCGAGGGCTCGCTATGCAATGGAACAAGACAAATTGCGTGTAGAACCGTATCCTGTGATTACATATACAGTGGGAGGATGGTGATGTTGAAGTGGTGGTGGTATGTGCTTTTTGGGCGGTGGGATGTTTTAGCTGTGCATGTAGTGGTGGTGGTTTGCTTAGTCGTTGCTGATGACGGTACCTCGGCGGGAAGAAAGCCCGGCCATCTCCCCACACTTTGACTACTACTAAGATGGAGATACTCGACATTGGGACAATGGGTTTGTATAGAACCAGTGATGATAGTCTGATTGATTAGATATCACAATGCTTATTAATATACAATATATGCTTCATGAGGCTGAGCTGAATGACGGGTATAGTCAGCAAGGTTTGAGGGATAGCAGTTTGTAGGGATCATCAACGATCATAGAAATCCATGGCTATATTGGTAAGAAACATTGTGCTTTGGTAAAAACTCAGTGTTCCTGACGAGCTGTTGTATGTAACGTAGCTTGCACTTCTCGCAGTAGACATTCTTTTGACAATGGTATGAGAAATGTCTGAGAACTGGTTACTATATGTACACAACGAGTCTGGACAATTACTGAGATTGTAGTTTCATGAAACAATAAGCTTATAATATGATCCTGGGCAAGCGAAGCGAATGCAGTAACTACTAGTTTGGGTGAATTACTGCTCACAATGGTCGACAATTAAAGCAGACACAGCGAATGGAAGCTTAGTGGAACAATACAATTGACCATAACGAGACAATATGACAGTGCCATCCATTCCATAACAGGGCTCTTCTCTAATAATGCATGCCAAGAAGGAACCCTGATTGCATTTGTAGCGGCCGGGAATGCCCCAAAGTCTATTTCAGTTTCAACCTTCCTCTACTCAAACGTGGCCCGTGCGCACGCGACAACACTTTCAGCATCGCCATCCACCAATGGATGACTATCGTCGCCATCAATATCTTGTTACTTGAGCTTCAGCTCCAACGTCAATTCAATTTCGACTCCGTCATCAATCAACCGGACATCGCCAGCCTCTCTAGGTCCTTCACCCCAAATATCTCTGAATGAAGTCCCTCTGATATTTTACCTGAGAAGGTCCAGGGAGGGGGCTTTCGCTTTCGCATGTCGCGACCGCGCGCGGGCACTTGCACCAACGAGCTTGGGCTGTAACAGTAACATCCCCAAGCCATATTTTCAGTCTCAGCAACACAGACTCTGTCGCCTCGCTTCGCCTCTCAGTCGCGCCGAGGCCCCTGCTGTGAGACGTATCACAGTGTTACTCAAGCCAGCCTCAGCCCGCTTGATCAAACTTGTTGCCTTCTCTCGGGTCGTGTCCGCGCCTGAACTCGTTCACTTTCTGCTGACCAAGTCACTGTCACTCTTCTTTAGCATCACAAGTATTATATACACCTCAGCGGTATTTGGTCTGTGTTTTTCTTGCCGTTGTTTCTTAATAGGATAGTGTCCCGTGCTGGTCGAGGCTATCTTTCACAAACTACGCTTTCCTTCATCAGTCATGTCTAATACGGCTCCTGGCCAGTCTCGGCCAGACGACGCCAGATGCTATAACTGTGGCGATTCTGGCCATTGGACTGTTGCATGTCCAGAACCCACCAGGGAAACTCCTGCGTAAGTATCAAGCTCACCCAGCTTGCCTTTATCGTCTATACTTTCACGTATTAACTTGATAATAGTGGTCTCGCGGCTTGGAGAAACGCCAATGCTCCTGGACACGGAGGTAATAGAGACCATCATGGTGGTTCCAAAAAGTCTAAAGGTCCTATCATTACCAAATACGCACCTGCGCCTGTACCAGCATCAACACCAAGCGTGGCTCGATACGGTCCTCCTCCAGGATATGGGCCTCCTCCACCTACACACTACCCAGGAGGACCCTCCTATCCTCCACAGTACCCTCCTTACGGATCCCCAGCATCTAACTACGCACCACCTGGCTACTCACCTCCAGGCTACTCTAACCCATATCCTCCACCTTCTTATGGTGGTCCTCCCCCAGGTCTTCCGGCACCACCTCCTAGGCCTCCTGGCACATATGCTTCTCCTCCTCCGCCTCCTCCTCAACCTCCAGCACATCCACCTCCATATCCACCACGTGCATATGGTCCCCCGCCTCGCCAAGACCACGTACCCTACCCTCAACAGCCTCATTATCCCCATTATCCTCTGCCAGCTTCAGCACCATATGCTCAGCATCCACCGCCGCCATCATACCCGCCCCCTTATCCCTCTCACAGCGCGCCTCCGTCATATGGGCACCCTCCACCTTCAAGGCCCCCTATCCCGTCACCAGCACCGCCTTCTGCATCACGTCCACATCGACCAGCTTCATCCTCTGTACCACGCCAGAATTCTGCATCAACATTGCCTTTACCAGCTTCTTTGCCCCCTAAACCCTCTCTCCCCCCAAAACCACCACAACCCAATCAGCATGGTCAACCTGGTAGGGGGCGTCGGGACTTTCCTGACCATTCTCGAGATCATCGTAACAAGCGAAAGAATGACCGACACTCTCGTAATCACGATAATCGACAAAAGAAGAACCAACCTCATTCTCGGCCGGATCAGAAGCCACAAGACAATAACAACAACAGACGCCCTGATCTCAAGACGCCTAACCATCCTAAACCTGCGCCGCCTCCTGAACAGGGGGACCAGAAAGGCTCAACAACTGCCGTTAAACCAAAGTCAAGCCCGCCTACTGCTTCTCCTGAAACTAAAAAGGTTCAAGTTGAAACTCCTAGACCTGATTCATCACAGAGACCGGATACAGCATCCGAAAAGGCTGTCGACGATGAATTTGAATGGGACAAGAATGCCATATTCGCAGAGCCAGAGCCACGTCATCCACCAGATGAGGTTGGTAAGCCGTTGCCAGCAGAATATAATGATGAGGTGCTTCTTCCTAGAAAATGGGATGCAAAATGCATCGAGTCGGACTATGTTCAAGCTGACAATATCGAGGAATACGTGAAGCCGATACACGAAACTCCGTATTGGTCAAAGATCGAACACGACCCCGCGTTCGTACGAGACGGCAAGCTTCCTAGCGGATATCCCATTGCCAATCTCCCGCCAAGACCACCACCAAAACTTGAGGAGATCGCTCGGAGCGAAAGTTCTGAAAGTGGCGAGGTCCATGAACGACTTGCAAAACGAGGTCACCCAGATGACGATACCCCTGGTGAGCGTCCAGTGAAGAGACAACGATCCCGAAGCTCTTTCGACGCCAGCCGCAGAGGGTCACGGGGCCGGCATTCGCGCTCTGATTCGTACGTTCCGCAAGGACGCAGGTCACGTCCAGGTAGTCCCGAACGTCGACCTACAGAATTCCGTAATGTCGACGACCAGCGACGATCGATAGACCGGTACCAACCAGATCGGGATAGAGATCATAGCCGTGGTCGTGGACGTCGCCGGAGTCGCACTCGAAGTCGCAGTCGAGACCGCAGTCGGAGTCGGAGTCGAAATCGCAGCCGCAGTCCTAGTCGCAGCCGTCGCCGCAATCGAACCCCAACGTCGCGCGACTCATCAATATCTGCTGCATCTTCAGGATTGGATTCCTTGGAAGCCGAGTTGCTGGGACGAGATACTAAAGCAAAGACCCCTGAAGGATCTCCACGGCCGAAGTCGTCTATGTCAGGGCTCAAGCCAAAACGGCGACAAGCGAAGCTCGATTCAGCGTATAGGTATGTAATTGTGATGCCCCGTGTATATGTATGTTGTCAAAGCTAATATCAGAATAGTCGCCGTTGGTAGGCTACACAACGAAAATGGCTACGTATCACAGCTTCTCAACGTTACTGGTACATCATGTTTTCTTTCTTCCGTTCCCCAACTTGGAACCGCAACTCGCGTTGCAATGATTCCATGTATCTAGGCCAGGCACTATTCCCTCACTTCTCTTCCTTTCGCTCGTTAAGCACCCTCCCTACACACGGGCTGTGCTTCTCTTCATCTTAGACTTTATTAGAATGGCGCTGTGGTTTCGGAGTATTTTTTAACGATCATCATGAACAAGCTGCATGACTGGCTTATATTTCACGAGGTATGCGTGGGATCATTCTTAATCTTACAACCTTTACTCTATTTCTCAATTCCCGCCTTTGCCACTTAGCTGGCTGTTCATGGTATCAATCATGACCTGTTGGTGCGCCATCGACCAACACTGTGTGCCTGGCCGTTCCTCTACACATTCCTCTACTACTCTATGCTTAAGTGAATGCTCTCATGTTCAGGTCCCTACGATCGAAGGTCAGTATCTTATCACCACTGCCAGTGAGAGGTAAGGTAGACGCATAGATATACTCATGGCTTTTACGAACAAATTCTTGTTCAATTTTGATAGCATTGAAGAGAATTGAGTAGAATAGACTTGACAAGGTATTAATAGCTAGCAGATCACTGTCGTGTAGCAGTCTCTACTACGGTAGTATCAGTATCAGTAGGTCTGAGCCTGCTTTGCCCAGCCCCTGTCATTGGCAGCGAGGTTGATTTCACAACCGCTATCGAGGCTACAATTACGCGTTATCTGTTTTTAACGATCGAAGTTGTAAGTCTGTTTGGATCCAGCAAGTTTATATTGCTATCTCATACCAGTTCACTGGTTCATATAGGGAACGGCTGTGTACTGTCTTCTCGAGTGAGAAGCAACACAACGCATCACATCGCTTGGATATAGTACCCTATCAGTGTCAATGAAAGTAAGCAATACTCCTAGACCTGTTAGTCATGTTGCATCATCACATATTACTATTAAAAGAGGATTCCTACCTAGGAAACATGCATTGCTAGTCTGTCTCAGTGCTGGCTACCTACATACGGAGTATAAGACCCGCCAATGGGAATAGCTCTGTTTGAGATCTTAATCTCGCTCTTATTCATTCCCTTTGTATTTATTATATGCAAAGTGAAAGTGAAGAAACGTGGTTGCACAACTTCTGGTTCCACTTTTACTATGTGATTCCGTTATCGCTCGCTGCTCATGCAAGTTCCAACGTCTCTCCCCTGTATAAGCGGAAATTTTATACTTTACTTACCTATAGTACTTATACCTACAGCCAACAGAGTAAGGTATGTACACCCCTCATCCAATCTCAGTTTTGGCTTCAGATCTGAGGGGTAAGGAGAAAAGAGGAATCTGACATGACAACTATGCCGTGTCACCCACGTTACGTTTTGCTTTGTAACACGAGAGTCGAGAGCCCATATCCTCCTACACCTGTCCTGTGTTGTGTTGTGTAGGTGTAACCGACGCCGTTATTTCGCTCACCAACGACCAGGCTAGAATAGGCGACTCTCGCAGGCGCCAAAAGAAGTCAGGTGTTTCGGCCGAGATTTCATGCTCAACCTACTTTGGACAAGCTGCATGCTTCTAGTTCTTCTACTCAGTGGGGACTGACTCTATAGGACACTGACCCTTAACCACGATGGACTTGTCAGATCCATCTGAGCGTTGGACAAATCAGAGTTGCAGGGTCGATTTACGCCGTAGACGATAGAACGGGGCCTCTGTAATCGAGACTCGAAACACAATAAGTAGCTCAAGAACAAGCCAAACAACAAAGAATCAATGTCAAGTGACATCTTACAAAAGCTACCATCATTCAACTCAGTGTCGTATGAATGGTGGGTCTGCTGGTAAATCCCGTGTCTTGAGGTAGATAAGCTAGAAAAGTACCTGGTTGAAATCGGTGAAGCCATCGTGAGATTCGATCAGTCTAGAACCGGCAATTGCGAAATGACCCTTCCCGACGCCCAAAACACCCTCTATTTTCTCTCTAGCACTGCACCATGGACAGCTGGCCAAAAAAGACACGCGGCGTTCCTCTAACCTATTCGCTACTACTTTAACTCCGAGCTTGCAACCGAACTGAAATGAACCCTAGAATGAAGCACAAGTCTCAACTCGACACAACTTTTCGCTCGACGCTAAATAAAACACACCACAGTGACAGGCAGTACAGTACGTATGGACTGGATCCAGTGAACACACCCCGTAACCAAAAACACAACATCATATCATATCAGATCGGATCAAACAATCAAGTTCTCAAATCCCATCCCCCGTAGATCATGTAGCCAGTTGACATTATCTGAGCCGCGCGAATCCTGCATCGCCCATGTTGCTTTGAGCATTTCAATTGCCGTGAAGAGATACCCCCATGGACAGATTTGCCAAATCGACAACAGCCGTGCCAGGGTCCAAGTGCGTTTTTCAGGGTCTCGTGTCTCGGCCCCTGCAACAAAAGTCGGCCACGACGATGCTTTGAAGTATGGGTCATTCTCATCGATGGCGGCTAAATTTCTCAAAACGTCCTCCAGCAGGAAATCGGTATCAATGCACCGTACAGACCGAACTAGCGGTAGCGCTTGGAGGATGTACAGGCAAGCTGCTGACCGGTGTGCCGCAGCTAGACACACTCGGCTCTCAAGATCCTGAACAAGGTTGTGTTGTCGTAAATAGTCTGCCCAAGCTGGAATGTCCACAGCAAGAGCCTCGTCTATTAGAGCAATTGCCTTGTCTGCCACACCTAGAGACTGGTCTGTCCAGGGCACTTCGTGGGACAGCTCGGACGCAGAAAGAATGATGTTCAGAATCTCTGGAGGACAAGACAAGTAGCTTGTCAGTTCCACACGCTTCATAACGGGTAAGAACTGGAAAGCTTGCCGTGCAACACGAGCTGCAAGGCCACCAGATGTCAACGTCGAGCCCAGAATGTTGTAACTTTCAAAAGTCAGTATCTACTGCGAGTACACCAGTAGCGAGGACGGACTTACATGAAGCTGTCAGTAATGACACGGTCCCGCAACATTCTACTAGATGCGTCGGGATTACTATCCGGGTTGAGCAATGCCATGATGCTTGTGGCGCCTTCCAAGTGGGCCCTCCAGCTCTGGTTGTCTGACTTATCCAGATCAATCAAATCAAACTTGATAAAAAAGTGCATGGCAGCTAATGCCACCTCACTACCTGCCGGGTCAAGGGTATCGAGCACCTCCCTCATGTGGCTCATGGCCTTTTGCTTCGCCGTCAAGGCATCGATGAGAGCCTGTCGTGTCACAAGATCTTTTGAACGTAGCAGGGAAAGATAGCCCGCGGGATTGGTGAGGCCTGCCGGTATTTCGGTAACACGACGAAATATGTTGGACCAATGGATCGCTGAAGTGGCAACAAGAATCTGCAAGAGGAGCGGGTGCTTCCGCGTCAAGGGTATCAGCTCACGGAACGGGTTTTCAGGCGTGTCTCGGACCACAAGATCTTTGCAGACCCTCTCGCTGACTGGGGCATACATTAGCATCGGCCAAGAAAAAAAAAAAAAAAAGAACCAAAACTAGAGCCAAGACTTACAATGCGCTAGGTAGTATCGTGATGTGCGGTCAAGGTCCTGGAACAACGGGTCTGTAAGTGCAGCAGGAGAAGGCCAGGGTATGCTAGGATCGTGTGAAGGGGAGCCTTCAGAATCTGGCGGGGTTGGCTGCTGCTGATGCCTTTGCTGCTGCTGCTGCTGATTCATCTCTTCTGCCTCTTGGGCGGCCTGCTGGGCCTGTTGAACCAGACGCGCCAGCGGATGTTGGTCGCTATAGTCGGGTTGAGGCTGAGGTCGAGCGCGATCATGCTGACCCTGGCCCTGTTGGTGGCCAGAAGGTGATACAGAGGTGGAAGCATCAGATTCGTCGGGTAGTCGCCGGCCGGGAGGGGGATTGACATTGCCGTGGGAGTCAATTCCTTGGGTCCAAACGAAGACCTTGCCATACCCGAGGCATTCCTGCCCTGAGACCGCACATTTGTGGCATGTCGGCCATGAGCGGTCGCAGCGCAGGCGTCGACGACGGCAGTTGTGACACGGTTTGGTGTTGCTTGGCGGCATGCGCCGGGTGCTGACAGAGCAGCTTGACAGCTACAGAGGGTGTCTTGTGTGCTGCGCTGGACTGGACTGGACTGGACTGGAAGGTCAGTCGAGTCCTATGATTTCACTAGGTCCAGGTCGTGCTCGAGCTCTTTGTGGCGGGCGAGACAGCGGTTTGGATGTAACGAGCGAATCGTTACAGAAGGTTCATGGTGGACTCTTGAGACAAAGAGAGGATATCGTTGCCGTGGGTGTAAGTGATGGGTAGAGAGGAGTTTAAGTTTTGGTGACAGTGACAGTAGTAATAGCGATGAGGATGATGATGATGAATAGAGAAAGATTGTGACGGAAAAGAAATGTAATCGAGTTATTATTATGGAAAACTAGTACGGACGGAGTATTGTAGAAATGGAGGTAGGTGCTAACTACTAAACTAACTCGGTACCAGGAAGGTACGTCGACGAGGATGGAATGGCACAATTGGATGGAACATGGAGGGGTAAATGGAAGGAAGGAAGGGCGCGGGTTGAGATGGGAATAAGATCAGGAGGAAGGAAGGAACATTGAGTCAATACGTCAGACTAGGAAAGACCATGTCAGCCAGCTCTTTCGGTACCTTTTTTAGAAATTGGAGAAGAACATCCGTGCCGTCCATACCTAGATCAAGGATCAGCAGCTCGAGCCACCCACGTTATGGAACTTTCTTAGACGAACTACATAATTGAGGGTCTGTCATGGAGATAATCACACGGCACGGAGTATGAATACTGTACAAACATAGAGTCTAGGGTGTGCAAATCTGTCTTATAAACCAACCAACCCAACTTTACCGTCCAACCGACATGGACAAAAACTGACAGGCCATCAACTAACTAACATATATAATCTAGTACTGATTCGACTAGTCTATGCCTAGAGCCGATCTCATGACTCGGCTCCAATAAGAGCTGACAATAGCATCAAGCTTCTGGGAATAGTATGTAAATTGTATAGCTAGGCACACCCAATATATCCCTCCCTCTTGTGATCCATATCATGATCCCCAATGAATACATGCCCGCCTCACCTCGCTCTCCCTCTAGGAAAAAAAAAAAAAAGAAGCCCCACGTTCGCTGTCAGATCTCCCGACTATGGCCGATGCTATTTCTCCCCAAAAAGGCAACGAAAATACATACCGTGCAGCCGAGCTCTGGGACCTGCATGACAAAGCTCCCACAAGAGTCCGCAGAAAGCTTGTCGTTGTGGGTTCAGCGCAATCACGTCCAGCCAGAGGTGACAGTATTGCCCAATCTGGAAACCAGCTGTTCTTCGAAGCCTTGTTCTTTTTGTCTTCTTTTTTTCTCTTTTCTCTCCCTTCTTTTGTGAGGGGTAGACTAATCCTGTTCTTTGTATGATGCGTTGGAGATCGTGATGTAGCCCCTGCTACGGAGCATATGAACCGCCCGTGGCACTACCTATGATCCGCATCCTACCTCGCTTTGCCTTGCCTTGCCTTAGCATAAACTCCCTAATGCTCTGTAACAATGGCATGAATCTCTTTCGTGGCTCCTGACTAACGTAACTTCAATAATTCTATTCTCTCACAGTATTACATTAGTCAAAGAACTTACCTAAGTTAGTCAATACGAAATTTGGCTTCTCCGATTGAAACCCTCTCCGATTGAAACCCTCTCCGATTGAAACCCTCTCCAACCATCTCCAACCACATTAACTAACAAGGCCACTAACTAAAACAACTAGCATACCCTCCCCTCCTCAGCCAAGCAAAACAGTTCTAAACACCAGCAAGGTTTTAGCAGGGAAATCTTCTGACATGGGTCTATTTTGATGGAGAAACCTTGACTTTCTCCTCATGAGGCTCCTCCCACCTTTGCAACAACTCCACCGAAAATGCCAACTGACCTTCACGATACTTGGATTTCTTCACCTTGCTCACCGTACTTGTTCTACTGGGTTTATATCTTATGGGTCTGAGTTGCAAGAAATGGTGATGATGGGTACAGTGGAGTGATTCAACTCCGGACTCTTGTGAACCCTGGAATAGGAAACCAGGTAACACATTATGCGTTGTTCTGATCCCTCAAGTTTCACCCACACCGAATATATCCATTCTAGTCCACTCGAGATGAATATAGTCCCTTCGATTACCGAAGTTTAGAAGTCGAGTTCACAATATGGCGGTGGTTAAATATCTATCAACAAATCACCCTTTTCGATATAGCAGCAATTGGTCAAGCAATAGTTCAAGCAACGCTCATAAATTTGGCTTTTCGTAATCTCGTACCCATCTAGGCCTCGCGGCATCTCTAGTATCCTCATGCCTCGCAGGGCTGTCAGCCAAGACTGTGACTCTATGACCGTACTCTTGCTAACAGCTGGCTGGCAGCCCTGCCGGCTGTATTATTTTTCGTGGCATCTTAGATAATCGTCTGACACGCCATTCTATTTTTCGTCTTTAAATTCCATTTCCAAGCCCGTACTGAGACTCATTCGTCTTCTCCATCGCAATGCCTTGCTTCAAGGGCGAGTATGATTCCATTATTCAAATACTCTTGTGCCTCATACCCAGCACCTATGAGGTTGTGATCTGTTCACTTGCCATGTTGTGAAGACTGTAAATCGTGTCAGCAGACGTTACTCACTGAGCCCTTGGTAGAGACTGACCTGATATCTTCTCGCTCATCAGCCTCAGGCCCATTTGTAGGCCCAGAGCTGACAACCACATTTCCGCCCTCATCACCACCAGCCTTGATGGTCGTCAAGGTGGTTTTCGCCTTCCGCTTGCCGCTACGGAGATCACTGAGATGTTCGAAGTATCCTTCCGGTACTTCTGTGACATACTTGCCACAGAATACCCCAACTTCAAAGTCCTGGACCTTACTTGTGTCCTCAGCAGCCTCCATACACGCGGCCTTCAGTCCATCAGGTCCATCAAGATCTTGGAAGATGACCTCGTCGGCACCGATGTAGTCGGCAATTTGTTGGTTTGTTCGGCCATGAGCAACTAAATCTTCACAAAGGTTAGTAACAAGACAGCCCAAGAACAGGACAAAATATCTTCATACCAACAGGGTCCGCAAGATCAATACCGTACTTCAATTATTGTTAGTAATATGTTCAATATTTCATGCCGGGGTAAAAACTTACGATATGGGGATGTATGCACTCTGGAGAGGCTGAAACAAAGATGACCTTAACAGCACCAGCTTCTCTGGCCATTTGAACCTATAGTCACCCATTAGTTCTGTCTCATAGACAAATTCATCGTCATTTTACTCACGATTTGTCCAGATGTAGCTAATTTCCAAATTAGTAGTGATCCTTACTTGTAAGAGAGTTTACTTACTGCCACGGACGACACTGTCATCCACTAGGATGAGGTTCTTTCCTCGGAATTCTGAGTCGATGGGTGAAAGCTTGCGGCGAACACTCTTCATTCGAAGAGCTTGGTTGGGTAGAATGAAAGTTCGTTGAACATATCGATTCTTAATAAGAGCTGTGACGTATGGCTTGCCAAGCTTCTCAGCAAGAGTGGCAGCGGCGATGTTACTCGTCTGTTGATAGTGAGTCAGCTTTCATGCTCTCACGAACATTACGACTCTAAACCGGGCATACCTCCGGAACAGGGATGACTGGAAAATAATTAGTACGGTTCAGATGCAGGAAATATACGGATATCTCATACCTGCATCAATCTCTTGAACTCCCTTCTCTCCAAGAACCGCGCGGATCTTCTTAGCCAGCTTCTCTCCCATGTTTTGTCGGCTGCGGTACACCGAGATTCCGTCCATGGTTGAGTCAGGACGAGCAACATATACGAATTCGAAGCAATCGGGCGTGTAAGGTCGGTCGTTGATAATCTGTCGGAACTTGGGACCACATCCCTTCTGCAAGAAACAGGCCTGACCAGGGAGGATGTCGACAATGTTTGAGAACCCGAGTTGCTTCAGCACAACGGATTCGGAGGCAACGAGGTAATCCTCAGTACCGGGGAGTGTGGCGGAAGGTCGAGAACCAATACAAAGAGGTCGGATACCGTTGGCGTCACTGAATATTGTCAGCTTTTGATAAGCAGTGGTTCAAAATTGCGACGACTTACCGGAAGGCGAGAATGCCAAAACCAGCGATCATGGCAGTGCATGCGAAAGCGCCCTGGCACTTGGCGTAGACATCACCGAGAGCAGTGAAGATATCCTCCGAGTTGGCGCGAGTCTTGCCGAGCTGCTGGAGGCCGTGAGCGAAGATGTTGAGGCTATTGGTACAAATCAGTCATCGTGGTTCGAATCAGCGCGAGCTTCGATTACGCACAGAAGTTCCGAGTCGGAATCGGAGTTGACGTGTCGGTGGGCTTCCTCGTCGAGGAACTTGCGGAGGTATTCGGTGTTGACGAGGTTACCGTTGACGCTCATGGAGATACCGAAAGGGGCGTTGACGTAGAAAGGTTGAGCTTCGGAGCTGCAGTCGCATTTTTGGTCAGTGGTGTACAAGATTGTATACTCAGTAACACATACGCAGAAGCAGTTCCCATGGTAGGGTAACGAACATGGCCCAGGCCTATGGAGAGTCAGTCTCCGTGTAATCTGTGCATCGCATTGCCATACCCATGTAACCGGGGAGATGCTCAAGTCGTCGGCCATCAGAAAAGACCTTGCTGGCCATACCGAGACCCTTGCATTGGGAAACTCGTCCACCCTGACAAACAGCGATGCCAGCAGCATCTTGTCCACGCTATAGCTGGTTAATATCTGTAGATATCGAATTTCGGGATTCGGGATATTCGCGATGGAGGACTAACATGTTGGAGATAATACAATGTCTCGTGGAGATCAATGGCGGCGGAGGTAGCCTCCTGGTCACCTAGCTATCAAAGATTGTCAGTACATGATATATGATATTATGTTGTGTTCCATTTCTTCAACACTTTTGGTAGCACTTCCGTCTCAAGTCCGAGCACGGGCAAGGGTCTCTTTTTTTCTTTGAGCGCGGGGGAGGGGCAATAGAGAGAAGAGCAGAAGAATGAAGACTCACCAAAATGGCCGAAACACCACACATGTTGAATATCGTGTCACGGGAATAGTTCGTGTAGAGGTTGAAGAGGAATCGAGTGTTCTTACACCCAAACAAGAGTTAGACTTGTACCAGCTTATTTGTGAAACCTACGGGAAAATTTTTCTCTTCTGGTCACGACGATATCGGTCATTTTTTTGGGCGACCACAAATCTTTTGGCGGGGTATCGTATTGGCTAAGGCGGGCCGGACAATGATCCGCAGTGGTGGAGTCCCCCAAAATATGCCATTTCTTTACTCCGTGTTAGTGACAGTTGAACCCAATATCAAATCACGATGTCAAGATATCTCTTCATTTCTCCGTCATTGTGTCGTTATTGCGGAAGATCAGACGTCATTCATCATGAGACATATTCTGAAACACATAATTACGGCTGAAGTTTCGATAACTGGTTCAAGCTGCAATTCGACTTTATCCATCAAACATGTCTAAACCGTGTAAGTGGAAGCCAAGATATCGATAGCAAAAGATATCGATAGCAACAGATAAAAGACTATCGAAACTTCATGGAACATTAATCCCGCATTTCGAAGTTCTCGTGTCAACTGACCACTCTAATGTAACATTGACTCGTTTTACACCTAAGCTTCACCGCGGCTGGGTCTATTCATTGAGCATGTGGGGTATCTTTCTGAATATCAGTTTATGAGATCTGTGGTGCAATCCTATAGCTGCCACCTCTGAAATATCTATTTGTTCAAGTTCTATGCAAAACACAGCTTTAGCACGAAAATTTCTATTAAAATAAGTAAATAGAGAATTCTAGTATAGACAGTATTTAATTTCTTCATGTGCAATATACAAAGAGGGGTGCACCCAGAGAAGCCCACATGACACGGGACGCTCGGAAGACGGCAACAAATACCAGTCCGGCCACCGCAGGGTGCGGGAAGTCATTCTCTACCAACTGTCTGACCAATTTATATGCAATCCTCACAGTTACTTTTCGTTTGATTTATTGAACCGTTCCTTCTGCATTTCCACAATTAGGTACATGCAGTACCAGCATTTTGATTGATTATAAGACTAGACATGTGCATGCACATAAGTACGTAGTCTATATACCCAAAAATCTTTGCGTATTAACGGCTTTGATATATGTCAGGAACAGATACTAAGTGAAGCAAGCATCTCAGTCGGCAAATAGACAGTCTAACCTTTTGATATTTTTTGTTCTCCTTGTCACCGCCTGTCTGGCAATTTCTAAGTCATGGCGCATCTATGACAAGTCGAGGTGAAAGCCATCCATGTCGAGACCATGTAATCAAGCTTACACAGGACAAGGATTGATCTGTATGTATGACACAATCACCCAGCCAGTTTGCCAATCCTCCACAAATGATAAAGTTTTCCACATTCCCAATTCTCTTCCTATGTTTCTGCAGTACCCAACACTCTGCTCGCTTCAAACCCAAACTGACAGTCTTCTAGGTATGTTCTTATAATAAAATTGTCAGAAATATAAACTCTAACTCAGCCGCCACCTTTAACAAGCGAGGAATCACCTCACAAGCAGTGGTAAAGCGTATCACTAGTTAGTAATGATAAGATCACTGGTTCGATTCCAGTACGGGGCACGTGATTCTACAAGTTTCATCTTTTGCCGATCTGATGCGTATTCTTTTTCACAGCAACGATGGCTTTTATGATGTTGAGGCAGCTGTTTCCATTTTTAGTAGTGTCCTTGCTTACTTGCACGTGGCACGTCGGGAGCACCCGCCTTGGTGCTTCCTGAGTTTCGCATAGTAATGTGGTGTTCCTCTTGCCGACCGAAACTGATCGACAGGGAATGCATTATAAAGCAATAGATTCTATTAATAAAATCATCGTATGTTGCTTGTTGCAAATGCAGACAGAGCCCCATGTCTACGATATCGATACTATTTTAAAGGTCTGCAGCAGAATGCTTCAGGTGCTTCGCATGGAGAATGTCTTAAGTTCAGCAGTACTACCACTTTCTAGCAACAACAATAGAGGTTTAAGCGCTTAAAGCCTGTGCTGTCTTCCGTATCAAGTTATTGAATTGCATTCTGCAATCACATCGAGATATTTAGAAGTGCTTGCATATATGACATCATCCTGCATAAACCTTAAATTAAATAAGCACGCGTGCCGTCCCGCTGTTATTACACAACGCCAAAAAGTCAAGGTATCTCAAGTCAACTAAGCTATTAGACTGAGGAAAAATTAAGGCGCTTGAAGGCTCCGGGTGACTGTGTGTTGCCCCGTACTGAATCGAACCAGTGATCTTATCAGTGATACGCTTTACCACTGAGCCAACGGGGCTTGTGTAACAAGCTCTAGAGTGAAGTCTAAGAAGCTCCACGGCGAACAGGATCTGGGAATAGTCGTAAGTGCTTGAGTCGACTGAACATAGCATCGTAGTATTGTAAGCTGTCGAGCCAGGTAGAGGGCTCTGGCCTGCCAGTCCCTGCGAAGGTTAGTATGCTATAACAAAACCATTTTAGTAAACTCAGAGTGTAGGAAAGTCAATTGGCTCGAAACCATATATTCAATCGTCATGTAGCAGCTGCTGCTATGTTTTAAATCTCTCGAAATCAACAACAATTGTTATAATAAACATGCCTCCATAGATAAGCCCCCATTTTTATATGCCTAAAATCAGAAATGTTTCGTGTCGTCGGCTGCCTTTGGCGCCTCGCTCCTTGCAATCTCTTCGTCATATGATGGAGTTCTCGAGTTATAAGCGACTCGGATGTCATCGATTTCATCACCAACCTCCATCCATCGATCGCTGGTCGCCGGAACTGGTGAGATCTTGCATAGGGCCCAGTACATCATCGATGAAACGATGAAACCACAGAAGTAGTTGAGCTGATAAATATAGATCGCACCCTGAGGAACGTTCTTAGCGCCGACAGCATCGGCGAAACCGACCACGTTGATGACAATTCCGGCGATGTAAGCAACATAGCCACGCCAGTTGAAACCACCTGTGAAGTAGTACGGTCCTTCTTTTCGAGCATCGTAGAGTTCCTTAGTATCGACGTAACCCTTGCGCACGATGTAGTAATCGGAAACCATAACACCAGCGATTGAGCTCAGGAACACACTGTAGGCTGAGAGGTAGGTCGTAAACTGGTTGCTGTCCTTGAGAAGCTGCCAAGGACAGATACACAGGCCAACTATGGCGCAAATGTAGCTTCCACGACGAATGTTGAGCCAGCGAGGAAGAAGAGCAGTCAAGTCAGTGCCGGCTGAAACAGAATTGGCTGAGATGTTGGTCCCGAGCTGAGCTAGGGCGAAGGATGTAGCAAGGAAGAAAACACCAAAGCGCTCGCCCGAACTTCCATCGTCAATGAATCTATCTAGAAGATCAAGGGGGTTCCAGATGGCCTCCTCGTACAGGACGGAGGAAGCTGAAGAGACCATGATGCCGATGAATGAAGTGATGGCGAAACCGAAGGGGATCGTGATCATCTGGGGCCAGAGGGCGTCTCTGGGCTTCTGCGCAAATCGAGAAAAGTCACTGGCATTGACAATGAGTGTCGCAAAGTTGGAGATAGAAGACATGATGCCCTTGACCATTTCCCAGGCCAAGTCGCTGCCGTGGACCTTGTTACCTGCCTTTACAATGGGGCCAATACCACCCGCGCGCGAGATGGTCCAGGCCAGGAAGGTAATTCCAGCCACGGGAACGACGTATGCCTTGACTGTGAAGAGATGCCGAACCTTGTGGACAGGGAACCAGAGTGCTGGAAGCGATACAAGCCAAAAGATGAAGAAGGAAGCGAAGTGTGCGGTATCGGTGCCCGAGTTTTCGCTGAAAGTGTTGGGAACATTGGCCCATGACTTCCAGATAGTGCGGATCATGAGATAGATACAATCACCACCAATGTAAGCCTGCACTCCATACCATACACAGGCTGTCATGCGTTAGTAATTAATTCTGATTGTGTTAGGAAAGATAGAGCATACCCATAGCAGCACGGTTCAGTACAGGCCACAAGCTACCCCAGATACCAAATGAGGTTCTGTTGGCAACAGGGAAACCAATGTGGTACATGGCACCGAAACGGGCATTGATTGCGACAAAGATACCAGTGATACTGTATCCGATCCAGACACAGAGCCAGGCTTGCCACCATGACAGACCATTGACAATCATGGACGATGAAATCATCCAAGTGTTGATGTTGAAAGAATCGGCAATCCAGAAACCAACAAAGTTCCATGGGCCCCATTGTCGGCGCTCATTCTCGACGGGTTTGAGATCATGGTTCGTAAGCTGCATAAGAGTTCAGTACAACTCGGTCTCATTGATCGCAATGCACTCCAATGATGGAGAGCTAAAGCTTGCGAGGCCTTCATACCATAAGCTGGGTCTTGGTCAAGCCAGATTCAGACTCAACGGCGACTTTATCAGCCCAGACCTTAAATCGTGATCTGGTCTCCATGGCTGAGGTGTATGACGGGATGGGAGGTGGAAGTGTAAGCCAGTAACGGGTATCAAAAAGCTTCGGATGCTTGATCTAGAAGAAACTCAAAAAGCAAGATAGACTTTTTGTATTGTAATAGGTAGACCTTGTCCTAGGTGCTTATGACGTGTAGGTGACACCAAGTAGGGCTGGCAGACTGGGATTAAATCCAATGACACAAGAAATGATGGAAGAACGTGAGATGGTAGTCTTGCTGAAGAATGAGAGGGGACCAATTGGAACTTCTCCACCGTCTTCTTGTCTTGGAAAGTCTGGTCGTAGTGGGTGACAGGCAGTATTTATAGTTATGGTTTGAGATTGACATGCCGCGTTGGTTGCGTTACGGTTGCGTTGACAAGAGGAACTAGAGCGACCCCATCTTGGCTCGAGGTTATCAGCGCTCAGCAACCACTATCAGTCTGATCGTCATCCCCAGACCCAGCCGTTGCAGATAACTAGTGGACAAGGAACATACCGCGCAAGGACCCTCGCCGGCGGCCACTTTTGCCGTCGTATGTCAAGCCGAGAAAGGTTATCCTTCCCCATGTTGGCACCGAGAGGACTTTGCATTTCCGGTCGGTAGTTGTTTGTCGTTTCATCGAGCACACAACCGATTTGTGACGGTTTGTAGATTCAGATATCCAGACCTCGAAAAGCAGAAGGATCTGCATGGTAAGACCATCACGCAACAACAAAGTCGAAGCGTTCATAGGTATCCATTCGAATATGGTCAAAGTACAATGGTACGTATGTTATTCGGCATAGAATAGAACGATGCGAGGATGCGGAGAGATGATTCGAGTGACATGGATACGAAAATGGGGCCCGAGAAGCCAAGTCGTGTTTTGGTGGGTGCCCCCACATAAGACCCTAAATCCATGGAGCAACATTTGGTATGAGTGGTTGTTGAATGGGGTTTCCAGGTAATGTTGACGTACCTAGACGTTGGGAAGACCCCGATATCGCTTTGTGGTATAGGAGAGATGTATCAAGGTTGACTTTGAATATTTGCTGTTGTTTTGTTGCAACAGAGAAACAAAACGTGGAGACAGAGGTTTGCAGCGCAGACGGTACGTACTCCTCTTGAAATTCTGGGCCTAAGAAGATGCTCTGCAGAAATGCAACTGCAGGCAGCTGGCAGGGCAGGGCTGCCGCTATCAGCGCCATGTGAGCAGGAGCCAACCCATCGGAGGGTCGATTACCCCAGGCGGATATAAACGAAGAAATATCATTGGTCAACTCGGTTTCCTTATCACAGCAAAGATGCGTCTAAGATACGGGTACCGTACCGCCTTTCCCAAACCGAGTTAGTCTGGAACTGCAGAACAAATCTGTTACTCGATCTCATCGAGTCAACCGTCTCTTTTATAGTAAATTTGCCCAGGCCTGCAGTTATCTGCCCTATCAGGACTATCTTGAACTTCATCCACGTAGTAGTCACTGAAATGCGATCTCGTTGTCAACAGCTTAGGTCATTTCGGGTTTCAACCGAACCTGATCTGTCTCTCCAACCCCTCTTAATCTGGAGTTCGATGCGTTGGTTCTCCTTCTAGTTGATATCGGCATAAGAATCCTTGTTCCCGTTTCTGGCAGCACCTCGCGATGACACTGTTCAGCTTCATATTGCCCCGAAAGTTCGCCGTTTCCACGTCGTATGGTTAGATTAATAACGACCCTGTCACAGATAACACGCCACCTTCGAAGTGAAATTATGTACTTCAGGACTGCTTTCAGTTCTCCCGTATGGCATGGTTGATCTATTCTGGAATGACATGGCCCAACCGATGGCAGAGTCATGCCGGTACATCTAGAATCCAAGTAACACCGAGGCAAAGGAGCAATGAGACTAACTTGAATAAGTCCTTGGCCCATGCATAGTATGATTCAACTCCTCAGGAGCTGCCTTCTCCAGAAAAGTAAGCCAGTGGTTGCAATTCTTCGGTTTTGGATCGGCATTCGTGTGTCAAGGAACATTAACAGTCAATGCGTCTGATATGCACGTATTACTTGATGAAAATCACAGACGCGACTTCAACTCCGTCAACGTCTCGGAGTTACATCAGAGAGGACGAAACAGGCATTGGCTATAAGTCTAGTCATCGGCCCGCAAACTTTGTAAACTCACTCATCCGATGGGGCAGAGTAAACGACCTCATACGATTTGAAGAGTTTTTTTTCCCCCTCAAAGGATGGAAACAAACACCACGAAATTGGGTCAGAAAATGATATATTATATTGGCTAAGTCTGGCTATTTTGCAATTATGGAAGAGACTAAGATAGTACTTACACAAAGCATCTCGAGATCTATCACACGTAAAGGCCCAGTTTCCGCAGTCGATCAGATACTTCCAGTAACATGACTATAGACATGACTGTGAAGACTTAGAGACCGAATGTCTAAATCGAGGTCAGCTAACTATACTACCAGGAGTGTCCAGATCTTATGATAAACCACTGGAAAAACCGACAATCTATCGTGGAACTGATGCTATAGGGTAAGCCTTTTCAAGCACGATAGTATGCCGCTCGCATCCCAAAGAACATCGTGAAGGTGTCCATCGGATTTTTCACATAATGGGGGACTTAATGAGATGATAGAAAGTATAGTCTATGATTGGACTCGACTTATGCTGCGTCACCATCCACAACAGGAGCAAACTTCAGGGGCACCATATCCAAACAAACTGGGTACCCTACATCAAGGAGAAGTTATGTGAGGAATTGATATTTATTTATAAAGTTAAGGTAGCTAGCTACTCTTCAACAATGAAGACTGCCGATATTCCGAGACTCAAGTGCCCTGATCCAGTAGCCAAGGCTAGAGTTCAGAGCCCAGACATGACAGGGTCCAAAGAAAAACAACAGGGAAACACGTGAATGGACCCATAGCTTCTGCCCCGCGATTTGAGTAGTATCGAGGTGAGAGTGCCGAAGAGTTGCGAGAATTCATCCCTACCTTAGGCCTCAAGTCAGGTAAGGTAGGTCATCTGATATAAACTATCTCGTCCTAACCAAGGCATCAATTTAATCCAAGCACTCTCGGCACTTCCTTCAATCTCAATCGATTTAATAGGTGCTTCCTTCCGAGAAGCACGACGCTGGACCGGGACTCTTCCTGGCTTCTGGGAACAAGAAAACGCCTGACGTTAAACCAAAGGGTCAAAAATACCCAATCTAAGGCCCACTAAATCTATACTAAGTTATCCTAAATTTGCCTAAGTCTTTTTGTCACTTAGGATAAAGGTCCTAAGTTTTGTTTCCTCCCTTGACTCTTCCTGCCTCAAGCTCTAGACCCACACTTTGTTTCCCCCACCATCATCGTCAATTCCGCTTCTTTTCTCCCCGCCAACCTCAACTTTTTTTTTACCCATTTCATCCAAACCTCTTTATTTACCAAAGTCCTTGATATACAATCATGGAGGACCAGTTGGTACAGCTCCTTTCCAACACTCAGCTGTCTGAACAGGGTCCCAGGCTACAGGCCGAACTCGAGTTGAAGCGCGCCCGAACGAATCCCGCCTTTCCCCTGTCTCTTGCCAACATCGCCGCCCACACCTCGATTGATACCAACATCCGTCAGGCTGCACTGAGCAACCTACGACTTTTTATCGAAAACAATTGGAGCAACGATGAGCCTGATGATGGACCTATCATTCCTATCTCTGATGAGGCGAGAGGCCAGCTCAAGCAGGTCTTGCTCGACCTTGTGTTGAGCCCGGAGGACGATCGCAAAGTCAAGATCTCAGCCAGTTACGCCGTTGGCAAAATCGCCGTGCACGACTTCCCTGAGCAATGGCCAAACCTTCTCCCCACAGTTATCTCAGTCGTTCCGGCCGGCACAGACTCACAGCTTCACGGCGCCCTGCGATTACTCAACGACATAATTGAAGAGAGTTTGAGCGAGGACCAGTTCTTTTCAATGGCCCAAGATATTGCCAAGGCCCTTGCTGAAGTCGCCCTTAATGAGAACCGAAAGCCCATGCACCGAGCGCTCGCTATTTCCATCTTCCGAGGATGTTTCGATCTCCTCAATATGATTAAGGAGGACCACGCTAAGGAGGTTCGCGCTTTTGCGGATGGTCTTCTTCAACAATGGAACCCCTTCTTTATTACCGTTCTACAGAGCCCTCTTCCAGAAGCCAACCTAGAGAGCGGATCCCAGCCTGACTCTTGGAGCCATATTATCGCTCTCAAACTTCAGGTTGTCAAGACACTCCTCCGAATTCGACGCGTCTTCCCTAACCTGCTCCTTCCCCAAAGTACCATCTTCTTCAGTGCAGTCTGGAAAGAGCTCTCTACCCTGCAGGGACCGCACGAGCAGCTCTATATCAAAGCGGATGCCCAAGGACGTCTTGAAGACTCGGACAACCTTCCATATACCTTGGACTTTCTCATCCTCGAGGAATTGGACTTCCTTAACCAATGCTTCAGAGCCCCTCCTGTGCAAGCCGAGCTGGACGGTCACCTCAATGCTCATGCCTCAGCTTCAGAAGTTCCTTGGATGAAGGAGATTATGAACATGCTTATTGGTTATTCGCGAGTGACTCAGGAAGAAGAGGAATTGTGGGATATCGACTGCTCCCTGTATCTTGCTGAGGAGACCTCCGTGACTGCCAACTATACCGCACGAACTGCTGCAGGGGACCTGTTAATCAAGATGGGTGAGTGGTTTAACCAGAAGGCGATTGACGGTCTTTGGGGTCGAACACAGTCCCTATTTGGTGGTGATGTTTCCGACTGGCGGAGCCAAGAGGCGGCGCTCTACCTTTTTGTCATGCTGGTCAGCGACTTCCAAGACATGAACAAGGAAATCCCCGAAGCAGTTGCCAACACCTATCTTTCCCTGGTTAACTACGCCGTTAACCGGCGCGGAGAGCCTCTTCTCCGCGCTAGAGGTTATCTTGTCGCTGGTATGCTTTGCCGTTCTTTCCAGACCCCGGTTGAGCTGTTGGACCGCATTATCACCTCTATCACTCAAGAGGAGTCTGAGGTTGTGCAGGTCGCCTGTGTCAAGGCTGTTGAGGGTTTGATCAACGCTGGCCAGGTGTCGGCCGACAGGCAGGTTCCTATTATCAACGCCATCCAAAGCTACATGAACAACAAGGACCCTAGTGATATGGAAGATGCAGACGAACTTCTCGTTACGCTCGCTGAAGCTCTCCGTGCTGCCATTACTCTCGACAAACGCATCGCCCTATCCAACGATGTTAAGTCGGTTGATCTGCTTTTCATGCTAGCCAAGCTAGGCGCAAGCAACTTCCAAGTCACTA
Source organism: Fusarium dlaminii (assembly GCA_013186775.1). Taxonomy (NCBI): domain Eukaryota; kingdom Fungi; phylum Ascomycota; class Sordariomycetes; order Hypocreales; family Nectriaceae; genus Fusarium; species Fusarium dlaminii. The sequence continues at coordinate 4,198 of JAAOAL010000050.1, read as the reverse complement.
TGCTGATTTCTGAGGCATTTGAAGATATCGTTGCTGATCTCTCTGACCCTGAATCTTACACTGCTCTCTGTGCAAAGCTTCTGCCTACGCTTACCGGCGCCTTTGATGTCGCCAACCTCACTGAGGATAACCCTCTGGTCACTGTAAGTCTCTCAATGAACCAGTTCCATGCTCCACTGACAATAGCTAGGTTGCCACCGAGCTATTGGCTGTCTTGGCCGAAAACGGACCTGAGCCTCTCCCCGCAGGTTTTGTTGCGGCTACTTTCCCTAAGCTAAACCGTCTCCTTATGGAGTCTACCGAGGGAGAGGTCCTCCGACCTGGATCTGAAGTTGTGAAGTGGATGCTTCAGCATGACCATCAGCAAGTCCTTGCTTGGCAAGATGCCAACGGCCGCTCTGGTCTGGAGGTTTGCTTGCACATCATCGACCGACTTCTGGGTCCTTCTATTGAGGATAACTCAGCCTCCGAGGTTGGCGGTCTGGCTGCCGAGCTCGTCGAGAAGGCTGGCCAGGAGCGCCTTGGTCCTTTCTTACCTCAGCTTCTCCAAGCTGTCGCTAACCGACTTGCTACTGCTCAAGCTGCAGCCTTCATTCAGTCTCTTATTCTTGTCTTCGCCCGACTTACCCTCTCTGGCGCTCAAGATGTTGTCGAGTTCCTCAGCCAGGTTCAGATCAATGGCGAAAGTGGCCTGCAGGTTGTCATGGCCAAGTGGCTCGAGAACTCTGTCAACTTTGCTGGATACGATGAAATTCGACAAAAGTATGGATATCCAACTGTATCGGACACAAACCATCTGCTAACTGGATTACTAGCGTCATTGCTCTATCGAAGCTTTACTCTCTGAATGATCCTCGACTGGCCCAGACACAAGTCAAGGGCGACCTGATCGTCAACAACGACGATGGGCTTATTAAGACACGCTCACGCGCAAAGCAGAGTATGTATCCAACCATCCACGACTTCTCAACCACCACCTCCACCCTAGACTCAATCTACGCCCGATACGCTGAAAGTCAGCAAGCTAATAAAACCAACCAACAATCAGACCCAGATCAATACACGATCGTTCCTGCTTCCCTCAAGATCATCAAGGTCCTTATCGAGGAGCTTCTATCTGCATCTGGCCAACGGGCTGCTGCGAACGCCGCCTCTGCTGCTGTGGCCTCTGCTAGCTTTGACGACGAGAACGATGAGGAGGGCTGGGAGGATGAAGATGATACTCTTGATCTCAGTCTAGGCACCACGAAAGCTGACCTGATGTCCTTCATGGAGGGTGGCCAGCGACAGCGAGACGACGAGACTCAAGCCTATCTGACCGACTTTTTCATCCGCTGCGGCCGCGAAAATATTGCTAATTTCCAGGAATGGTACAACATGCTTACAGAAGAAGAGAAGTCAAAGCTCAATGAGGTTGCCGCTAGCTCAGCAGGACAATAGACTGGAACTGCATGTGCTTACGACGAATCTTCGAAGCCGAAGAAGAAGGAGCGCTCGTCTCGTCGAAAGCTCGAGAGGAAGATTGCTTTCCGACTGCAGGAAAGAACCACGGCTATTGAAAATCTGATAAGCCGCCTGCAGGAGGATGGGAGCACGATAGACTCTGGGCCACTGAAACAGGATTAATGTATATCAGAGAAGCCTAGGTATCGTATTAATGACCCGACATGAGATAGAATTAGAGAAAATGTGCAAAGAAAACTCGAGACCTTGATCCTAAGTGACAAAAAAGACTTAGGCAGCTTAGTATAAGTTTAGGCAACTTAGTATAAGCTTAGGCAATTTAATAAAATTAGATAACTTGGCAATAGGATACTTTTGCTAAGTGTATTTTGGCACCCCATATCGAGGCCCGATGTTTTCTTGTTCTCCGAGGGTATGAATTAACGAGGAATGGAATACATCACAATGGAAGTCGAAGCATGAACTAGTTGAGTAGAAGAGAATTGATCATGAATCATTCTGCCGAAGCAAGCGTACACCCGCCATTAGTATTGTTCTTCTCCTGTCTAGATGATATCTCCGCCAAAGCCTCCTCCGAATCCCCCACCGTAACCTCCACCAAAGGGATTGTTTCCCCTTCCGCTACCAGGACCAGGGAATCTCGGGTTGCCACCAGGGCCAGTGGGATCCCATCGGGCTCCTGGAGGTGCTTGAGGATCGAAACCAGAGGAACCGTCACCTCCTTGCCCGCCGAACAAAGGGTCATCGAAAGTAGGATGCATCCCTGAGCCACCACCAGGACGAGGTAGTCCTCCACCAATGAACGAACCACGGAGAGGATCGTGCGGACCAAGACCAGGAGGATTCAAGTCATCATGACCGATGTTGTAGGGAGATCTGCCTGGCATTTGAAGACCACCTCTTGGAGGCCGGTTCATCTCGTACTCATCCTCAAAGCCGGGAGGAGGGAAGTCGCCCACTGGCGCAGGCCGTGGACGAGCCATCTCAGGGAGTGGATTTGCTGGGGGTTGAAGCGGGTGGGGGTGTGGTACAGGATCGCCACGGAACGGACGGTCTGGGTTCTGAGCTTCTTGAGCACGGCGCTCGGAGCGTGCATTAGCTTCGGCTTCAACTGTCTCGACATAGCCTTGGCTTTGGAGTTTTGGGATGAGCTTTTGAACAATGTTGACCTTGAGGTCATGTAAGATATCTGACCAGATGGATTAGTTTGTGATGCCCACCAAAGGGAAGCGAAAGGACATACCAGCAATAGCTTGCTCAGAGGTGAAGACACCGCGGAGCTTCTCGGGAAGATCACTTCGATCTTCCTGGCCGTCCTTGATAGTGATGCGAAGAGGGAGTTTCTTAGAATCCACAACGTCGCTGATCGACCTCTCAAAACGACGGATGTTGTCATCTCCGACGGCTACTCCTCGAACCTCGACCTTTTTACCCATGCGGTCAATACGGATGCTAAAGGTCATGGCTGATTGCTTGTGCTTGTAGACAAAACTGTAAGAACCGAAGCCTGAGTTCCATTGTGGTGGTAGACGAGGAGCGAGTGACTCGCATTCAGCTGTTTCATGTGAGCTAAGTCATGATGGTAATGGATGGTAATGGATGGTAAACTTACGTATGTTCTTGTCCTCATCGAAACCCAGAAGCTTGAAGCCTAGAGCCGCAAGATATGAGTGGATGAGGAGAGCGATGACTTCGTACGATGAAGCGAGGTCAGATGAATCGTCATTGGGGGGATGCGTTGGTAGAGCATCTGCCATGCCAGTTAGAATGGCGGCAACACTGAGAGGTTCTGACATGATGGAAGGGCGATGATTCTGATGTTCTTTTTGATGTTGTAGTTGACGAGTGGAGTTTTGGTAGATGTAGTGAGTAGGTATAGTAAGTAGGTAGCTCGCTAAAGATAGATAGTGGAGAAGATGGAGGTTATGAGTTAACATTGAGGAAGTTTGGGAAGCGGCGTCATGAAATAGTTGCCTCTTCAGCCCTATATGTGGATCCCTTTACTTTTGGGTATCGCGGGGCAGTGTCAGTGATCCAAAAGCCAAAAGCCATGAATACTATTGGTGCAGGATTTGGTTGCCTGGATAAGGCATTGATTAGGCATTTGAGCTTAATAATGTCAGGCTTGAAACATGGTATTATTGAGTGACCTCAGTAAATATTCTGTAGGGACAAGAGACTATATAAGTACCGAGGTAGAGATCATTCTCATGACGACACTCACGTGATATCGCGTTCCACTCAACGCGTCCCACCACGTACTCTCTTTCAAACCACGAATTTCTAATCACCACTTCTCTTCTCTATAACCCTCACCTCACAATGGAAACGGGCCCTTTAATCCCCGCCTCTCAAGCATCCCATCTCCTCTCATCATTCACAACCTTCCTAACATTAACCCTCCACACCCTTCTCTACCATCGCGCTCTCTACCCTAAGACAACCTTTCTAACGGCTCGAGCTCTGAATCTCCCCGTCCATCAATCCCGTCATCCCGGTCTCTGCACATGGATTAACGACGCTGTAGCTTCAGTAGCAGCACAGCTACGCAAAGGAACTGTCCGTCGTATAGCCATTGCGATGCATGCTGCAAAGACCCTTGATGTGCTGGAGAGATGGGTCTTTGATGTTGATCTGTTTCCTGCTGGGTGGGGCGATAGCGAGGGGGCGACTTACAACCCTGCGTTGGTAGAGGGTGATGGTGATAGTGATGGTGATAGCGATGGTGATAGCG